>BCLH01000160.1:138869-204054 GCA_001602315.1 Zoysia pacifica | reverse complement strand
CCTTGGGACATTAAAACATAGATTTAAAGCAAGATTCACATGCTCTACTATATGAGCTAAACCCTCAGCATCATTTGATAATCTTAAATCTTTTGTTTATGAGTTTTTTTATATGGTAACTAAATAAATCTAACATAGCAAAAGTATGGTGTGATAGATAAAAAAAAAGTCATACTGTTTGGTTCACAAATCGACTAAGATACAACTAGATATGGTTTGGTTCACAAATCAATATTAAGCAACAATCAATCGATTAAGATACAACAAATCTCCAAATTTTTATCTAGATATGGTTTGTTTCACAAATCAAAATAGATATTGTTTTTCAGTTTTAGAGTATATTTTGCCAAGATATACCCATCGCAAATTGCCAGAACCACAGGATATTATCTTTTTTCTTTAACATCATAATATTGACATGTCAAAGAGTAAAATTGCATCTATTGCTGGGACACTAAATTAACCTATGAGTACTCTCTTTCAGATCATCCAGCTCCAAATATTACTATAATGTTTATTTATTTATTTATGGATCTGAGAGTAGTTGACCTTTTATTTCTTCATAGAAGGTATGCCTCATTAACGTTCCACTGAGAAATAAAGTAGAAAAAGAATGGACCGCATATGTTAGCATTTTTCATAGTTACTGCTATTATACAAAAATGTCTAGACATCCCAGATGCCACTAATCAGGCTACAGTCTGTCTACATGGACCATCTAGAAAACATTGAACAGCCATCTCCTTTCAAATCGAGCATTGCCCGGTTTCAAAAGAAAAAAAAAACAATGCACTCCTTTGTGGCAAGGGACAGCCGGACTACGGAACTTTAAACAAAGTTAACAATAAAAAAAATCCATAGAATCATGGGTGGTCTGGGAATTAGAGAGGCAGCAAGCGAGCGATTCTCTTGATCAGAATGGATTTTCTCATTCCTATGAAACGTAGGTCCGGCTTTTCCTAGAACAGAAGTACCCTTATTTAAAAGACCCAGCTTCTTCTCTTTTGAAGAAAGACCATACTTCAAAAATTTCTTACACACTTCTTTTTCTTAAGGGTTAATCGGAATCATGTCTTTACACTTTTGCTGTTTCAGAAAAAATGCCCTTCCACTTCTAACAATCGGTCTAGTGCCACTGTTATTCAGGTTAATTGAAAATAAGCTTTTACAATTTTGCTGTTTTAGAAATATGCTCTTGAACTTCTAATAATCGGTCTGATGCCATTATTATTCTACCGAAATTGGAACAATTTTCACTTGAAAAAAATGCCCATATGGACATATTTTCAATTTATTTTTTAACTGGAATTTCTAATTTCGGTATAATAATAATGACACTAGGTCGACTATTAGAAGTTCACATATTTCTGAAACGGCAAAAGTTCACGGGCATATTTTCTATTATCCTTTATTATTCTGCCGAAATTTCGATTACTATAAGTTCAAGGGCATATTTCTGAAACGACAAAATTGTAAAGGCATATTTCTGATTAACCCTTTTCCTAAACAGCATCTAAAAATTGCATTTCTCTATTTTTATTTCTACAATTTTCTCTCTTTTCAATTCCTTTCTATACTTAGTCCCAATGCCATGCTAATGCTACGGTTTAAAAAATATTAACTTAATAAATAATATATTAATATTAACATAAATTTATTTTGTTTTTCTGTAACTTTCTTTGGATCTCATATATTTGTTCTGAATAGTTATGTTAACATTTGTAAAAAGGATAATTTTGGATGATTTTTTGTGTATATAATTTAATTCATCTCTATTGAAAATATTTTATCATATGTACGTAAAAAAATTATACTTTTTAAAAAGTAGAGATACATATTTCCTGAGCATATTTCCAAGTAAAAATTGCTATATTTTCAATTGAAAATATGTCTATATGGGCATATTTTCAATTTCAGCAAAATAATAATGACATTACTAGAAGTTCAAAGGTATATTTCTCTATTTTTATTTTCATAAATTTCTCTCTTTTCAACTCCTTCCTATACTTAGTCCTAATGTGCGTGCTAATGCTACAGTTTTAAAAATATTAACTTAAAAATAATATATTAATATTAATATAAATTTATTTTATTTTATTTTTCAACAACTTTATTTGATATCATATATTTGTTTTGAATAGTTATATTTTTTAAAAAGGATAATTTTGAGTGATTTTTTGTGTGCATATAATCTAATCTATCTTTATTAAAAATATTTTATCATATGTAAAAAAATTATACTTTTTAAAAAATAGAGAAAGATATTTCCTGTGTTTTTTTCCCTCGGTCTTACGGTATTTTATTGCTTTCTTCCTTCCTCGACACGCTTGGCCGGTGCGAATGCAATGGGATCACTTGGGTGGGAGTGGGACCGAAGGAGGTCGCGATTCAAAAAGGGAGCCTTTTGCGACTACTAGCATTCAAATCCCAAAACCAAATCACCGTTAGCAGCAGCAACCACCGCTCTCTCATCCATCGCAACGCAACGGCTAGCAGCAGCAGCCACCGCTCTCTCATCCTTCTCCCTCCTCGCCGGTCGCCGCCGCCCAACTGCTAGTGCTACTCCGACCAGTAAGGAAGGACGAGGAAGATGGAAGAGGCGACTGGCGCCGTTCCCGCCCCCGATTCCTCCAACTCTCGGTGGATCAGGCCCGCCGCCCCCGTCAGAGTCGTCGCCAGCATCTGCCCCGGTCGTAATACAGGATGCGGCTCCTTCCAGGTCGCTGCTCGCGTCGTGGACACCTCCGCCGTCGTATCATTCCTACCCCTCCACGAGGACCGCACGCCTCGCCCTGGGTGCGCTCGATTGGTCCATCACCACACCCCCCCCCCCCCCCACCCAATTCATCACCTGAGGTCCTGACCTGACCTTGACCTGGATTGTTTTGCAGAGCCCCTGTCCCCCGCAAGGATTATGACTATCAGCTCGACTGCTGCTACCCCAAGGATGACAACTCCTGCCACCAAATCTTCAGCGGCGAGGTCAAGCCGCTTGTAGATGCCATTTTCAGGGGCGCCAACTCATGTGTCGTCGCTTGTGGTGCCTCCGCCAAAACCCATCTCATCACGGTAGTGCCATTTTCTCGCTGTTTTGCTCGGCTGCACCTAGTCAAGTAATTCAATTTAGTGTCCTCATGATAAATGAGTTAAAAATACCAGTTCAGACTCTTCAGATTAATTCAATTTTCCGCTCCTTTTTCTATGTCGTACTGTACCAGCAACTCAATTTGACGCGAGTTTGAATATTCCAATGCAGGGCCAACCTGCAGGCTTGCTCACCATGGCCATGGAACAAATCCTCCTCCTCTCCGAGCCCATCGGGGCTGCCGTCAGCGTCTCCTCATATCAGGTTCTGCAGGATACTCACGTCTTTGATTTGTTGGTGCCCAAGGACAACGAGGTTCTTGTACTAGAGGATGCAGATGGAAAGACAAACCTCAAGGGCCTCTCCAAGGTACCCTGTTCCTCCATCGCATGTTTGTCCTCTGTTTTTTTGTTGCATCCCTGTAACCCTCGTTTTATGCAGGTCCGTATCAAGTCAATCCAGGAATTTGCGGATCTGTGTTGTTGCAGTACCAACATGCTCAAACATCCAGCTAAACCTTCCAACCATTTGCAATTTAGAGGCGGACATCATGGCTTTATTATCTACATTTATCGGTATGATAGGGAAGGCAAAGAATGTCTGTTGGCAAAGATGAACTTTCTTGATCTGGCAGGTTGTTCTTTTTGTTCATGCACTGTAATTTCTTTTAATATGTTACATCTAATTTAATTCCTTCTCTCTGGTTTCGATAGGCTATGTTGATCTTAAGGAGAGTACCAATGGTGGATGCCTTGTTCCACCAAACTGTAACAAGTCTATGTATGCCTTAATGAATGTCGTGCAAGCTCTTAACAGTAATCAAAGCTTCATACCCTACAGGCAGAGCAAATTAACTCGTATTCTCCAAGATTCCTTAAGCAAGACAAACAACGCTGTGCTGATAACATGTTTGGTGAGGATACTTAACACCTCATTTTGTACTACTTTCCACCCTCATTAATGCACAAGGATACATTGTTAGGCTGTGTGTAGGGTAGGCTGGTCTGACTCGTTGTCCAGGTACCTCCCTTCCAAGATATAAGAAATTCTAAGTTTAGTCAAAATCAAATTTTTTTAAACTTTGACTAATAATATTTAAAAAACTAAATAATTTTTTACATAAAAAGTTACATGTTATAAAATTTTGTTTCATGATGAATTTAGTAATATAATTTATGTACAATGAAATATTATTATTTATTTATTATTAATGGTCAAAGTTAAAAAAAAGGGTTTGACTTTGATGAAAACTAGAAATTCTTATATTTTAGAATGAAGGGAGTATATAGTTTTCTATGAGATTAGATTTTGGCAAAAATATGACTTTAGTCTTTACGGAGTCCTATCCACCATTGATTATGTACAAATTTTATTAAAACAAAAAGTGGTTCATTCTTTTAGAACAGAATGTTGTTGTTTCGCTACAATTCAGAAGTGCATGCATATTTTTATACTCTCCTCAGTGTTCTTATCTGTTGGAATTAATAAACAAGCTGCCACTATGTCAATCTAAGTACATTTTTTTGTCTACTTTGTGTAGGATGAAATTTCCAGCCAAGATGTTGTTTCCACTCTTAGCTTGGCTTCTCGCTCGAGCCAAGTGGTCAATGAACCAGTGTACAACTTATCTTTACGCAGCAGAAGCTCTTCAAAGTCAAATTTAAGCCTTTCTGCTAGTTCCAAGAGCCTACCAAGGTCATTACAACCTTCTGTCGACCAACCAAGTTCTGCACTAGATAAGCACAGTCGACTGCAATTTAAGAACAGTGCAGTAAAAGCAAGTCGAACCCCCGCTGCCAATAACAGGTCACGTTCTCATTAATGAATTTTAAAACTTTAACACTTCACTAAAATGTGAAACTCATGGTGGATTTATTTCTTTTCAGGTCCAAAGTAGTGATGCATTCGACCAAAAAATCTGTAAGCTCACTTTCTTCTTATACAAAGCAAAGTGGTGGTTCGTCTGCCGTTAATGGAAGGTATCACACTGTTAATTAACTTGTGAAGATGTTATATAACTCTTGTTCGTCTACCCTGAAACTGGTGTTTTTTTTAACAGAAAACTATTCTGCCCGGATTTTAATTTACCAAAGGTACATAACTATATATCTTAAACTAGTCAGTTGCGTTCTTTCACACAAGTAATGAGGTTATAAATTTATGATATCATTCTTCTGTTACTACTTATGGCTCATTTTATTAACTTTGTAGGATGATAAAATAGTTGCTGCACCAACTGATGCAACAAAAGCTGAGGTATTTATTCTTACGATGATCATACCGCATGTGTCATCAATATGCTCATTTGTATTGAGACTTCATGCATCATTTCACACGAGTTAAACGTATCATTGCCATAGAAATTCAAGGTATTACCAGTTGAGCTTGTTTTCATGAGTAAGGATATGAAAATTTGGAAACTAAATCACCATATACTAGAGCAACATGCAGGGATTTGATGAAACGGAAGAGGTTAGAGAACTAACTTACAACATGCAAGAACCATTATCAATTAATATGCCACGAGAGGTTTGTATCCATTTAAAAAATATCTAGTGGCTTGTTTTTCTCAATACCCACTTACATATTATAACATGTGTCTTCTTTGTTCCCTTGTTCAGGTCCTCTCATCTGGTTTGCATGTAAATCATTCATACATTAACTTGGAAGACATGTGCTCATCTGATGTAGTTGGTACTCTCTTAAACACTTTCCTTTATAAAGTTAATTATTAATTGTGAAAGGAAGATTTGTGTGTAACCTCTGTTGCCCATTATTTGTAGATGATGTTATTGATAAGACTCCAGTCGGCGTTACTCAATCCTCTCCAAAGCTGAGTGACCGATTGAGGGAGATATCAAACTCCTTAAAACTTCTTAGCACTAGGCCAGTGAGTGTAATAAAACAGAAATTAGACATGGTTGGTACACAAGACATTCACATAGATTTATCTGAACCAAGAACTCCGGAGATTCACTTAAAATTTGGTGATATGGAAGATTCAAATGAGTTACTTAAGGCTCACAGCACAAAGATTAAGGTTACCTAACTTATTTTTAATTTTACTTTATACATTTTATATTATTTGTCTTATCTGATGTCATTTTTTCTTTAACAACAGAATACTATGGCAAAAGAGTGTTTGGCATTTCTAAATAGCGCTAATAAGTGAGTTTTGTTATCCCAACACTTCTCATTGACTCATTTTTCTTCTGTTTTTTTTATATAAGTATTCATTTCTATTGCAGGGAGCAGTTAAAAAGTTTAAAGGTTAGCTACTTAAGGTAATGATATAATAAATATTAATTTTTGGCAAGCTAATATTGATTTGACAGGGTATTGGAGAGAAAAGAGCAAACTATATACTGGAGCTCCGTAAGAATTCACCTGAGCTTTTCAAAGAGGTGAGCATTTTATAAGCAACAAGTGACAAGAAGTAAGGTATTGAATATCACTTAAGTTGTTTCTTTACTTTTGCAGATTAATGATTTAAGAAATATCATTAGGATGAACAATAAAGAGGTAATTTGTGTTATTCTATCTTTAATACTATATCAGTGGCGGGCCTACCACTGGGGCCACATAGGCCATGGCTCTACTCTTGGTCCAAAAAAGTCATGAATTTTTCCTTCTAATCCTGTTTAACCAGTCAATTAGCTTATAAACGCCATATAACGGCCTGAGTCCTTAGGCCATCCTGGGTCCGCTACTGTACTATATAATAAAATTGATCATTTTAAACAATTGAGAAATATTTCGTGTCGCAATCATTATTGTTGGTTCCCTAAACCTTTATATTATAATAAAAAACATCTTAAACAATTGAGAAATATTTCATGTTAATATCAATATTGATGTTTTCCCTAAACCTTTATATTCAAAATGTTACTCACTATTGTTTACTTTGATCGGTTTCAACCAGATCAAAACTTTAATTTCAGGGATGATTATGGACTTGTAGATGGAGGAGTTTCTTTCCTTTCCACCTAGGAAAGGGGTGACTGCAGTTGATGTATTTTCTATTTCTATTTGTAAAGTGAGAATGTTATGTTTGATTTCAGTGACCATCTTTTGTTGTAGTATAATGTGAGTGACATGCTATCGTCATTTGTTCATATGCCGTGCTATAAGGTATAATGTGTATGACAAAACACTATAAATTAACAATATTCTCAGACTAAGAATATGTTAATATCATATCAGTAGCAGATAACAGAAGTTTTTTCATTTAATAATTTTCTTTTGCGCAAGATTTGGTGAATGAAAGTAAACAAAATAAATATATACGGTGTGACAACACTGATTCTCAAGTATGCTTTGTAATTTTCAATTGTGAACACTAGAGGTCTCATTTAGAATACATGAATTCCGTAATAATTAGTTGAATTTAATAAAAAAATACAGTTAGGAATTTTTTCACAGTTCAAAGGTGCCTAAGATGATTTTTGGATGCATTCACATTGGACGGGGACTTTCACACCCTTATTTCAAAATATAGAAAGCAAACGTAACCCGTGGATTTGAAAAGAAATAAAAAGGTGAATTCCCAGAAAAGCAAAAACACCAAAATAAATACTACCTCCGTCCCTTATTTTTAGTTTTTTTTTAGACTTTAAAAGCCTAGTACTAGAAAATCTACACGGCAATGGCCGCGCTTTTCATGGGACTTTCACACCCGTGGATTTACACGAAAAGCACGGCAGTTGCCGCGTAGATTTTCTAGTCGTAACTTAAATGGGATCAGATTATAATATTGAATATGTTTCAAATGAGAGAAGTTTGCATAAAGGTTAAAGAATTCAATTATACTGTTGTGGTTTATAACGAATGACGTTCTAAAATGTTCTTAGTACTCTTTCTATTCAGTGGAACACACCGTCATAATTTATATTTTTGAAATACGTAAAATTATAAATCATATTTTAAATAAATAAAAATATATGATATTTATTTTATTTTATTGAATAAGACGAAATTAACTGTGACAGGATAGCGTGTGGAGTTGAAAAAGCTAGGGCGATGGCACGGTCGTTTATGCTTGCTCTCGCTGAGGAGAAGCACGCTTTTACGTTGACAAGCTCCTTCTTAACATCCATCGCAAATCTAAGCCGACGGTTAATATTTTTTTAAGGTAATGTGGCGTAACAAGAGTCGAGAGAACGTAAGGCATTTAATATATAAAGATTTGTACAAATACTTTCATAATATATATATATATATAATTTATATTATTAAAATTAAATAAATTTATTAAAATCATTGGTGAATTCAACAAAATCTTAGATGCTGCTTGGATAATGAGAAATGTAGAGTGGGTTTGATTTAAAAATAAATGAATGGCTAAAACTTAATAAGAGATACTCTCTATATTCTTTAATTGATGTTGTGGTTGACTTCTACATCCAACTTTGATTATTGTTTTTATTAAAAAAATTTGTTCGAATGTGTAAAATTTTAAGCTGTGACTCAACTAACTTTAATAATAATTAAATTATATAAAATTTATCAAAAATATGAATAAAACAATGATCAAAATTGAATATAAAAATTAACGACGATATCAATTAAAAAACAGAAAGAGCAATGATAAAAAATGTAGATTTTCTTTTCTCTTATTCCATTTCCAATATCATTCTTTTTTTCGTCAGGCAAACACGAAGTTTTTATTACAGGGAGGGAATAGTCGGTAATTAAATAAATGATGGAGTATTAAATTAGGGCAGGCTGGGCTCCTCTCCTGGGGAGTAACTGCAATTGGAAGGAGGGGAGGCCGCCCTCATCGTCTTCTTCCTCTCCCTCTCTCTCTCTCTCTCTCTCTCTCTCTCTCTCGCGTCCAATCCAACTCCAATCCTGGCCAAACCCTAGCACAATCCTACCATGCAATCCTAGCGGTAATTCGACCCCTCATGCCCGCCTCCTCTTCCTCGTCCCTCGGTGGCAGCAGTGCCTGCGCCTCATCATCGCCGCCGCCGCGAGCCATGAAGCGCGAGCTCGCCTTCGCGCTCCAGTCCCTCTCCGAGATCTCCGCCTCCCCCGGCCGCACCCGCTCCGGTCGCCCTATCTCTTCCATCCCCAACTCGGCATCATCTCTCAAGAGGCGCAAGAGATCCGACACCCACGCTGCCGATCTCGTCTCCCCGCCCACGCCGCCCATCCACGCAGAGCCACCCACCGTTCACGTTTCTAATCCCAATGCTGTAGCCGAGGTCCTTGACCTGCTGGAAAACCCCCAACCAATGCAAACCCAGTCTGACACTGCAACAGAGGTGGAAGTGATTCCAAGGCCTGATGCGCCCCTCGAGGATTCAGCTGCTGCTGACCCGGAGGCGCCCGTCAAGGGTTCTGCTGCTGCCGCACCAGAGGTGCCCGTTGAGGATTCTGCTGCTGCTGGACCAGATGCCCCGGCTGAGGATTCTGGTGCTGCCAGACCTGATGCGCCCACCGAGGACTCTGCTGCTGGACCGGATGCAGCACCTGAACCTTCGGTTGCAGCACCGACCCTGCTGGCTGTCGTAGCTGGAAGGGACAAGTGCGATGACTCAAATTCAAATGAGGGAAACCTGCAAATGCATGCTGTAGACAATGTAACAGTCCCAGTTCCTCTGGCAGCCCAGGACACCACCACACCTGCTTCTACCACCGAGCAAAAGCCCATAAGGCGGCGTTTCACTCGATCGCTGCTCAAGAATAAACTAGACGAAGAAGGGGGTACACCTAGTGAAAGTCAGGCGACACCACAGCACAGCAAGGAACCCTTGATTGATTCGGCTTTGCTACCTCATAGAAGGTTCACAAGGTCACAGCTCAAGGAAAAGGTTAAGAGCGGTTTGGTTGGATCTGAGGATGTTCCTGACACTGCATCCGACTCCTCTCCATCAGTCAAGAAGATGGAGATGAAGATGTCTAAGAAAGTTGCCTGTCTCACAAAGCACCCAGGGAACATTAGGGAGCTGTTCAACACTGGCCTGCTCGAGCAAACACCAGTTATGTACATCATCCCGCATAGCAAGGTATGAGAGGACTAACAGTGATATTTACTGAAATATTTTCCTTCAGCCAGTACAGCAAATTCTGCCCTTCACATTATATATGTCAATAGTTTCCTAACCCGAGGTAGGTCATGTATTTGCTAAGGCCTTACTCAGGATTCATGGTAGCATGGAAGCATACTTGTTGCTTTATTTTGATATTTGACCACTGGTTAAGGGCACATCGGTCCATTTGCCTCACTGTTCTGCTGTCCTGCCAGAGAGATATTTGCTCTGGCGAGCGATTTGTTTTAAGATTGGTGGCTGCACCTAGTGATTTACTTTAAATTGTGGTTAATAATGTTTCTGTATCTCAGAATTAACAATAATGCTTCATTGCTTCTTGCAAGTTGCAGAGGGCTGTTCTAAAAGGTGTGATTACTGGTTGCAATATACAGTGCTTTTGTTCATCATGTAATGGCTCCAGGGTTAGTATTTCATTGTTTATAAACCATCAAGGAACACAAACTGTTTAAATTATGCAGTATTCTTTTCAAATTTACAGGCTGTTTCGGCTTATTTTTTTGAGCAACATGCTGGAAGCACCAAGAAACACCCTGCTGACTACATTTACTTAGGGAATGGCAATAGTTTGCGTGATGTGCTGCGTACATGTGAAAGATCTCCCTTGGAGGCTCTAGAGAAAACAATACGTTATTCAGTTGATCAGCCGGTTACTAGGGGCATTGCTAATTGCCTGAATTGTGACGGTAAAATGCCTAAGACTTTTATTCTTTAGTACCTTTGAAGTGCTAGTACTCTTTGATAATGTGAGTTCATCTCCTAATGATACAGAGCATATTCCCCTGTCATCTCAAACTGGATGTGTTTTGTGTCACGGTTGCCTTGAGTCAAAGCAACCTCAAGATCCTTCAACCTCATCACATGCATGTAAGAGCGATTCTAGGTAAGAAGTTTAAGAATCATGATCTGCTATATTCTCTTCTGCCAGAATAATGCAATCTCCCCATAACAGCATAAATTATTTGTATTTATTCCTGTCGTCCATGGTTTGATATTGAGAACCTTTTGGTAATTTGTTGAGTTCTTGTTCTAACAAGCCTCTGCTGTTGCGTAGCCAAAATCATGTTTGTTTTGCTGCATCTAAAAATCATAATTACCTTTGATGCAGTCTTACCCCAAGTTCAAAGGATTATTTGGTAAAGAAGATACCTTCAAGCAAGAAGGATGGTAGTGCTGGCAAAGTCACAAACAAGTTAGCACATTATACACAAGTTATCTTTTCTTCTTTATCATGGGATTATGAAATTCATAGCTTTCCTGCTTGCTATTTTCTTTATTTTCTTCAGGGACACCGGACTACACAAATTGGTGTTTAATGTCTTGCTTGATGGCACAGAAGTAGCTTACTACGTCGACGGGCAGGTTGTTAGGCTAAGGGTTATTTCCCATTTTCTTCGGCGCATTTATGTTTCTTTAATTGATATTTTTATTATATTGTAATTGGGATACGCAGAGAAAGGTCGATGGGTATATCAAGGATCAAAGAATCTACTGTAATCACTGCAACAAAGTGGTCTGACTTCCCTCTCATTTTTCTTTAGATCCACGATGCTTTCATGAAATATGACTGTTGTTATGTGTAATATTCAGGTTAGCCCCTCAGCATTCGAAGCCCATGCGGGTGAAGGATCGAGACGCAAGCCGTAAGTCTATGCTCTCCTGTTTTAAGTCATGCCAATCTACACCTATCACGTTTTTCCTTAATGTATTGCTTTTGTAACAGGTATGACAACATCTTCACATCAAATGGAGTATCATTGCATGAGCTGTCAATGAAAATATCAAAGGATATGGGGCGGTCGGAACGGGATACAGACGATCTATGCAGAGAATGTGGTCTAGGGGGTGATATTTTCCCTTGCAAAATCTGTCCTAGGTCATTTCATCCAGGTAGTTTCATGTCCTACGAATTAAATGCAAGCAGGGATGTCTTGGTTTAGTTATTTACTTGAAACGACCCATCCCTTTTTTTAGGGGACCATTTTATTAATTGTTTCTCTTGTTGTATGCTTTGCAGCTTGCGTTGGGCTGTCTGAGGCCCCCTTAGAGTGGTTTTGTGATAACTGTAGTTATCTTGTGCAAAAAGAGAAGGCTTTAGCAGAGAACAAAAATGCTAAAGCTGCTGGGAGGCAAGCTGGAGTTGATTCCATTGAACAGATAATGAAGAGAGCTATACGGATCGTCCCGATTTCTGATGACCTTGGCGGCTGCGCCTTATGCAAGTGAGTGCTATATTTTGTAGATCGTTCTTTTATCTTATTTGTTCTACTCACTATTACATTTATCAGCCATTCTTGTGTTTTCAAAAAAATCCTAGCCAGACAACTTCTTTTTGGTTATTTCTATAACTGCTGAATTTATATTCATATCAGTGGAACTAGTATTTGATTATGATTCAGCCAGTGCAATTATTACAGGTGTGATGCACTGTAGGCTAAATTGGCTAGATATACAAATTGTGCGCATATGCCCACATAGGCGTGTTAACGAGCCGAGCTTGAATTAAGCTTGGGATCTGTACGATCCTGAAGGCAAGCTCGAACTTGTCTCGTTCTAAGCTCGCGAATGCTCAAGTTTGGCTCGGACAAGCTCGTTTACAAAGGGGATGGGGAGGTTATGGCAGCAGAGGAGTACAACGACCACGTGCGTGAGGCAGGCCTTGAACGCTCGCAGCATGGCGCGGAGATCAGACTGAGGGCCGTGAAAGTCAACAACACGCCCACGAGCTGCATGTTTGGCTCCACATGTTCGAGGTGCGGCGAATTTGTTGGTTTCTCAGGTGGTGCTGCGGAGCAGAGGCCGCAGAGGAGCAGGCGGCAAGTAAAGTTACGCCTTGAGTACATTGGGCGGCAATGTGGTGCTGTTGTGCATATAGCTTGCTGCTTCAAGGTGCAAGAGGATGACAAACAATTGCTTCAAGATGGAGGATCCATATCGTTGGCGGTTGATATCTCTAGCTTTGATCCTTGGTGGAGTACCAATTGAGCGTGCCTGATCTTTGGGAAACTTGTGAGTGATGAAGAATGGATGCGGGATTTCTTGAGGATTATGGCAATGTGACCGCAAGGGGTGTGAGTGCGATGCTGAGCAGTGGTAATAGTAGTTGGCTAGTGACCATGGCATTTACTGCTCACACAGTGTGAGGCTGTTTAGACAGTTGTAGGGGCTCCCGCTGCTGGTTTTCGATTTTGGAGGTTGGAAAACGCGAGTCTTAACGAATAGCTTGCAAGCTTTCACTGAGGATCGAGTTCAGCTTGTTTCCTAGACGAGTTGATCCTGATTCGATCTTTCAACGAGCCGAGTTCAAGTAGATCATGAGCCTCAAGATTCATTGACAGCCCTACACACACCAGAAATAGAAATATTTGGTTCTAGCTGCTATGTGCAGAAATGAAAATGTTGTTTTAGCCTAGTTTATTTGGAACACTAGGTCTTGTCCTATATAAAATTATGCAATCTATACTTGCCAAACCATCTGCTCTACATCCGTTAGACCTCACAAACTATATTTGTACCATATCATTTAAGGTTTCTTGGGCTCGTACTAGCCTCTCTGATTGGTAGTCATGCTGTTGTTTTTTCCTTTTCATTATATATGATGCATTAATGTAATTCTGTATGGTACACTTTCTCTCCAGGCAGAAAGATTTCAACAATGCCATATTTGATGAGCGCACTGTGATACTCTGTGACCAAGTATGTTTCAGCTATTTCTGCGATCTGTTTTCTGCTTACATTGGACTTATAGTATATTTTAGTTACTTCATGTGGTTGGATACTCTTTATTTGCTGCAATACTGGGCTATCTATGATATATATACATAT
Organism: Zoysia pacifica; assembly: GCA_001602315.1. Classification (NCBI taxonomy): domain Eukaryota; kingdom Viridiplantae; phylum Streptophyta; class Magnoliopsida; order Poales; family Poaceae; genus Zoysia; species Zoysia pacifica. The sequence continues at coordinate 190,092 of BCLH01000160.1, read as the reverse complement.
GCAACTTAACTTTGTGGCTGACATGATTTACTTTTATGCTTCCAGTGTGAGAAAGAGTATCATGTGGGATGTTTGCGGAGTCAATTGCAGGTAGACCTAAAGGTTAGCAGAGAACAACCTTATTCTTCATTTGGATAACCTTAATCTTCACATTTTTTTAAAATTTAAACTCATGATATTACTCTGAAATGAATAACGGTGTTTTGGCTCTGGTGAATGCTTTGATTTTTTTTCTCTACAGGAATTGCCTGAGGGTGAGTGGTTCTGTTGCAATAGTTGCTCTGAGTTGCGATCTTCATTGGACAAGATAATGGCTAGTGGAGCGCAACTGTTATCAGAGCCAGATATGGATATCATAAGAAAAAAACACGAGACAAGAGATTTATGCATGGACACTGTTGCTGATCTCAGATGGCAATTACTTTCTGGTAGACATGCCACTGAAGATGGCAGCTTATTGCTTTCTGCTGCAGTTCCAATTTTTCATGTACGTATTGCAACTTTTCATCTCATGTTGGGAATAATTATTTTTCAATAGTGGAACTTTGTTTAGGCTATTTTACTACTGATTTTGCCTTTTTGAAATGAGTTCTTTATTCTTGTTTGTTAGCAGCAGAATGTCAGACATCATAGCAAATAAAAAGAGCAGTTGCATATTTACATATTCACTGAAATAAATATTAAATACACCATGTGTTACCAGTGTTGTGTCTGGATTTGGTTTGAGTTAATTGTATAGACAGAAATCAGTGCCAGTGCACCAAAACTGTCAACAGACCTGATGAATTCAAGTTTTTACTTGTTTTTAGATTTATCCGAACTATAACTCCTCCCACATTTTCATGCAGCAATCTTTTGATCCCATCATTGAAGCTCATAGTGGTAGGGATCTAATTCCTGAGATGGTTAATGGGTAAGAGAATCACCCTTCCTTTTTGTCGCTGCGCCTGGGATGTACCTGCCCGTATGAACTTTCTCATATCCTCATTTTATCTGCCAGGAGAGGACCAAAAGATGGAATGCCCGGCCAAGATTACGGTGGAATGTACTGTGCAGTGTTAACTCTGGGGTATTAGTTTTTTATTGAAAGGAGAAGTTGCTGATTTTTTGTCCCCGATTTGTTGAACTCTACTTGCTTGTTGCAGCTCTACCGTTGTATCAGCAGCACTTTTGCGTGTCATGGGAGGTGATGTGGCCGAGTTGCCACTAGTTGCTACAAGCAAGGATCTTCAAGGGCTAGTGAGACTCAAGACTGCTGCATAATTTGTTTATGCTCTGTCATGTCATTCTTGTCAAGCATGTGCATTGTTTTTTACAACTAGTCTTAAAATAGTAGTGAAATATGCTGAATATCCGTTATTTGCTGCTGGCAGGGCTACTTCCAAGCCTTGTTCTCATGCATAGAGAGGATGCTAGCCTCGCTAAAGATTAAGCACTTTGTGCTTCCAGCTGCCCATGAAGCTGAAGGAATCTGGATGAAGAAATTTGGCTTCTCTAGAATCCCTCAAGAGCAGGTCATCTAATCTTTTCTTTTTCCATATTTGCTCGGTATTGTTCTCATTGCAATAGGACTCTAAATAAAATTGAACTTGCTTTTTGCAGTTGGAAGCTTATCTGAATGGGGCGCACCTCACCGTATTTTATGGTACTGCGAACCTTTACAAGGCTGTTCCTGTGCCATAGCACAGCAATGGTGTTAAAAGGTAGCTTTGCTGTGGCATTTGCTCAAGTCGGCGGATTTATTTTGTTTGGAATGTTGTGATGGTAACTGTACATAAGATGACGAAACATGGAGAAACAATGATATCAACATCGCAAGAGGGCCAAAAGATTTTGAAAAAGAGAATGATGACTGGAGCTAAGGAACTGGGGTCGCCATTTTTTTGGTGGATTTGAATATTTTTGCTGTGTAGTGAAGATAAGACTCCTGCTTTTTTTTTTTGCCTTCTGTGTAATTTTTCAGTTATGCCCCCCGGGGGGGTGGGGGGGGGGGGTGCCGTTGACAGGTGCTGGTAGTTTTGATGTACAGTCCCCCTGGCCCTAGGAGATCGCATATTCTGGCACCGGACTATGCTCTGTTTAAGGGTGTGTTTGGTTTGTGCTCAATGCTTACTTTACCAACATTTGTCATGACCAACATGAGGGCATAGCCAAATTGTTGGCAATCTTTTGGATCGTTACTTTTCCAAAATTTATAATTTCTTTGTATGACATGTGGGATCAATATTATGTTTTTTTTTAAAAAATATGGTCATATGAGATATTATTTTATAGATTTAATTGTAACAAATATAATGATGCGAACAGGTTATAAATTAGATTAGCAGTTTTAAAAATATTATCAATTGAAGCTAGCTAAAACAAAGAGGCAAGCATTTAATTCAACCAATCAAGGGCTGCCACCTCATCCTTCAATGGCAGTGAGGCTTACCATGGCTTTTGGTGTAGCATTGCCAAATTTTTTAGGGTATGCCAAATAATAGTTGTGAATCAAATGCTATACAAATTGAATTGGTTTATCAATATTTGGTGTGGTAAGAATTGGCAACAATCCAAACATGCTTTAAATACTATTGTTTTCTCAGGAGTTTATTGATACTTGTGCCGTGCCTAAGGCCCCCACAGGGCATTTAAGATATTGTTTTATTCAATATTTGTGTGTTACATCGACCAATTTTTTTTTTTAAAAAAAGCTATAAAAATAACAAAGTTTAATGGGGTATGGTACATGTTTCAATGAAGTATGAGTTTCAATATTATCGTAAATTGTGAGGAAACAAAAGAAACAAATGGAAATTATCTTTTTTTTTCTTTTTTATCTCTGAAAATATATTGATTTTTTACTTGATTTTTTTGGACTGTTCCAAGACCACCAACCTGCATAATTTTTTTTTGGAGAATTTTACAAAATTATTTGCAGGAATGAGTGTTTAAACTTTAGTGAAGGGCATACAATATAAATTATGAGCTTTTTGAGTCAAATTAAGGGCAAAATGAATCTATACAAGTCTCAGCGTTTAAAAAAAATCATTCTATATGCAAAGATGCAGAAGTTGTAAATATACACAAAGTTCATTGAATATTTCATTCTTGTTGGAGATTTACTAAAAATGGAGGAATTATTGAGTAGTGACCATTCTTAAATTGACTGATAAGCATAAAACTGAAATACAATAACGTGATAGCAATGAATTTTCATGATAGAGTCAAAATTCCCAGGATTTTTTTTAAAAAAAGAAACATTGCATTTGAACAATACATGTGAAATTTTTACAAGTTTCAATTAAGAATTTGAATGAAAGTAAAAGAATCATTACATTTGAACTTATGGCGGCAGCTAGGCCCCACATATCAAGGGAGGAAAACTTCGAGAGCTGTAAATGTTACTTGGGCCAATTTGGATCATGCGCGCCACAACACCACGCCTAGGAGTTTCTCCCACCTCAGGTATAAAGCACGCAAATATAGATGCTGCTAACGAAATACTAAATGGTAAATGGTTTAAACACACACTTGACCAAAAACATGCTTCAAACACTCCTCCTTCATGCACCTTCTACCAAGCCATGCATTGCGCAGCGTGGCATGCTGTGCTGCTTGTAACATCATGCAATGCGCAGCAGAGCATGCTGCGTTGTAATGCAAGAGTTTTCTTGATTCCTATTTTTCCTATGCGATTTCAGTGAAATTTCAGCATTCCAAACGAAGCTATAAATTAAACTCTCCTCTCTGAGCATCTTGTACCAAGCCATGAGTAGTGGTATGAATATAATTATTTCTAACAAACTTATCGAGTTTAAGATGAGCATGTCCTCCCAGAAAAACCTGCACCTCAAAGTCCACAGGATATAAAAAGAAATAAAGATTCTCTGCATTAACAAACATTAACATATATATTCAGTTATATATACATGTGACTCTATAATGTTGCAGACAATCTTATTGCATAGAACAGTGTTAGATCACTCTATATATATTGAAGAATTACTTGGCTTTATGAATATATTAAAACTTTTAGAGTAAAAATATTCTTGAAATAATGGTATTTATGGAATTATTTTTTCATTTTTTATAAAATTTTGGAACCAGAGACATGAGTAGTCAAAAATATGCTGAGATGCAATACAGACTTTGAAACGGTAATTTCGTCGCCAAAAAAAAAAAACTTTCAAACGTAATTAAGTCGGGGCCACAAATCTACCAACTCCTATGGTTGGTTTTAGTTTGCAAATGGAAATGAAGTTGGGCAAGTCAAACGACGACCGCGCGAGAAGAGGAACCCGTGCCCTTTTGCCGCGTAGAGAAGAGAAGGGAGAGGGAGACCGATCGATCCATCGATTCAGTTCCATTCCCCCCTGTAATCCTTCTTCAGATCATCACCAACCAATTCACCCATCCATGCCGGCGTGTGTCGCGGCCGAGATCGCTGCGCTCCCGGAGCCGCGCGGCCCCATGCGCCGCCTTTGCGGCGACCTCGCGCGGCGCATCCGCCTCCTCGCGCCCCTCCTCCAGCATATCGAACAGCAGCAACATGACGCCCCCTTGCCCCTCGCCGACGCTCTGGCAGCGGCGCGCGACCTCCTCCGAGCCGTCCAGGACGGCAGCAAGATCTACCAGGTACTACCGCCTTTTCTATTTCTACTACCAGTTAGACGCGAGGAGAAGGAATCCGCGGCTCAATGAAGACGAATCTCCCCTCCCATGTACATACAGGCGATGCGAGGAGATGCTATCCTCGACAGCTTTGCAAGCGTCAACCGCCAGATTCAGCTTGCACTGGATGGCTTGCCCTACAACACCTTCGATATGCCCGAAGAAGTGCAGGAGCAGGTATACCATTCCCTTCACACCAAAATTAATTTAACCTGCGATCTGCTCTAACCATCCGATCTATCAGGTCGCTCTTGTCCATTCTCAGTTCAAAAGAGCAGCAACCAGAACAGATCCACCAGACACGCAGCTTTCAAAGGACCTGTCCTCTGCTCTTGCCGACAAGACGTGTGACCCTGCTGTTTTGACAAGGATATCACACAAGCTCCAGCTGCTGACTATGGCCGAGATGAAGAAAGAGTCCCTCGCCCTCCATGACATGGTCATCTCCAGCGGCGGTGAGCCTGACGGTTGCGTCGAGGAAATGTCCTCGTTGCTCAAGAAGCTCAAAGATTGTGTCATCACCGAACCTCCTCCCACCACGGACACTCTCGGTACTACATCTGGCTCTACTAAGCACACATCTCCTATCATCCCAGATGAATTCAGATGCCCCATATCCCTTGAGCTCATGCAAGACCCTGTCATTGTTTCCAGCGGACAGGTACGTACTCCATTGTGCAATTTTAGCTACTCCTGCAAACTATATGTTGCCATTACTCTGACTCCTATCTTCTTTTCAGACCTATGAGAGATCTTGCATCCAAAAATGGCTTGATTCTGGCCATAAAACATGCCCTAAATCGCAGCAGCCGCTCTCACATGCCTCACTGACGCCAAACTTTGTCCTTAAAAGCCTCATAGCACAGTGGTGTGAAGCCAATGGGATTGAACTTCCGAAGAACAGAGCGAATTCCCGCGATAAGAAATCAACCAAAAGTTCTGACTATGACCATGCTGGCCTAGTCTCATTAATGAACAGGCTGAGGAGCGGGAACCACAATGAACAACGTGCAGCAGCTGGTGAGATTCGTCTACTTGCAAAGAGAAATGTGAATAACCGGATATGCATTGCCGAGGCAGGAGCGATCCCCTTGCTGGTCAATCTACTCTCCTCTTCAGATCCACGAACACAAGAACATGCTGTCACAGCACTTCTTAACCTCTCCATTCATGAGAACAACAAGGCGAGCATTGTTGGTTCACATGCTATTCCTAAGATAGTGGAAGTGCTCAAAACAGGGAGCATGGAAGCCAGAGAGAATGCAGCAGCCACACTGTTTAGCTTGTCAGTTTTAGATGAAAACAAGGTTACAATTGGCGCTGCAGGTGCAATACCTCCGCTTATTAATCTTCTGTGCGATGGGAGCCCAAGAGGCAAGAAAGATGCGGCAACAGCAATCTTTAATCTGTGCATATACCAGGGCAATAAGATCCGAGCAGTGAATGCTGGAATAATCATCCATCTGATGAAATTCTTAGTTGATCCTACTGGGGGAATGATTGATGAGGCACTCACACTTCTGGCTATTCTTGCTGGTAATCCTGAAGCCAAGGCTGTAATTGCTCAGTCGGAGCCAATCGCCCCACTTATGGAGGTTATTAAATCCGGGTCCCCTCGCAATAGAGAGAATGCTGCAGCCATTCTGTGGACACTTTGTTCTGCTGATGTTGAGCAAATAAGGGCTGCAAAGGCTGCTGGAGCTGAGGATGCACTCAAGGAACTGTCAGAATCTGGCACAGACCGTGCAAAGAGAAAAGCCTCTAGCATTCTGGAACTTTTACGACAAGATGAAGCACAAACTTGATCATAATCGATTTGCTTGAATGAGGTTGTGGCTTAGCTGTATTGTACACATAAATACTAAATGTCTAGGTGCTTCTGGATAGCGTTGCCTTTTGAAATTCATTTGTAGGACAATCTGTCACGATCGTTCTGTAAAATATAATTGTTTCCATACTTGTACCATCATGTAACTCAGCTCAAGATGTACTTCTTGATAGTAAAGAAGAAAGATAGTAAATAAAAATTGTATCTGATTCAGTTTGGTGGTTATATATTTTTCAGGTTTCATGCATGCATATTCATTTCCCTCTATGGGACATTTCAACACCTTTTTTATTGTGGGGAAAAATTGAACACTTGTTGAACTGGAATTTTTCAATTGATGCTTAACATGAGTGAGAAATCCAAAAGTTATGTTACGGCTCTGTCCTTTGGATGGTACTTTTGGTGGCTTCATGTTGAATAAGTTTCCTCTCGGCGTTCTTTACTATATTTTTTTTCTCAAACACGCAAGAGAATTGTGTGTCATTTAATTAAGTAGAAGAAGAAAATGAGAGTATACAACAGTACGGAGCAGCACACCACGCTAACTCAACACTAGCAGGAACAGACAAAACCTGCCAGGTGCACTACAGACTCACCCCACTTGAGCAAGTCTAACTCATTTACAAATCTCGCTAAGCAGACCTTGCAGCTGGGAGGTTCCCGTGGCACACCATGTTGCACACTCATTGCAAATTATCTGCAGCAGTGAAGAAACATTCAGCTGCGCCCTATTGAAGAAACAATCATTTCGGTGTTTCCAGATCATACTATTTATATCATATTTTGGATGCTATTTTGTTGTTTTGTGAAAATATATACCTTTTGTTATAGCTTTCGGGGCTTAATATTGTTTAATTTCCTTAGAAGCCGGCATCAGAATGATGTTTTTTCCGATTATCTGATTGTTGGCAACATATTCCTAGTTTTCTTGTGATGACTAAAAAGGTAGCTAGGAAACGTTGAATCAAATGATATCCCTTGTTATATCCATTCCATCCGCTTTGGAATCAAATGGCAGGTTTATTTTGAAAAATCAGGGTTAAATTGCGTAAACCCTAAAAAGCAGAGTCACATATGCAATTAGCTTCTCAACTTGGGCAAGTGGCGCAATTGTCCCTTTTATAATTTTTTCTCTACTCTTTCTATGTTACACAAAGAATATTTTCTACGGATCAGATGCAAACCAAAAAAGGAAAGGAAATTCTACGAGTCAGGTAAACAATATGATACTGAAAAATACAACAGATGAATTTATCTAATCATTTTGCTGAGCTACTTGCTGCCTGCAGGATCCTGGTATTTCTGTGTTTGTTACCATGATAACGAAGGAAAGGGAAAAGTGTTTAAGATTGCACTGTGGCATGTGGGATACAAAACATGTTGAGACTATTCTGCTGCTAACACTATCTGACCTTTTCGGAACATGACATTCTCTGTCTTGGTGCCTTTTTGGGGTACTGAAGAAAATCTGTAAGACTCCGAAAATTTATAAGCAGAGGATGCCTGAAGTCTAAAACTCCAGGCTTAAAATTGTGTTTGAGCCCATTGTGTAGCACAATAGGAATGTATCTAGTGTTTCTTTTCTCTCTTTTTTTTCTCATTCCTTGAACTACTGTCAAATCTTTTGGTTCATTTGATTTCATGGCCCAACGCATGGTAAATACGTCTATTATGTAACCTTATCCTTCGGAGCCTCAGACATAAAATAGCTAGTGAGACAAAGAGGTACAGAAGTATGTCAGGAGAGTAGCGTGTATAGTTGTAAGCATCACATGTCCAACCTAAGCAGAGCATAAGAAACAGTTCCAACCTAATCATGCATGCCCATGTCAGTTGCTTGCTTAAACTGTCTCTGTCCATCAGTAATTACCCCCTTTCATGAATATTCAATACTGCATGTTGCTAGTGTGATGACACAACTCCTATCTAATTTTCTCTGTCCAACTGTCAAACAAATAGGTAAGTTGGTTGGGGAGATCTAAAATGCTGTCCCTGTAGGAGTGTTCAACTTTGTCCTTTGACTGCACCTGCATGCACCTAATCAAGATTCTTGTACTTGTTACAACCAGAACATCCATTGTGATATTATTCTATCTCCACATGTGATGTTTAACTAAGGCTGATTCCAGCTTAGCGCACCATGTTGCTACAATCATATGATAGGTGATGCTAATTGATGTATTGGGAGTTTTTGCCTAGTGGGAGGGCAATGCAATCTGATCTAGCTGTCCTCCCGACTAGAAAACGGATGGTCAAGATCCAGTAAGATTGACTGTGAGGTTGGGTGTTCTAATCTTGAGCGTCAGATTATTTCCTGATCAAATGGCCTGCGTTTGAAATGAGTTCTCTGTTATAAAGATCACCCATATGCCCAGGGGACGCAAGCAAGAGAGCTTGGGCCCTGAGGCGATGAGACAAGGATATATGGAGCACATTGCTGATCCTGCCGGCGCTGTAGTCGTTGGATGCAAAGTGCTACCAATCTTCAACGAGCATGGCATTGCGATGAAGGTGGTGCATAGGATGGATGGCAAGAAGGCCGTCGCCCGGGTGAAGGAGCTTCTGAAGCGGGCAGCTCAGGCCAGGCCTCATAGAGCTACGACCGGCGGCAAGAAATGGAAGGTAACTGTCTTGTTTCCTATGGAGTATATCCTCTAACGCAGATCGATGGAGATTTACATATGCCGACACATATATATGTAATTAACTTATTTTTGATTCAGAAGGTTCTGAGCTTCCAAGCTACAAGCGACGTAGCCAAGGGAGGGCAGCAACTGAAACATGAAGAGGAGAGCGAGGGCCTGAGCTGCAGCTCGAGCAAGCTGAGCTTCAAGTGGGAGTGGGAGTGGGACGTGGGCAGCTGCTCGTCGGTATCGGCGTCGTCGGCTCTGTACTCGCCGCGGTCGTTGGTGTCCAAGGATGCGGAGCAGATGCTGACGCCGTCGAGGAAGCACCACTGCATGTCGAGGTTCTCGTCCATGAGCCAGCACAATGCATCGTTGTTGGACTTGGAGTTGGATCCCGCTATTGTCCTCCCAAAGAGCACGGAAGGGGAGGAGACCTGCAGGATGGGGCAGTGGATCACCACAGATTCAGACTGTGAGTTGTGTATTCCCTGTTGTTATCTGTATCTATCTATCTATATATCTATCCAGCAGCAGTAGCAATTTAATTACAGTAATGTATTGGAGTGTAATCTTCAGATGTTATTTATCTGCAGTTGTGGTGCTGGAACTCTAAAAGATGCACGGGGACTGAGAGACAGGCAGACGGGTGAATAAATAATTCATTACATAGTCTTTGAGAATTCTTTTTGCTGTTTTAGCCAAAGCAGTCATCCTGATCAGATAACTCTCCTTAAATTCGATTACCAATTTAACAGCACCCCATAGTCCCCCATCTCTTCGGACTCGGTTCCTTGGAACTAGTGTCATCGTCCGACGGTCGGTTCTGAAACGAACGGCAGATATTGTGCTGCGCGAGAGAATGCTGTAGCAGATATTGTGCTTTGCTCACTGTAGCTATCCATCTGGATCGTCCGCTGTAGAATTGAATGGATGAGATTTCGTGCAGTTGGTATCTTGCGGTCGAGAATATATTTTTTTTTTCTGGACGGAAAAAAAAATATGAAAGTTTATCTTGTTGCATTTGCGATTGCGGCTGGCAGAGCCGAGCAGCCAAACCCCACAGCAGTCGCGCGAAAGATGAGATGCTCGGCGTCGGAGCTGGTGCCCCTGCTCTGCCACCACCACTAGTTCGACCTCCTCCTCCCTCCGTCGTAGCTGTCGCGCGCCGTCTTCCAACCTTGTCGTCCTCCCTCCGTCGCCGCTCGCGAGCTGCTGCCGCTGCCGCTGGTGGTGATAAACAGAAACAGGGGAGGAGGAGGTGGTGGTCCGACGAAGAAAAAGAAGACGACGACGACGAGTATGATGATTTCTTCCCCGGCGGCGGAGGAAGCAGAAGCAGAGGCTTCGGCGGGGAGCTGTTCGACGAGCCATGGTTCTCCAAGGTAGTCAGGCCTCAGGCGACCGACGACCCTTCCTCCCTTCCACCTCCGGATGAAAATGAAATTGCCTATTCGTGAATTAAAGTTCGTTGGATACCGAGCAGGTTTTCAAGACGTACGGGTTCCTGCTCCCGGTGATGCTGGCGTCCATGTTGGTCGCCACGGGGCCGAGAGCCTTCCTGATGGCCATGGCCATCCCTCTGGCTCAGTCCGCCGTATCGTTCCTGCTCGACGCGATATGGGGGAGTCGAAGGAGGCAACAGCCATTCCAGGAAGAAGGAGAAGAGGATGATTATGATGATGAACAAGATTTTCCCGATGTTAGAGGAGACAGAAGCTACTATGGAGCAAGACGGCCGCAGAGCTACCAGCAGCAGCAGCAGCAGTCATGGGTTTCAGATGATTCTCCTCCTGCTTCTTCTGGTGCCAAGAAAGACAGGGGCGGAGGCTTTGGAGGCTGGGAGGATCTCCTGGAACAGCAGTGGACCCAGATGCAGGAGGAAGAGGAAGTCGTCGCCGGAGCTCCGTTAAGCAGCAGGATGAGGACGAGGACGAGGACGAGATCCAATCCCCCCAGGAGCAGGAGGGGACGAATGGCAGCGAGCACCAAGTACAAGCAAGCGCCACTGCTGGTGCGGTTGTTGGTCGCAGTATTCCCGTTCCTGGGATCATGGTTCAGGCTGCTCTAATCCTTATTTTGCTGAACAATCGTACATTTGTAGTACTAGTTGACTGTTTGATATATACTCATTTTGTTTTTTAATTGATATCGTCGTTGATTTTTAAATTTAACTTTGATTATTTATTTTATTAAAAAAAGTTAATTAATTTCATACATTTGTAGTACTTAGTTGACTGCTTGATATATATATTCTTTTCGTTTTTTAATTGATTTTTAAATTTAATTTTGATTATTTATTTTATTAAAAAAATTGATAAATTTTATATATTTTAATATAATTTAACTTTTTATTAGAGTTATTTGAATTTTACGTATTCGAATAATTTTTTTTAATAAAATAAATAGTTAAAGTTAAATTTACAAGTCAACGACGACATTAATTAAAAAATAAAAAAAGTACTAGACAAGTTACCGTGTAACGTAGTGTATCGCCTTGCGTTGCCATCCTGGTAACTTCCTGGTAGGAGTAATCCACTAATCAGTTTGTTGTACTCTACTACTCGCAGCCTGTGGCCTTAAGTCAGCTGTGATGGAAATTTCCATGAAAGAGGAGGAAACTGCATCTTCAGGGTAACTTCGTGGCAACTGCATGCAGACAATTAGTAGTAGTATTCTGGAATTAGGCGTCTTCCTTCGGAACGTATGAAACTCACAGAAAGTTAGTGAAATTTCGCAGAAAAAATGATAAAAAAAGGAAAAATTTCTCAAGCTTTAATTAACTCGCACAGATAATCAAGCATGTGCCCGCCGATTGAACGGGTCAGTTGTAATAACCTTCTCTATTTTGTTCTGTTGACCGAAACAAGCACAAGAATTCATAAACCTCCTACTCTGGAGTCTAGAGCCAGTCAAAATTGATCACTGTTATCAACTTGATCACCAAATTACTCTTAAACAAATATGAACCATGTTGATATTCTAGCAGTAAAAGAAAAATAACGGGTGCATGCCTTCCAAGTTTTACAAATTGCCATCTCACATATGCTCCATCCCTTTTGAAATTGTTGAATAAGCTCAAGTAAAGAGTACAAATGTATAAGCTCTTGGTCTTGGTGCTTAATCAAATGAACTTTGACTAGTCTCCATTATTCCTATTGGACTGGATTGAGGATATTACCATGGATCATTCCACCAACCAAACTCACCAAATCACCAAACCCTCGCCCCCAATAAATCCCCTGCTGCAAGTGCAAGGCAATTCCAATTTCCAAGCAGCATAGGGGGAGAGAGAGAGAGAGAGCGCGCCCAGAAGATCGACGACGAATAGGGGGATGCCGTCGCCGGACCAGGTGCGCGTGGTGTCGAGGCGCACCGTGAAGCCGCCGCCACGGCCTCGCGAGCGCATCCCTCTCACGTCGTGGGATGTGGCTATGCTCTCCGCCGATTACATCCAGAAAGGCCTTCTCTTCGCAACGCCGCCATTCTCCACCGCCCACCTCGTCGACCACCTGCAGGCCGCGCTTGCCGACACCCTTGTCACCTACTACCCCGTCGCCGGCCGATTCGCCACGGAGCAGCACCTTGACGACAAGGGTCACGTCGTTGGCTGCTCGGTCTCCATCGACTGCGACGGCCAGGGCGTCGATATCCTCCATGCCGTCGCTGACGGCGTCGCCATCTCCGACGTCATTCCTCCCGACACTGACGTCCCACGCGTCGTCCAGTCCTTCTTCCCTCTCGACGGCGCCGTCGACTACGACGGCCACGAGCACCCCCTGTTCGTCATCCAGGTCACCGAGCTCCACGACGGCGTCTTCGTCGGCTTCGCGTACAACCACGCGCTCTCCGACGGCACCGCCCTCTGGGATTTCATCAACGCCTGGGCCGCAATCGCGCGCGCCAAGCTCTCGCCCCTGGAGCGGAAGCCCCCCGGCGCGCCCGTGCCCCTGCTCAAGCGCTGGTCGCCCGACGGCGGCGCTCCGGCTCCCGTCGTGCTCCCTTACCCTGACGCCTCGGTGCTCATAGAGAGGCCGTCGCCCACGCTGCTTCGCGAGCGAATGCTGCACTTCTCGGCGGAGTCCCTGGCGGCGCTCAAGGAGCGCGCACGCCACGAGCTCCTGGCGGCCGGGGACACGGCCGGCGCGGCCGCCGTGACCAAGTTCCAGGCCCTGAGCTCGCTCTTGTGGCGGTGCATCACCCGCGCGCGCCGCCTGTCGCCAGACCAGGAGACCGTGTGTCGCGTGGCCATCAACAACCGCGGGCGCCTGCGGCCACCGCTGCCGGCAGAATACTTCGGGAACACCATCTACGCCATCTCGACTGTGCCTGTGCGGGCGTCGGAGCTGCTGGAGCGCGGGCACGGGTGGGCGGCGGCGGCGGTGGGGCTCGCGGTGGCGGCGCACACGGACGCGCACATCCGGGCGCGCGTGAAGGCGTGGACGGAGAAGCCGATCGTGTACACGCAGAGGTTCTTCGACCCCAATGGCACGATGATGGGGAGCTCGCCGCGGTTCGACATGTACGGCTGCAACTTCGGGTGGGGTAAACCGCTGGCGGTCCGGAGCGGTAAGGCCAACAAGTTCGACGGCAAGACGTCGCTGTACCCGGGGAAGGAAGGCGGCGGCAGCATAGACGCGGAGCTGGTGATGTCGCCGGAGCACATGGCGTTGCTGGAGCAGGATGAGGAGTTCTGGGCCGCGGTGTCGCCGGACGCGCCGCCGGCGAAAAAGGATGGAATCACTGTTTTCTAGTTGTTGCCTGTTGGTGTGTGTTTGCTGAATAAAATTGTCACTTTCTTTTTTGAAAGTAATAAAATTGTCACTTGTTTGACCAGTTCCGTGGCAAGTCAAATTCATCCAAATGCAGAATGCATATTTTTTTTCCAGTTATAACCAAATTCTGTTGACCCGTTCTTTGTCAAGTGTACTAGGAACAGATCAAAAGCATCGTGACACGGTACTTCTGATATCAACTTTATCATTCGTATTTAAAAATTTTGTTCAAATATGTAAAATATTATTATTATTTGATTCATCATTAGTAAAATTTAAATCACTGCTAATTTTACACATTAAAATTTTTTTTAATAAAACGAATAGTCAAAATTGTTGTTAAAAGTAAATATTGTCGATAATTTAAAACAAAACCGTAACGGCTATCTATGGATCCACGGACCGAGTTTTGTGCCTTCTTAGCTCATCTGTAGTATGCCACTGGATGTATAAGTAGAAAACCATGTACAGTACATATACGGAGACTACTACAGAAAGCATTGGCTAGCATGATATGCCATTGTTTTGCATATGCTATACATGTGTTATTACATACTGTAAGAAAAGATTTACATATGATTATTGTTCCTAGACTATAGAATCTGAAGGACAATCTCTGCCTTGCTTAATTATCCAAGGCACCAGCGAAGCAAGCTAATCTTTCTCATCCATCACTGAAGATTTGCCATCGTGTGAGAAGTGGGATTTCAGTCCGATCCAACACTGGTAGTAATCCAGATCTCGATACGGCGAATCCAGAGCCCATGGGCAGACACGGGGGATGAGCGACGACTCGAACATGAAGGCCAATGTGCCGCTAAGCCTGAATGGTTCGTTGGCATCAGCACGCCTGATCGTTGCTTCGTAGGTCTTGGTGTCTGGTCCATGTGGTGTCATGCAGCTGTGGAGACTAGCGCCTCCAGGAAGGAAACCGTCAGCCTTTGCCTGCAAAATTCACTTCTCTTCTCATCTTTTCTTCTTCTTTCTGTTAAGACTTAAGAGAGAGACAGAGAGATTACAGTACCTCATATGTCCCGTAGATGAGGCCCATGAATTCACTCATGCAGTTTCGATGATAGTACGGAGGCCGGAACGTATTCTCAGCAACCAACCATCTAGGTGGGAATATTACAAAATCAAGTAACGCGACACCAGGCTTGTCAGTTGGTGCAGTTAACACTGCAAATTGAACAAGCATACGAGTACATGTCAAAATTGTTGCTGTTTCATCCTTTACCAAATGAAATGAAACACCACACACCTGTGTTTACTGATGGGTCACCATGATCAAACAGGACGGTATTAAAGGGACAAAACCTGCTCAGATCATACTGATCGAGCGAAAAGAAATTCAGATCATGATAAAAGACGAGGTAAAATGGATGGAGCAAAAAACATTGCTGAAATGGCTGTTGCTGTAGCATACCTTGTAAGGGACATAATTTCCATGCCATGCGACCACATTAAACGGAGAAAAATCCTGTGTGGCAGTGAATAGCTCACCACCATATTTCTGCACTATTATGTATCCGGGACGGTGTGCCTGCTCAAACCATGCTGTCGGTGAAACGAAATCCCTTGGTGAAGCCAAACCGTTGGCACCTGCGTGAACACCATTCAAGAATAGGCGCCTCAATTCAATTTCTTTGCGAGGCAAATAGATAGGAATCTGAACGAAAAGATTACCAATGGGGCCAAGATCAGGGAGCTGAAAATGGGTGCCGAAAATCTCAGAAACATATCCGCGTGAAGGACCATCAGGCAAGTCAACAGCAAAGCGAAAACCTTGAGGAATCACAACAATTTCACCAGGTGAAACTAGCATCTTTCCGCATTCCGTTGTGATCAACAGCCCTGAACTTGATGGCAATGGACAAAAAAAGAAACCATGGCAAATAGTGAGGACACTGATTGTTTAGAAACGATGGATGCCCCTAGCTACATATTGTATCCCGTTTTGATCGAAACACTATGAAGTAAACTGTCTGTTAAGGAGCAGTTGTTGACATTAAACTAGACTAGAGGACTGACAGCATGCTGATTCACATGAACGATATGATGGATGGTGTTTAATGAAAAAAATTCGCTCACTTCCTTGCTGGGGAACGATGAGGAAATCCCCATCCGCGTTGCAAAAGGCGCATCCATCCATGGACTTGTTGGCAGCATACCTACACAGCACATTATTCAAATACAGGACACTAGGACAGGACAGAACAGGATTGATTGATTACTAGTACTAATTAGGTGATGAAATCAAGTCAAGCAGGAGAGAATGAGACATGTGGATGGCGTATCCGTGACGGAGGAAGGAGCTGCCGGCGCCGCAGACAGTGCAGAGGCCGTCGATGAAGTCAAGAAGCGGCGGCGCCGAGGGCACGTCTGCCGGTCTCCAGCGCAGCTGCGTGGGCGTGGCGACGGTGGTGGTACGGTCGAACTCCGCGATGAGACGCTCGTTGGTGGGCACCCGGGGGTGGAACGGCTCGTGGGTCACGGAGGGCTTGATCCGGTACAGCCACCTGAAATTGCAAATCACAGTCGTGGAGGGAGAACAGGCGGGGGAGGGCTCTAGAAGAAACTAACAGGTGAAGAAGTGGTGCTTACGTCCTGAGGTTTCGGGCGCGCGGGGTGGTGAAGGAGGTGCCGGAGAGCTGCTCGGCGTAGAGGCCGAGCGGGCACAGCAGCGGGCTGTTCCGGCCGACGGGAAGGGACCCCGGGACCGCCTCGGAGGAGAAGGTGTTGCCCAGGCCGGACAGGTAGCGCAGCTCCGGCTCTTCTGCCGTCATGGCTGTTGCGGAGGAGGAGGAGGAGGAGGAGGACGACGACGAGCGGAGCAAGGCAAGGCAACAATGAAGGGCCCGTCTCTTCTTCTCTTGTGGAGTACGGGTACTGTACTACTACAAATCGCTCGAAAACTGCTGCGGTTAGATTTTTACGGTTGATTAATTTTTTTAAAAAAAATTAAAAAAATTGAAAATTTTAAAAAAATTGAAATTTCGAAAACCGCTCAAACCGAGTGGTTTACTGAAAAACTGTTGAAAAACCGCTCAAACTAATTTGATTTCAAATTCAAAAACAGTAAATCGTAAAAACCGTTCGATAAACCGTAAAAACAGTCCGATTTTCTCTAAAAATTTGATTTTTGAATTTGTTCAATTTTTATAACGATTTTTACTGTTTTCTGTTAAACCGCTCTCCGAGCCATTTCCATGGGGGCTCAAACCCTGCTTACTAGTCCGTTCCGAGTAGTCCTCCTGTGCGGCTTGCTGTGTCCTCTTGTCTTGATTCCCACTGTCGGGTTGCGTTCTAATGTTCTATCCTCACCTGGGGCGTCCGATTAACAAGTCAGTGGCCCAGATCCGATCCATTTGGTAGGAGATGTTTGTTGCTTCTCCGGCTGTTCCATCCTGATCGAGTCATCTCTTTCTGATGTTGCAGCTGACCAAGGAATTTCACAGGAGAAACACCGATGGGAACCTGAACTTGAGAATGGATCATGAAAAATTCTACTACAAGATACTACAAGTCGTGAGTTATTTTCGGAGTACTCCTGAAGCTAGTTGTGCATATGCAAAGCTCACACAAAGAACTGGGTGCTCACCTAACTGGCGCCAAGCCACCTTTCCCCTCTCCTTGTCTCATGTAATTCTTTGGGATGTGGGAAATGATAGATAAGTTTGGGATTAGAAAATAAATGAAGGGTTGGGATTTAATAAAATAGATGAATGAATAATTCAGATCTCATTTTCCAATCCTATTCCTGGCTCCAATTCCGGTTTCCCAAACGCCACCATGTGAATATCTATTAACGCACGCATTGCGTGTTCAGAAACAGAGCTGAAAGTGTAATACTGCTTGCTGACAGTAGGAATGAGGCGTCGTCTTGCATGCTGGCGTCTGGCGAGGTGCGCTACGCAAGAACAACATCATCACCAGCAGATGCTCCGGCGACAGAGCCCCCAGCGGAAGATTCTGTTTCTCTCCAACCACCATCACTAGTACGCAGGAACCCATTGGTCATATGTCTTCGTTTGCCGTTACCTGTGGCTACCAGCCTCTTCTTTCCCTCTCAGGACAGGACATCTCACCATCACTAAAATCAAAACCACCAAGCATACAACTAGGTTCATGGGCTGCAAATGCAACCAACTAACCAGAAACATGCAATGTAGCAAGGCATCACCGCCACCATAATTATAAGAGTAACATAACAGACAAGAGATAGGTTCACCAGGTTTGTGTACTTGCCACCCACAAACATACTAGTTGGACCTGCTGTACACATCATAGCCTGCTTCTTCAAGTCTTACAATCCCCTAATGGCTTCACTTCCCAGGACGGATGATAAAAATGACCCTACCGCTACAAATTTGCCTTAAAATCCATGTCCACAGCTTCAACTCATCGAAGCCCAGCCCCCCAATTCATGTCATTACTCTTCCTCCACAACATCAACCAGCTCGTACTCTACCATCGACATGTTGTTCTCTTGGTTCACAGCGAAACCAGCTGGTTCAGTCACCTCAATGCGACCCCACTTGTCAACCGCCAGCCTCATCGTACCCTTGAACATGTCAATCCTAGCGTTGCGAAAGATCACTGTGGTACCCGGCTTCAGCAGGTCAACTGCCAACAAAGCAAAGAAAAGAGGCTTATTAGATACTCCTACTCTAATTCAGTCATATAGACGGCCATTATGTGCAACCTGGTAATCAACAAAGAATCATGAAACTACTTATGCAGCAGGCCAGCAACGCATCCATGCATATTGCAAGGAAAACACCACATGTTTCTTTATCATCAAGAAGTAAAATCAGTTCTATTACCAGAGTGATGTCTGTGTAATCACCTAAGAAGTAGAGTGTTTAACAATCCACAATACCACAATTCATTGCGGTGGTACACAAGTGTCTCTTGAGTCCAGTCACGTAGAGCAAAACATCGTTTTCTTTTTATTTATCGAACAAAGGTGAAAAATGAATGGTGCACAAGAAAGGATCGAGTACCATATACCCAAAGATTGAAAGTTAACTACGTACCCTTGTGACGAGGTAATTAATATCAGGACAAGTCTCATTCTACAAACAATTGAAATCCTACACCCATGGGCCATGGTAAGTACAGAGCGAAGCAAAAGTTGGATGTGTATGTCAATACAATGCAGGTGGCAGGGAAAATCATAGACAGCACAGGCACTTGTAAGTTTTGAAATGCTGGCGTCGGTTGTACCAGACTAATAAACTTACTACTGTAGAAGAATAAGGAAAACAAAAGAGGGGCAGATCTGAGGCGATCGAATGACATGGATCCAGTCGAATCATATACTAGTAGCCAGAATCAAAGAAACAAGAGGTGCCGACCCTGGTCGTTGCGGGCCGTGAAGAGTATGGTGCCGGTCTGGTCTCCGACGAGGCACTCGGCGAGTCGGGAGCGGCCGGTGTGCGATGAGGGCTTGTCAAGGATGGAGCGGGCGGAGACGACGCGTGCTATAAGAGTGTGGCCGTGTGTCTGGGGGCGCAGCTGGTCGACGGTGGTGAAGACGGGCTTGCGCAGGGGCGCCGGGGCCCGGGGCTTGGCGGAGTCGTTGGAAACGGAGCCGCGGCGCACGTAGCCGGTGGCGGGCGGGCCGCGTCCGTAGGGGCGACGGTTGGTGTTCGACGACATCCTGCTGCTAAACCCTAGCGGCGGCGGCGGTTTGGAAGAGGTGCTGGCGGGGACAGGAAAGAAGGGGAGAGACTGGGAAGGAGAGGGACGAGACGAGACAAGTGAAGTGACTGCCTTTCTGCCTGCCAGGTGGGGACGGCCTTTCACAGACACAATGCAATATGAGGCCCAAAAAGAGAGAGCCGGGCCCATTTCAACAAGGCCTTGTTTGAGGTGAATGCCACCTGTTTGGTTCAACGAGGCCCAAAAAGCTATGACATGACTGAAAGCTCAGGTGGGTCAAAATACACCGTCCGAACAGGTTCAAAACGTGGAAAATGAAATGTGTGATTGTGAAAGAAAGAGAAAAATGGAAAAGGATGTCCACCGGTTTTGGATCAACCATTTGCCTTTTCCGGCCAGAAATTAAGTTATTTGTAGCAGTTAAAAATAAAAAATAAATCATATTTACAATATCCACTGGAACGATAAGCACGTGGTTCAAATACAGCAGCAACGTTTGAATGAAAATTTGAGTGCCTGCCTTGCGGCGTCGATCAATAAATCAAATCAAATTGTCTGTTCTTTTCTGTTGTGTGAAACAGTCCAATCCAGTTCAGTACGAAAGGGAGGAGGAGCGGCGAGGCAAGCAATCAGAGTCGGAGTCGTCATCTTCCTTGCCATCGTCGCCTCTCTCCTGAGTCCTGACCCCTATTTATTGGCTCCTTCCAACCAACTACCTCCCTCCATCAAGGACGGCAGAGATTTAGTAGCTGAGCACGGTTAAAAGAGGTACTCTTCTTGTTCTTCATTTGGATCGGATTGGAGAGAGACCTAATAGAGAGAGACCAGCGAGCGATGGCCATGATGGACGCCGTCGAGGTCGATTACCTCGCCGGCGAGAGGGCCACCGCGCAGTTTGACGTCCAGGAGATGATGGTCGCTTGGGCCGGCTCCCGCCACGCCGTCGAAGTCGCCGACCGCATGGCCCGACTCGTCGCCTCCGACCCTGTAAGTTGCTCTTCATCTCATTTCCAAACCCATAGATCCGAGACAAATTACACCGTGATCTGTATACCTCTAATCACTTCTCTTCTTGTGACGGGTAGATTTCCTTCATCCTCTTTGTTTTTTCGTTTTCCTACAAATTTCTTTTTAAGGCGAGCACGGTACATGTTGACTTCCTCGATTTGATTCATCTTTTCATTCGTATCATATTCTGGGTTCCAACTTTTCATATATAAAATCAACACTCTTGCACACCATCGGACCCAGTCTTACACTCTTACCACGGGTTTCGCCAGCTTCTCCAGCTTTGAATGCTTCGCCTCACACCTTTCCCTTGTCCTACCGGAATTGCCTTTTTTTTTTTTTCTTTTTGTTTTTAATAATGAGGAAAGGAAGAATATGCTTAGCTCTTGCACTGCTGGGTGCTGCCTGCTTAATTCTCTTTAGTTACTGTTTTCTTTCCTCGGTCACATCACGATGGTGACTCCAACCTAGTACTCCATACCGTAATGTCTCGGTGGGCTTCTAGGACTAGTTCGAAATGGGGCACTCCGTGTCAACAGCAGTAAGGTTGTTAACGGTCAGGTCATGCTAGTAATTTTTTTATTTTCGGCTCCAAAGATCAATGTGTATGGTAAAGGTTACTATTCAACAAACACATCCACATCCATTGCTCTGCAAAGTATATGTAAATGGAAAGCTATTGCTCTTCTTTTGCTTAAATACTGTCGATTGATTCCTCCTTCCATTTGGATGACGACTACTGTGCATTACACAGGTGTTCCGCAAGGATACCAGGACAATGCTCTCAAGAAAGGAGTTGTTCAAGGACACGCTAAGAAAAGCAGTCCATGCATGGAAGCGTATCATAGAGCTACGTCTTACAGGTCTGCTGGGTTTCCTCTACTAATACAAGTTGTTTCGAGGCATTGTTTTATGCAGGTCAGCCGGTCTTATTTTGTTGTGAATTTACAGAGGAGGAAGCAAATCTGCTGAGGCTCTACGTTGACCAGCCTGGTTATGTTGATCTGCATTGGGTATGCCCATCAGCTATTTGTTTATTGTTTCTGATTATACAATGATAGAAGGGGAGCCTAGCGCAGTGGTAAAGCTGTTGCCTTGTGGCCATGAGGTCATGGGTTCGAGTCCTAAGATCCAGGTAAAGGCTGCATACAAAAGACCCAAAGTGGTTGGACCCTTCCCTAAACTTTGCGTAAACAGGAGCTATGCGCACCAGGCTGCCCCCTTTTTTATCATTCAACGAAACCTCTATTCCATGTGTGCCGAGCTAAGATCTTCTATGTAGTTGTTATGCGTGGCATAGCTCTTCCTATTGTTCCTGGGCTTCTGTAACAATTGTAGTCTCACCATTACTAAGAAATAAAAGAAGATTCATGCCACATACTTCCTTTATGCCAGTTTTGCTAAGTTGCAAAATCAACAATTGTTTGCAGGGCATGTTTGTTCCTGCCATACAAGGACAAGGAACCGAAGAGCAGCAGCAGAAGTGGTTACCACTGGCATACAAGTTCCAGATAATTGGATGCTATGCTCAAACTGAACTTGGTCATGGCTCTAATGTTCAGGGCCTCGAAACAACTGCTACATTTGATCCCAAGACTGATGAGTTTGTTATCCACAGCCCGACACTGACCTCCAGCAAGGTAAAATCCTATGAATCAACTGTCCATATTGACTCTTTTCTACTATTACTCGTTAGTCATAATACATGTCTTTGGCAGTGGTGGCCTGGTGGCTTGGGGAAAGCTTCCACTCATGCAGTTGTTTACGCTCGACTGATAACTGAAGGAAAGGACTACGGCATTCATGGTACAGTGTTATTTCCTAATATGATCTTTAAGCCATACCTTCCTTCACGACTAATGTTTATTTTTGTGTCAGGGTTCATTGTGCAACTTCGAAGCTTAGAGGACCACTCTCCTCTTCCTGGTGTTACCCTTGGTGATATTGGTGGAAAATTCGGTAGCGGTGCATATAACAGTATGGATAATGGTGTTCTTAGATTTGACCATGTGCGCATCCCAAGGGACCAAATGTTGATGAGGTTTGTGCTCTGTTATGTCACTTTATCTTTATTTGCTATAATCATCCTCAAACTCGACACATTTTCCTTCATTTCAGGCTTTCACAAGTTACTAGAGAGGGGAAATACGTACACTCAAATGTTCCAAAGCAGCTGCTTTATGGGACAATGGTTTTTGTTCGTCAGTCAATTGTGGCAGATGCTTCGAAAGCTCTGTCACGTGCTGTTTGCATTGCTGTTCGATACAGTGCTATCCGTAAGCAATTCGGTCCTCAAGTTGGTGGTCCGGAGACTCAGGTAAAACCTTTTATATCCTCATTTATGCATTATATTGCTTTGTGGTGTAGTATCCATATTATGCCCTAAAAATTAGGTTTACAAAGTTATGGATTCTGTATTTCTTCAGCACATGCTGCTTGTTATTCATGAAATAACCTGTATGCAAGCATAGATGACACATTTTTTTTAATGAAGATGTATGCATTTTCATTTTGCTCATATTTGGATGATTACATGCCTGTAAACTTTACTACAGACGACGTGCAGCTAATTTGTTCAAACTTGTCACAGGTCCTTAATTACAAGACTCAACAAAGCAGACTCTTTCCTTTGCTGGCTTCAGCATATGCATTTAGATTCGTGGGTGATTGGCTCAAGTGGCTTTACACGGATGTCACGCAGAAACTGGAAGCTAAGGATTTCTCAACACTGCAAGAAGTCCATGCCTGTACTGCTGGCCTGAAGGCTGTGACAACATCTGCAACAGCTGTATGTATAATTAATTATTCGACTAGTGAGTTTTATGACAGTTTACCCAGATTGCTGAAGCTCAATTGCAGTTCTCAGCAGAGTAAATTCTGTTCTGATGGTTTAGCTATATGCATGTTCCAGTAATCTAGTCTGTATAAACATCAACAAAATGGATGTTACATTCCTCTAAAAAAATGGGCGGTTCACTATTGATGGTAATTCCTTTCTTCTTTGTGTACAGGATGCCATCGAAGAATGCCGAAAGCTCTGCGGTGGACATGGTTACCTGAACAGTAGTGGGCTTCCCGAATTGTTTGCAGTCTACGTCCCTGCTTGCACTTACGAAGGAGACAATGTTGTTTTACTTTTACAGGTTTGCATGCTATCCTTCGTTGCAATGGTATTCATGCTTTAACTGCTTGGTTGAGTATGGGTGACATCTTATATTGCATTCCGCCGGCGCCCTTTTTTGTTAGTCTGCTTTCTTTTACTCAGTTTTGGTTAATGGTAATCTGCAGGTTGCAAAGATTCTGATGAAGACTGTTTCTCAGTTGACTACTGGAAAGCAACCGGTTGGTACAATGGCTTACATGGGTAATGCACAACATTTGATGCAATGCAAATGTGCTGTCAGTACAGGTATGTGCTAAAGGCTGGTCATTTGATTTTGTTGCAATCCCCTTTAGGAGGCTATTAACCTGTACTGATGGTCACAAAAATTAATCTTTTGTCATGGCTCTCAACAGCTGAAGACTGGCTTAATCCCTCTGTTGTACAAGAGGCATTTGAAGCTAGGGCTCTCAGAATGGCAGTAAATTGCGCCCAAAACATAAGCCAAGCATCGAACCAAGAAGAAGGTTATTGCTGAAAAAGTTAAATTTGCAACTAGGCAAAAAAAAAAACGTGTCTGTTTACTCGAATACTAATTGGCTGCAAAAACCCCTTTGGAATTCATTACCATGTTGTGCCTTGCAGGTTTCTTTGAGCGGTCCCCGGATGTGGTCGAGGCTGCGGTAGCTCACATCCAGTTGATTATTGTAACCAAGTGAGTAGTGTCTTCTTCTTTTGCCATTTTTATTTCCCTTTCTTGGGGGAAAATAAGCCATTCATGTTTGGTTTGTTCGTATGGTGTTAGGTTCATCGAGAAGCTACAGCAGGACATTCCTGGACATGGTGTGAAGGAGCAGCTGCAAAACCTTTGCAATGTGTACGCACTGTACCTTCTTCACAA
The DNA here is from genome assembly GCA_001602315.1 of Zoysia pacifica. Lineage (NCBI taxonomy): Eukaryota > Viridiplantae > Streptophyta > Magnoliopsida > Poales > Poaceae > Zoysia > Zoysia pacifica. The sequence continues at coordinate 165,536 of BCLH01000160.1, read as the reverse complement.
ACACCTGGGTGACTTCCTGGCGACTGGGTGTATCACGCCTAAGCAAGGGGCGCTGGCAAATGAGCAGCTCGGAAAGCTTTATACCCAGGTATGTAGATCTGCCCGATTCCTTTTATCTCCCTCGCTCGTTGAGGTGAGGAAGCTGAGCTTGGTGGTGATGGTTGTGGTGCAGGTGCGGCCGAATGCTGTTGCGCTGGTGGATGCGTTCAACTACACGGACCACTACCTGGGTTCGGTGCTGGGGCGTTACGATGGAAACGTGTACCCGGCGCTGTATGAAGAGGCCTGGAAGGACCCTCTGAACGAGACGGTGGTGCCGGAGGGTTACCACGAGTACCTGCGCCCCTTGCTGAAGCAGCAGCTCAAGCTCTCCAGGCTGTGATCATCCGTGGCGGATGGCGGAATGAAAAATAATTCCTGTGATCTGTTGAAGCATTTCTGTAGAATGTATTACTGAAACATTTCTGTATTGGCATCAAACCAGGCCTGAAATTGGTGTAGAACCTTTGGATTTGATCATTCCGTAATCATCTAATCCTCTTCTCTTATTACATGGCCAGTTGTTATGTTTTTGGTTGATGATGATTGATTGTCATTCAGCCTCAACGTCTGGCGTTGCTGGTCAGACTCGAGGGTCGCTGCCATGTCGCCTTGGTCCTATATAGCAGTGGCCTCTGCAGTAATCGAATGGGCCGCCAAACCCAGTAACCGATCCAATTCGAATAGGATGGGCCGCTAAGCCCAGCTCAAACAAGCAGTTGTGGCCCAGGTAGGTATTCCCGCGCTCAACGAGACCGCCTTATCCATCCGCTCTTCCCTTCCCCCTGGCATCAGCCGCAGTCCATTCCATTGCCACCGAAATCCGCAGCGGAGGAGGCAGCCATGGCTTCCCTCCTCTCCGCCTCCAGGCTTCAGCAGCTGCTACTTCATTCCCCTTCCTCGCTCGCTACACCTCCTTCTCCTCGATTCCCCTCCGGCCACCGCCGGCGCCCTCGCCCCCTATCTTCTGCCGCCGCCGCCGCCGCTGACGGTGACACACAGGCCGCTGTGTCCGCTGCCAAAGAACAGGGTTCTTCCACTTCCTCTGTCCTCACCTTTCAGCAGGCCATCCAGCGCCTCCAGGTTCACCATTTATGAGATGCTTCAGATCCTCTCCCTCTAACCAACCCCGTAATTTTCCCCGTAAATGTAATCTTCTCTCCAAATTCTTGTGACAGGAGTATTGGGCCTCTGTAGGATGCGCCGTCATGCAGTGTAGCAACACAGAGGTATCCTTTCTCCATTTCCTTCATAAATCGCCCTTTCTTTCTGTCACTTGCTAAACCATGTCCTTTGCTTTTATCCATCGATCCAGGTTGGGGCAGGAACAATGAACCCACTCACATTTCTCAGAGTCCTAGGTCCAGAGCCATGGAACGTCGCGTAAGCACTTTTTCGCGCACTAAAAATCATCACTGGTGTCCCAAATCAGCTGAAATCCAACCGCTTCAGCTGGAAAAATCAAAACACTATATACTCACAGTCTAACCTTGGTACTTCGGAAAATATCACATTTAGATAATGATAATGGCCTCTTTTATATGTTTTCTTTTATATCTTGTATTACGTTTGGCCTATGGTTTTGACTGTAAAATACGCTCTTGAAGTTATGTGGAGCCAAGTATAAGACCAGATGATAGTCGCTATGGGGACAATCCGAATAGGCTTCAACGCCATACTCAGTTTCAGGTTGAGTGAAGTTTCAAGAATATCATCATCTCTATTTTGCCTTACCTTTTTTTGTTTGATTGGCCAAACCGTCACTGGTTGCTGCTTTTAGTTATTAATAAATATCCCTGTCAATAGGTAATTTTGAAGCCTGATCCAGGAAATTCACAGGATCTCTTTCTGGGCAGCTTGTCAGCATTAGGTATCACCAAATACTATGCTGCCTTTTTTTTTTTCCTTGAACACGCAGGAGAACTGTGTATCATTATATTACGAAGAAAAAAGGGACAAAGGCCCTTAAAACCAGTCTACACATACATAAGAAAAAAAAGAAGGCGCACCTGTTAATAGCAAAAGAAAAAAAAACTAGCTCTCTTTTACATATAATTCTCATACCTGTGCATGTCGGCTGATGTTCTTTGGTTGCCTACACTTTCAACTCAATGGATGAGCTCCCACTGTCTTCATTGAAAAGGTTGTTGAAATACTTGAGGGGTGTAAGCACTGATTACGTTAAGAACCAGCTCTCCAACCAGCAGCTTTATGCCCACCATGCCTACTTAAGTCTCTTGTCGGATCACAACGACTACTCTGCTTTTGGTCATAGATGTCCCTGTGTACCATAGCTTGAAACTGTTATCTTCCACTTCCTTCGCCTTTAGGCCCTTCCATATCATCTCCTAATTGCAAGGAATATCAAATGTCACATAATCATAGTATCGGCAACCTCTCAGAACTTATCCGTCAGTGAGCATGCATTCCAGGTACTTACACACAAGCTACTAGGCCTGGCTAGCGTCCTTACCCTCAGTGTCGATCAAGTCAAATGGGAAGGCCCTTATTCATTTTTCACTATACCTAGACAGCATGTAGCACGTTACTAAGAATGCAACGACCAGATGGGATACATTGCCCAATGAATTTCTATGGGATGGCATCTCCATAAGATAATTGTTGGCTCGCCATGCTTATCCCAACCCCATCTTTATTTGGGCTTGAGACCGGCTAGTTAGGACAACATAGGCTGAGTTAATATAGATGAACTCATTGATTGGGTTCAATTGCTCTTGCAGGTATCAATGTCCGTGAACATGACTTCCGTTTTGTAGAAGACAACTGGGAGAGTCCGGTGATTTCTACCTCCTTTCTGCAGTAATTTTTTTAATGTCAGCATACATCCTGATTGTGTTAGACACCGACGAAAATATAATACATATATCTACTTGTACATATTGCCGTTGCTGCAGTTGAATAGTTTCATTTTGTATCCTGCTGATGTTTCTTCTCGTTGATGGCAGGTCCTTGGTGCTTGGGGACTGGGTTGGGAGGTTTGGATGGATGGCATGGAAATTACACAGTTCACATATTTTCAGCAGGTTTGAGCTAACAAAATAGTGTGTTTAGTTTCATGGCTCCTGCTCAAATATCACTGGAACCAAACACCATTTGGTCTGATTTTATTTTGGCTGTACCCAAGCAATGTAAACTAGTCCAATCTACAGTTGACTTATGCTGTTTCATTTCTTCTTAAGAAAACACAATATTTAGGAGAAACTAGGAGGTTTTGAGTTGAGGATAAAATAGTGCCCAAATCCTTCCTCAATCAAACTCTTTAGCTGGAAATAAATTGCTGAAGAGACCATGCTTCTCTTCAATTTCTGAAATAATCCTTGGGCATAGGCTACTTATATCCTATCAGTTAATTTTATGAACTTTTTTATGATTCATTTAAAATATTTTCTTCCACCAACCCATTAAGGTGGTTTTAAGTCCCAACTGCAGTTGGTTCCCTTGCTTGATGCCAACTACTTTGCCATCACGTATTTATTTGAAACTTTGCATTTCCTTTTCCCTTTTGATCATTGGACTCTTTTCAAATAGAGCTTACTTCCAATCTCAATTATTGTAGGCAGGAAGCCTTCTATTGAAGCCTGTTTCTGTCGAGATAACATATGGACTTGAACGTATACTTATGTCACTTCAGGTAACTTTATTAGTGATTTTATACTATCTTGAAAGAACCATACATATAAAGTATTTCTTTCCATTCTTTTTTTTTCTCGATAAAATGTTTAATATTACTCTTTTTGATTTTTTTAGTGTCAATATTGGCTCCTGTATGTTTATAGCTTAAGACCTCGTACATTAAATCTTCTCTTAAGATCATTCCCACCATATTCTGCTGGTAGTAAGCCTTCTGAAAGAGCTGACCTTACTTTAATTTAGATGCTGTGACAGAGAGTTGATCATTTCAAGAAAATACAATATACTGAAGGAGTTACATATGGAGAACTGTTCCTTGAGAACGAGTATGTTCCTCATTGATAGGTTTTGGATTCCATCCATGTCTTTAATTTTTGTATAAATTTCAGAGAACTATGACTGTTTGGACCTGAGTATCACAAAACCACTTCTTTTTAGTTGAGTTGCAGAAGACTATAACTTTTGGCACCCTTTGTAAAATGAAACTACGACTTTTAGAGCAGGCCTGACATTTCAGCAACACATTTCTAATTCCCAGCCCCACCTGCTGACTCCTCCTGCAATATATGATTGACAGGTGGGGCTGGCTTTAAAAGTCGTAGTTTTGTGTTGCAAAGGGTGCAAATCATAGTAGTTTTCTGAAATTTAACTCAAAAGTTGTAGTTTTGTGTTATTCGGATGCAAATAGTCACAGTGTTCTGAATTTTTCTCTCTCTCTTTTTTTAAAATTTTTATTTACATTTTGTCTGTAAATCATCATCTTCTCACCCATTTCTTTACATGTCATGTATACTTTTTTTTTGTGAAATATCTGTGGAAAAGTATTGTTGACAATTAAGACCCATGCTAGGAATTTAGGCTGCCTTTTCTGGTTTTTCTTGATTGCAGGAAGGAGATGAGTGCATATTATTTGGAGCATGCGGACATTAAGCATATTCAAAAACACTTTGATGATTTTGAAGAAGAAGCTCGCTCTTTATTATCGCTGGGGCTCCCGATTCCTGCGTATGATTAACTAATTTATATACATTCTGTTTGATTACAAGCAATTAAGTTACAGAATTGATAAATTAGCCCTTGGTTTGCATTGAATTAGGTATGATCAGGTTCTGAAGGCCTCTCATGCTTTCAATATTTTAGATTCTAGAGGTTTCGTCGGTGTAACTGAGCGTGCAAGATATTTTGGTCGCATGCGAAGGTTTGAAACTACTTAACTTAGTTTCCTTATATGCCTTTTGTCACCTGGTATCCATGGAACTCTTTATTTTATGTTTTTCTTCACAACTGGGAACAGTGGTGAAGTTAGACTTGGCCTGATGGCGGTGGCATATATGAAAACTTTTGATCAGAACAGGTGCCCAAATGATAGAAAGAAAGCTGATTAGAATTTTGAGTTACCCTAGTGCTGGTGCATCAGGGACTCTCCATATAGCTTTATCAGTGATTGGGAAGCAGCAGTGCGCACTCCTGCTTGTTCTGCCTTTTGATTTAGGGTTTTATATTCGTAAATTTGTTGCTTGGTGTCCATGTAGTCTTCCTCCTTCTACCTCATGCAATTTTGAAATAAAATTCTAATCCTGTAGACTGTTTTGACAGCCTTGCTCGTCAATGTGCTCAACTTTGGGTGGAAACACGAGAAAGCCTGGGGCATCCATTGGGCACTTGTGAAGATGCTAACCTCATCTATCCTCATGACTCTGGACTGTATAGTACGAAGGTATTTCATTTAGATGACCGTACCATCTAGTGAATTATTTTTACTTGGTCTTAAGCATATATTATATTGCTACTACACAAAAATATATATACTTTAATAAGGCATCTGGTTTCTGTCCTTCAGGAAGTACCAGGCCAGCCACGAACTTTTGTTCTTGAAATAGGAACAGAAGAGCTGCCACCCCGTGATGTGGTAGATGCAACTGAACAGGCAAGAGCAGAGTTCTTCCTGCACACAACAGATGACCCTAGCTCTGCAGATTTGTATTTTTTTTTTAGAATTTTTTAACTTCATATATGTTAATTACTTGAGATTTCTTCTCTTGCTCTTTTTCAGCTTGAGAAATCTCTAGTTAGTATATTGGAGAAGCGTAGATTGAGCCATGGGGAAGTTCACTCCTATGGGACACCAAGAAGATTAGTGGTATCATCATGACCTTGCTTATCCTACATTTAGATTTCCAACAATTAGTGGATTTTTCTACATTATCATATTTGCCAAACTTTGTCACTAGTTGTTGACACTTAAGTGTCTAAAATATTTATGCAAAGTTTGCAATTATTTTTATGTGAGACTGTTTGGATGTGAAATTATGAGTTCCTACAGAAACAAATGTTATTTTCCTCGAATATGCAGAAGATTTGCGTATCTTTATACTAAAGGGAGAAAAAAAAGGTCAATACAAGATCTCCTCATGCTGGGACCAAGGCATGAGGGGCTTTCCTATTACATTCTTTTACATATAAGATAAAACTAATCAGTAGTATCCTATATTCCTATGCCTTACTTATATTAACCAGTTGTTCAAGGATTTTCATGCACCTTACTTTTTACATTAAAAAAATGCACAACATGTTCCTGAATATCTCAACTGATCATCATAAGCAACAAGGCAGAGAATCCTACTGACTGGTTCAACATTTATTAAAGTTGCGCACACCAAGTGAACATTTTTGATAAAAGTTGTACCTTGGTATTCATTTTTAGTGATATTCGATTCATGTGATATATTTCTTTACATGTTGGACCATCATTTTTGTTTGGACATTAGTGCTTGTCCTCTCTGAAGCTCTAAGAAGTCTGTCCCTGATTTTCAGCTTGTTGTTGAAAATCTCAGTATGAAACAAATGGAGGTTGAGGTTGAACTACGTGGTCCACCTGTTGCTAAGGCATTTGACCAAGAAGGAAACCCCACTAAGGTTGGATATTCAACAAGAAACTGGCTGTACTGTGTTGTTCAGATATTGGATGTTCCTAGGTTTCTACATTGCTTGAATACATGACTATGTGTATGCAGAAAACAAAAATCATTTTGATTCTTAATTGAATCAGTCATAGTAATGGTCTTCACAGATCTGCATCTTATGTATGCTTTCTCAAATAATTATCCAATGGTGATGATGAACCTTTAGCTATTTTTAAGTAACTTTATTATTCTTATTTATTTTTCTCATGTTTACAGTCTTCTCTTTCTTATCCAGGCTGCTGAGGGATTTTGTCGAAAGAATAATGTCTCTGTAGACTGCCTATATAGAAGAACAGTTGGTATGCCAAACAGATTGCTTATGTGTTTATCTTCAACTATGTATCAGCCTATTGTTCAGTCATTGGAGCCTGCCTATATACCATCTCTAGTTCTTTTTTTGTGCTGTATACTGCTTCTTTCAAGGAACATATGTAAAATGGCAACTGTTGCCCACCAACAAACCTCCATAACCTCTTCCTTTAAATCTTTATTTTTTTAGTGGTTTAAATATCTTTTTTATCTTGGGCGTCTCTACGCTGTAAGTTCTTCTTATGGCTAGCTATCAATAACCGGTGTTGGACAGCCGACAGACTTGCAAAGCGAAACCTGCCCCATCCTACGGCCTGTCTTCTTTGTGATCAATCAGATGAATCCATTCAGCATGTGCTGCTGTCATGTGTTTTCTCACGGCAAGTGTGGACACTAATCTTGCAACGGCTTGGATTCATCTCCTCGGCGCCACAACTTACAGTGCAGCGTTTCTCTAGTTGGTGGAGCGGGGCTAGGTCATTTCCCAAAAGAACTGAGGGGGTTCAATACTCTTGTCATCCTAGTTGCTTGGGAAATTTGGAAACATCGCAATGATTGTCTTTTCAATGGTATACAGCCGAATGTCTCTATGGTGCTGCAGAATATTGAAAGGGAAGCCATCCTTTTGTGTCAGGCCAGTGCCTTACGCTTCAGGAGCTTCTCTTTCAGCTCCTCCCAGCAGTGCATTAGGGTTTTTTTGTATTTTCTTTTGAGTGTGGTGCACCTGTCCTGATCAGGCTGCTTGTTTTCTGTTTTTGAGTGTCTGGGTGCGGGGAGGCTTTAGCCCTCCTCTTTGTATTCTGCTTCTTTACTTCTTCATAATGAAATGATGCGTAGATCTCCTACGCATTCGAGAAAATATCTTTTTTATCACTTTAGAAGAAGTCTAAGGCTCCATGAAAATGTACATTTTACAGGTAAAACGGAATATATATTTGCTCGAGTCAAAGAGTCTGCTGGTTTTGCTGATGAGGTTCTTCCGTATCCTTCCTATATGCCTCGAAAGATGATTTTATTATTTAACTAAAAAGTAGGACTTCTGGTTCTTTAAATAAAATGAGTGTAGTGTTTTTCCTTGTGCAACTACACAACCTCCCCCCCCCCCCAAAAAAAAAAAAAGGAAAGAAGAAGAAGCATGGAAGCTTACATTTAACATGTGAATTGCAGGTCCTTACTGAAGATATACCAGGTGTTATATCTGGCATTTCATTTCCCAAATCTATGCGCTGGAACTCCAATGTACGAATACTTCAAACTTCTGTGCAGACCATTACATCTACTTGTAAAAGCATCTGTGCTGCTTACTATTATGTTCAAAGGATGCTTGTAATCAATTAGATGTTATAATTCCACTATAGATTTGAATGTAAGCTGATCAAGTATGTACTAATGTACTTGTATTTGCGGAAGTTAGAACATAGATGTAGTTAGTTCTCTTTTCTCACTTTTTACAAATATATTAGGGGAAGCCTTACAAAAATAACATATACTGTACTAGTGTAGGATAACAACATAAATACTTATTCGTCATCAGATATCTTGTGTTGAGAATTAAGATCACATAAACATTACTCTTTATTTGATTACTTCTTAACAATAAGCTATGATCTTTTAATGTTCACACTACAAGTTAAATGTATATTTGCATCATGTTCAAGTTATAGTTCTTCCCTTTTTTTTGGGAGGGGAGTACAAGTTTCAGATTTAAATTATCTCTGGGTCATTTCACTTGCAGATTGTTTTTAGTCGTCCAATCCGCTGGATTTTGGCTCTTCATGGGGATTCGGTAGTGCCATTTTCCTTTGCTGGTATATCAAGGTAACACATTTTTGTGTTGATTCCTGACTATTTTAGTAAGTACTTTATTGAGACTTATTGTTTGAGTCAATTATAGCAAACATTATTTTCAATGTCAGTGGGAATCAGACATGTGGCCTTCGTAACTCCCCTTTGGCTAACTTTAAGGTACTAATTGACCCTTAATGTATTTCTGTTATTTTGTTCTGTTCCTTACTTCTGTTTCAATGCTTCCCTGAGTAAGTATGGATCTGTACAGTATTGAAACTATGATATGCTACATTTTATTACCGCAGATAATATGGGAAAAAGTTAGTTTATTTTCCTTTTTTTATATCAATATATACCCTTGCTCTTGTGTCGTCCAGAAACGAACAATTAAATCCTCATATTAGTGGTTAATCCATCTATAAATTTTCCTCGGTCCTAAACTCAGTGAAATACGCAAATGTGCCTTGTACTGACATTTTATTCTTGTATACCATGACAATTTAGGATGGTGAACAGACTTTTGTGTCGAATTATCCTTCATTTTTGAATCTTCTGCTTCTAGTATTGTGAATTCTTCGTCATCACGAAGCATTTGTTTCTTTTTCTGTTCACCAGAAAATCATAGTGGTTAAATCATCTGAAACATCATTCAATATTCAGGTGAAATTTGCAGAATCATATTTGCATACCATGGAAAATGCTGGGATCTTGATTGATATGCAGGTGAGACGAAAAGATATAAGTTGCTCATGTTGAGCCCATAAATTTATTTTTCTTTTTGTTAGAATATTTTAATCATGTTCTTTTGAGGTTTCAACTTTGTATGACAGCAACTTCTTGCCTTTTAGACAGTTTTATTTTGTTACTTTATATTTTATGTATCTTATTATTCTGTTCGTTTATATTTTTTATGTATCTTACCCTATTGTAGGTGTCCCCTACTTTATAGAGCTCCAAATTAGGCAAGAGAGAGAGAGAGAGATGAACTCATTTTTAGTTACTAAGCATTCCAGGTCTTACTGTAGTTAACTTTCATAAAATACACTACTGCAGGAGCGCAAGAAAAAAGTCTTCAACGACTCTAGTGTATTGGCTAATAGTGTCGGTGGAGATCTCATCGCGCCTGATAGCATGCTGCAGGAGGTAAATGCCTTTTTTTTCCATGTTTAACTTTTTCAACTTATCCATAATATTTCAATCCACTATTTTCAGGTTATCAATCTTGTGGAGGCACCTGTGCCCATTCTTGGTCAATATGATTCTTCCTTCTTAGAACTTCCAAAAGATGTGTTGATAACGGTATGCTCCGCTTTTGAATGGTGATGCCTAGAAGATCCACATATTCTTGTTACAGTTTTATTTATTGTGGATGGTCTTTTAATCAGACTGGCAGCTGCAGGTTATGCAGAAGCACCAGAAGTATTTCCCTGTAATTTCCAAGTCAACAGGCAATCTGCTACCATATTTTATTGCTGTGAGAATACTCCCCACCCCCCTAATATCATATATTTGACAATTAAATCATGATTTCCTTCCACTTTGCTTAAGATGGAAATTTCTCCTAGGTTGCCAATGGTGCCATTAAAGAAGAAGTTGTCTGCAAAGGGAACGAAGCTGTCCTCAGGTATTGCCAAGCCCCAATGCGATTTCAGATACTTTATAGCAACAGTATACATTTTAAAGCCAAAATTTTCTACCTGACCAACAAATCAGCAGTCAGTTAACTACTTAACATTTGAATGCTCACTGTATATATGTTTTTTCCCCTAAATCAAAGATATGTATATATGTTTGATTGAATTGGCATATAATGCAGGGCAAGGTATGAAGATGCAAAATTCTTCTACAAAATGGATACGCAAAAGAAATTTTCTGAATTTCGGGGCCAGCTTAGTGGCATTCTCTTTCATGTAAGTATTTTGTGGATTCTCTTAGACATAGTGACATAATATTCCCTTTTTTTACTGTGTCTTATATTTGCATCACTTTGAATAGGAAAAACTTGGCACGATGCTTGACAAAATGACACGTGTTGAGAACACTGCTGCTGAGTTGACTCATGTACTTGGAATAGATGAGAGAATGATCCAAATTGTCAAAGATGCTGCAGCATTAGCTATGTCAGATCTTGCAACTTCTGTTGTCACAGAATTTACTTCACTTGCCGGAATTATGGCACGCCATTATGCTTTGAGAGATGGCATCCCAGAACAGGTTAGTGCTTCTTTTTTGTTTTTTTCTGATTTCTGTAGCTCATACATTTTTGGCTGAGTAATATTCATGAAATAGGTTGCAGATGCATTATTTGAAATAACACTTCCTCGGTTTTCGGGCGATGTATTTCCAAGAACAGATGCTGGCATTGTCCTTGCAGTTGCTGATAGGTACCTCATGCCCATCCTTCTAGCTTGTATAGTATTCTCAGTATCGAGAAAATAACATGTATGACGCATTTGTTAATATTATTAGCCATACAAAAATGCGTTTGATAGGCCCCTCATGCCCATCCTTGTAGCTTGCATAGTATTCTAAATATTGAGAAAACAATGTGTATGATGCATTTATTGATATTATTAGCCCCACGGATATGTTGTAGAAACTTTCCAGATTTTTTACTGCATATGGTTTATGCAATAATCTACACAATTTACGAGAAGCTGCTACTGTTCTCTCTATTGTTTTTAATAGATTGGATAGTCTAGTTGGCTTATTTGGAGCTGGGTGTCAACCAAGTTCTACGAATGATCCATTTGGATTGCGAAGAGTCTCTTATGGACTGGTAATGGAATTCGTGAAAGTCCAAATGTTGGTTCTTGGAAACCTAGTCTCCACCACGTCGCATAAATAATGGATTTTCACTCTTCTTTATTCAGGTTCAAATATTGGTCGAGAACAAGAAGAATTTTGATCTCAGGAAAGCCTTGAACTTAATGGCCAAAGTGCAACCTATAAAAGTAGAAGATGATGTTATAGATGAGGTAACCATGCATAGTGTACTTTAAGCATTAATACATTGTTACTGACATCTCTTATTGTCAAATTTGTTTTAGGCAGTACAATTTGTCACACGTAGATTGGAACAACTTCTGGTAAATAGCTTCTTGACCTCTAAGAATTTGGAATTATCTAAACGGTTGGTCACTAGGATTTTCTTGTTTTTCTTCTCAAACATATGGTTTCTATTTACTGTGAATTCATGTTGCCTAGTGAGGATAATAGGAATATCAATGATAACTCTTCTATTGCAGTGCTCAGCCTACCTTTTATTTAGCACTAATATTGAACTGGTATAGCTGCATGTCATATAAAATTCGTAATTCTCCTTGGAGTCAAAACCTTGGGCAAAGAAAACCGTTTTCGTTTTCAAAATAACTTATTTCATCATTTTTACCAGGTTGATGAGGGAATCGATTGTGAGATAGTCCGTTCAGTAATTATGGAACGTGCAAACTGTCCTTATCTAGCAGCACAAACAGCAACTGAGGTAAGAGTATTATGTTGCACCTAACTATGCATCCCAAAGATTCAGCAGTTCTGAATGCCCCCATTCATGAACTGAATCTGGATACATTTTTCCTACATTAACTACCCGTAGCCGAAATGTATATGAGAGTTCTTATTTCTTTTTTGGTAAAGTGGCTATAATTTTATTTTTATGTTGAGGTGCAGATGGAAGCATTTTCAAGAACAGAAAATTTCCGCAAAATTGTCGAAGCATATTCAAGGCCGACACGAATTATACGTGGAAAAGAAATTGATTCTGCTTTGGAGGTACTGTCTCTTTTGCACAAACGTGTACCATCATGTAACTTCTTTTTTGAACCATGATATATCATCATGAACTTCATTTGCAGTTTGAGAAATGACCAAGCTTTTGGTTCCATGTAGTATGTGCCATTATAACCAGCCAAGTAGTAGTTGAATCGGTTATTGTTGCTCCTCACTGGGAATTTATATGTAGGTGGATCCCATTGTTTTTGAGAAAGATGAAGAAAAAGTATTGTGGAATGCCTACTTGGAGGTTGCCGATAAGATTCATCCAGGTACACCACTAGAACTTCATGATTTTAATTTGATTGTAGTTGTTTTCTTTGTATTATATGCAACTCTACCCACCCTATAGGTGTTGATTTTAAAACCTTTGGTAATGCTTCTCTGCTCTTGATACAACCCCTCGAAGATTTCTTCAACAACATTTTCGTCATGGTGGTGAGTTTAATTGTGTTTTGGTCTGCCTTGAGCTGCATTCTATCATTGATCTGCATCTTTTGTACCGGTGATATATGCACAGGAAGATGAGAAAATTCGTAACAACCGGCTGGCGCTGCTAAGAAAGATTGAGAGTTTGCCTAAGGGAATTGCGGACCTATCAGTTTTACCTGGGTTCTAGCCTTCTTTTCCTCTGTTAAGAGTGCACAATCCAATTTTCTAAGGAGAAATGTCAATTTTGTATTTGTTTATCTGTAAAAATACATGTTACCTAACCCAGCCAGGTAAATGTACATTGCTAAAAAAAAAATTGTAACAGCAGAAGATGTAATTCGTGTGTGGCAGACAGGCTTCACAAGCACATTCTTACTATCAAAAACTTAGGGCATAGCTCCTCTACGGATCCATTTGCAATGGATGGAGCGGCAATGACTTTGAGCAGCATGATCGTCGATTGCTGAAGAGAATAATGAATGATTGGGGTCCACGATCTGTTCGTAAAAACTAGATTATTGGAAGTATGATCAAACACAGCCAGGTATGCTAACATGGCCCCAACTACAGGGACAGCTGGCCTGAAAGAACAAAGATACAGCTTCCAAGCGTCGTTGCCTTTGCTTCCATGATGTTGCCAACCATCGTTTTCTGATCTTTTTTTTTTTATGAAAACGATACTACTGCTGCTACTACTAGGCTGTACTAAACTGTTAGCAATGAATGAATTCTGAAGAAAAGCTATATAGATGTCGCTCGCAGTTCATAATCTTGGATTCTTATACGTAAGAAGATTGCCTGTCGCATTCGTTGGTATGCTGACAACTCACACCTACCACAGACAGGGGAGAGGCTTGCTGTATAGTGGATTGCTAGAATGCAAGTTAAAATAAAATGTGTTTGTGCTCCTCGTGTCTTAATTTATAATCAGAATCTGTACTAGATGGTCAAACCTGATAGATGAGGAGCTGATGTGGAATGGTCTGGCCATCTTTTTTTTTTTAAAAGGCAGGAGAACTATGCTTTATTGCATTAAGATAAAAAGAATGGCCCTCAATACATCACACATAAAACACTAACAAACATTACCGATCCTAACCCCACCACCTCAGAAAAAGATAGAAGAAACAAAACTATTCAGAATCTGCAGCAAGCTGTCACTTAAGGCCTCTAAGTTTTTTTAGCTCCCACCAGACACCATAGAAAATATTCTTCCTTGAGGATTCTCATCACTGCGCTGATGGAAAAGGAGGCTCCTTCAAAGACATGATCATTTCGATGCTTCCAAATAATCCAGGCGACTATGATGATGAGAGAGTTAACCCTTTTTTTGTGCTCTTTTGGTACTTTTCTAACGATCTTTCGCCACCAATCTGCACATGAATGTTCATATCTCAAAGACTGCTCTGGCCAAATCGATAGGGGCTAAGATCTGATACCAAATTTGTTTTGCAAACATACAAGTTGTTAGAATGTGCTGTAACCAATGATTCTTCTTGTCACAAAGAGGGCAGTATTCAGGACGCGAGAGATTTCGTCATAAAAGACGATCTGCTGTCCAACATCTGTTTCGAATCGCCAACCAGAGGAACATTTTGTACTTAGCCGGGGCCCAAGACTTCTATAAGCGTCACCACGGTTCAAAGGTTATGGCACCATGAAAGAAAACCTGATAAGCTGATTTAGAAGAGTACTGACCAGAAGCTTCAAAACGCCAACAATGCTGATCAGGCTCGTAGATCAGGATTGTGCTTTGGATGCATGTCCACAGATAAAGATACTGTGCTGACTATTCAAGCAGAGGCCGCCCTGTACATCCCCAGTCCAGCTCTGGTCTTGCAGAGCTTCTGCCACTGTTTTTTTTTGCTTGAATCTGGCTGGTACGTGCGCAGTCAGCAAAGGAGCAAGCTCTGTGATAGCTTTACCATGCAACCAGCGGTCTGTCCAGAATAGGATAGTAGCTCCATTGCCAACCTGGTTGGTCACTGCCACTGCAAACAAGGCCAGCGCATTAGGATGTAAAGAAAGATCTAAGTTTTTTCCACGGCCGGTTCGGCTTGGTCTTCTTGAACCACTGCCAACGCATCTGTAGCGCCCAGGACAAGACTTGCAAGTTATGAATTCCTAAGCCACCAAAATCAATAGGTCTGGTAACCTTATCCCAAGCCACCAGGCAGCAGCCTCCCTGTGCTTTTTTCCTTCCCTTGCCAAAGAAAACCCCTTCTGAATTTATCGATGGCCTTGATAAACCAGTTCGGCACTCTGATGGCTATAAGTAGGTGAATCGACATGGCAGTGAGCACAAAACGGACCAGCGCAGCTCGGCCAGCTCTGTTCATCAAGGAGGCTTTCCATCCCGGCAGTTTATTAGCAACTTTCTCAACCCAAGGCATTAAGTCACTTTTCCGGAGTTTTTTATTAGAGAGGGGAAGACCCAAGTAGGTGCAAGGGAAGTTGGCAAGCGTACAGGGAAGAATTGCGCTCACCCCTGCCATAGTTTCCTCTTCACACCTGATCGGAATGATGCAGCTTTTCTGAAAATTAGTTTGCAACCCAGAAGCTTCTCTAAAGACATTAAGGATGTCTTTAGTGACTTGCAGCTCCTCTTCTACAGGCCGGATAAACAAGGCAACATCATCAGCATAGAGAGATAGCCTCTGAGGAACTCGAGCTCTGGGGTAGGAACTCGAGAAGCTCCAGCAGCAGCCGACGGCGCAGCATCGGAGGAACGGCGCCTACGCACCCGACGTCGAGGCCACCTGCGCCGGTGTTGGACACAACAATCTTGCTGCTCTGTTTTTATTTCTTCGACAGTTCTCAAGGTGACGAGACGGCTCGACGGGACTTCACTGTAGCAGCGCAGGTGACAATGTGTGACAGGCGACGTGCGCAGTGTGGCCGTGGACGCTGAAGTCAAAAAGGTGTACAGTGCTGTACGACAGAGTAGTTGGTAGTTGTAAGAAATTATTGCTGCACTTGCAGCGTGTGTATAAAATCTGAAGGCTTTTCTCTGGTACAAAAAGAAGCGAGAAAAAAGGCAATTCACTCGGTCAGTCACGTGTGTTTGTCTCTGCTTCTCTATTGCGCACTGTTCATCTTCAAGCTTCAGAGGTCGGGAGTGAGTTCTAAGGGTCGGCCAGAGGTCGGTTAGGTGTGTGCTGTAGGTGCAGGATCATTGAGGGGCCGACAAGTGACATCAGAGCCTAAGTGGAGCACCAGCAGCGATAGCAGGCACGCCAGAGACTTCTCCTGAGCGCCGTGGCTGCATAGAGCGACGCGGCAGAAAGGACCGCTCCAGGTCGCGCACGGTCATCGTCCACAAGACTGTGAGAAAATTCGGCGGCGTCACTATCTACCCTACGCTCACACGTACGAACTACTCCGATTGGGCGGTGTTGATGAAGGTGATGCTTCAGACGCGTGGCTTGTGGGTCGCCGTTGAGTCCGGGACCGACGACAACACGGAGGACAAGCTGGCGCTGGAGACGATTCTCCACGCGGTGATACCAGATCTCATCTCCATTTTGGGGAGAGCGCAGACACGGAGAAGCTCGCATCGATGCGCATAGGCTCGGACCGAGCGAAGAAGGCGAAGGCGCAGTTGCTCCGGAAGGAGTACGAGAACATCACGTTCCGTGATGGCGAGTCTGTGGAGGATTTCGCACTGTGGCTCACCTCGCTGGTGGCGGAGCTAGCGGCACTCGGTGATGAGATCGCTGAGCAGCGGGTTATCGAAAAGTACCTGCGGGTTGTGCCAACGAAGTACGAGCAGATTGCTCTCTCGATTGAGACTCTGCTCGACCTCTCGAAACTCACGCTGGAGGACATGACCGGGAGGTTGAAGGCGGTCGAAGACCGCACCGCGACAGCAACACCGGCAAGTATCAGCAGCAGGTTGTTGCTGACGGAGGAAAAATGGAGGGCGCGCTGCAGAGAGCAGGCGGGCAGCCCGTTCACCTCCGATAGGAGCGAAAGTGGTAGAGGCAAGTCAAAGAGTGGCAAACTCTCCCCATGCATCGACGACGAGTGCACAACTGTGGCAAGAAAGGGTACTAGGCACGTGATTGCCGTGCGCCCAAGCGTCGTGACCGCGGGAGTCAGGGGCGCGCCCGTCAGGGTCGAGAGCAGAAGAAAAAGGCCCATCTAACGGAAGAGGGCGAGCAAGATTCGCCTTTGCTGCTGTAGCAGTTTTGTGCTCTCAGGGACGTCCTAGAGGACGAAGAGCATCAAGAACTTGAGTTGGATGAGGTCCAGGCTCATGTTCACCTGGGAAGGGAGGAAGACGCTGTCGAGGACGTCTGGTACCTCGATTCATGGGCCAGCAGCCACATGACAGGCAACAAGGCGGTCTTCACAGAGCTTGGCTCTGCCATCTCGAGGTCGATCAAGTTCGGGGACGGGTTAGTGGTGAAGATTGAGGGATAAGGCACGATGGTGTTCAGGGGTCAGAGTGGCGAGCACCGCGCGTTGATCGGAGTCTACTTCATCCCACGTCTAAAGACCAACATTGTGAGCCTCGGGCAGCTGGACAAACGAAGGTGCTAGGTATTACTCGAAAACGGGGTCCTTCGCGTCAGAGACCGAGAGCGACTGTTGCTGCTGAAGGTGAACCGCGGGAGGAACCGTCTCTACACCACCAAGCTTCAGGTGACACAGCCGGTGTGCCTGGCGGCGAGGCTTGGCGACGATGCGTGGCTGTGGCATGGGCGGTTTGACCACATTAGCTTTGATGCGCTGACAAGGTTCGGTCGGCACGATATGGTGCGACGCCTTCTCACGATCGAGCATGTCGAGGAGCTGTGCGATAGTTGCCTCGCCGGAAAGCAGCGAAGACAGTTGTTTCCATGCAAGGCGACATACCGTGCCGAGGGTCTTTTGGACCTCGTGCACGGCGACATGTGTGGGCCAATCACCCCGCCGACGCATGAGGGTTGGCGCTACTTCCTTCTACTGGTGGATGACTGCAGTCGGTACATGTGGTTACAACTGTTCACCATCAAAGACGAGGCTTCCAGAGCCATCGTAGAGTTCCAGACGCAGGTTGAGACCGAGACAAGTCGAAAACTGCGCGTGCTGAGGATCAACCGGGGTGAAGAGTTCACTTCGGTGGAGTTTGGTAGGTACTACACCGAGAAGGGCGTGGAGCGGCACCTCACGGCACAATAGTCGCCGCAGCAGAATGGTGTCGTGGAGAGGCAGAACTAGACCATCGTCGGCATGGCCAGGAGCATGTTGAAAGCCAAGGATATGCCGGCGGCGTTCTAGGGTGAGGCGGTGAGCACGGCAGTGTTCATCCTCAACCATTCGCCGACCAAAGCCGTAACCGGGAAAACCTCCTTCGAGGCTTGGCACGGGAGGAAGCCAGACGTGTCCTTCCTCATGACAATTGGCTGCGTGGCGCACGTGAAGACGGTGAAGTCACACCTCGAGAAGCTGGAGGATAGGAGCACCAAGATGGTGTTCTTTGGCTACAAAGCTGGGAGTAAGGCGTATCTCCTATATGACCCTGACGGGAAGAGGGTGCATATCTCTTGAAATGTCGTCTTCGACGAGGCGGCAAACTGAAACTGGTCGGGGACTAATGCCGATGAAGGAGAGGTAGGCTCACGGAGCTCCTTCTCCTTCGAGCACTCCTCGGAGATAGAGGAGGTGGGCTCAGCGTCAGGGGGAGTTGAGCGCGGTGATGTCAGAGATCGGCGCGAACCGGGGTCGGCAGAGCCAGAGAGCACGAACGGTCGAGGTCGGCACGATTCTAGATCAGCCGCACCGCGCGACTCAGAGTGGGCAGAGCAAGACCCGAACTCCAGGAGTTGGCGTAGGAAGCGACCGGCGGGTTGGCGCGACCAAGGGTCGAGGTCATCGAGTCAGGAGGACTCTGACTCCGACAATCGACACGACTCAGCTGCGACTAAGGATCGGCGCGATGCCGAGATTGGAGGTCGGTGGAGCCCGGGATCAGCAAGTCAGGAGGACTCGAATCTGGCTAGGCAGAGCGGC
Source organism: Zoysia pacifica (assembly GCA_001602315.1). Classification (NCBI taxonomy): domain Eukaryota; kingdom Viridiplantae; phylum Streptophyta; class Magnoliopsida; order Poales; family Poaceae; genus Zoysia; species Zoysia pacifica. Next base: position 146,586 of record BCLH01000160.1, on the reverse strand, counting down.
TCCAGGTCCGCGACTCGACGCGGCCAAAGGTGGGGCGGTCAGCGCAGTGGCAGTCGGGGCGATACAAGGAAGGGAGAAAGACTCCAGCGTGACTCGAGGCCCGACGACCGGGGTCAGTGTGGAGGGTCAAGGTCTGAGAGTCGGCAGAGCAACTCAGACGCCGTGAGTACAAGAAGCTCAGGGTCTTTTTGGTCGAGGAGATCGACAGTGAGACCAAGGTTCGTGTCACCACCTCCCGACTGCTCTCCCGACCTTGATGCGGCGCAGGACGAAGGGCCGCTGAGGTATTGGTCGATCAATGATTTGATCACCGACCCTCAACACCTGAGGACAGGGACTCAGGTGGAACGCAGCGCGTACAACTGCTGACGGTGACTGCCGAGGAACCAAGCACGTTCGCAAATGCCGAACGCGACCCATGCTGGCAGAAGGCTATGGCAGAGGAGATACGTTTAATTGAAGAGAACCGCACTTGAGAGCTAGTGGATCCGTCGACCCGTTGTCGACCGATCGAGCTCAAGTAGGTCTTCAAGGTGAAGCGTGATGCTAATGGGAAGCTGGTGAAGCACAAGACGAGGCTGGTTGTCAAGGAGTACGTGCAACGAGAAGGAGTGGACTTCGACGAGGTGTTCGCGCCAGTTACGAGGATGGAGTCGGTCCGACTCATGCTGGTGTTGGCGGCGGAGAAAGGCCGTGTGAAGTCAGCATTCTTTAACGGAGAGCTAGCCGAGGAGGTGTTTGTAGAACAACCTCCGGGCTTTGTTGAGAAGGGTGAAGAGCACAAGGTGCTCTGGCTGCGGATGGCGCTGTACGGGCTCCGACAGGCTTCGCGAGCGTGGAACGTCAAGCTAGACACAAGCTTAAATAAGCTTGGCTTCACCAAGTGTGTAAATAAACATGCTCTCTACACACGACGCTATAGGGGGAGCACGCTGATCGTCGGAGTCTACGTCGACAATCTTATCATCATCGGCGCCAAAAAGGAAGACATCGAGACGTTCAAGCAGCAGATGACGTCTCTGTTCAGGATGAGCGACCTGAGGTTGCTTCTTACTACTTGGGCATCAAGGTGATGCAGGATGGAGGAGTCATCAAGCTCTCCCAGTCCGCCTACGCGGCGAAGCCTGCCCTCCTGGAGAGGGCAGGCCTCTCGGAGTGCAAGGCAGCACAGATGTCGATGGAGGATCAGCTGAAGCTGTCGTAGAGGAGCACAGCGTCAACCGTTGATGCGTTCTGGTACCGAAGCATCGTCGGTGAGCTGCGCTACCTGGTGAACACACGGCCGAACATTGTGTTCGCCGTGGGGTTCGTGAGCCGTTTCATGCAAGATCCGAGGAAGTATCACCTCGCTACTGTCAAGAGGATTATACGCTACGTCGCAAGGACGCAAGGCTATGGAGTCCAGTACCGCAAGACCGGCGGAGTTTCACTGAAGCTGACCAGATTTAGCGACAGTGACATGAACGGCGACATTGACGATCGGAAGAGCACAAGCGGTGTTGTGTTCTACCTGGGGCATAACCCCATCAGTTGGCAGGCCCAGAAGCAGCGAGTGGTGGCTCTCTCGACGTGCGAAGCGAAGTACATCGCTGCGACGACATCTGCATGTCAGGGTGTGTGGTTCCATTGGCTGCTGTGCGAGCTCTCAGGAGAGCAGCTGCAAGCACCGACCCTGATGGTGGACAACAAGTTCGCCATCACCCTATGCAAGAACCCCGTCCTTTACGACCGGAGCAAGCACATTGACATGATGTATCACTTCATCCGTGACTGTGTCGAGGGAGGGCGGATCGTCCTCGAGTTCGTCGAAATCGGTCGGTAACTCGCGGACACTCTTACCAAGTCACTTGAGCGCGTCCGATTCCTGGAAGCTCGGTCTCGGGTCGGCATAATCAAGGTGGCTGAGGAGCAGCATGGTTAGGAGGAGATTGTTGATACAACAACCCTGCTGCTCTGTTTTCTTCTTCGGCAGTTCCCAAGGCGACGAGATGGCTCGATGGGACTCTACTGTAGCAGCGCAGGCGATGACGTGTGACAGGCGACATGCGCAGTATGACCGTGGACGCCGATGTAAAAAAGGTGTATAGTGCTGTACGATAGAGTAGTGGGTAGTTATAGGAAATTATTGCTGCACTTGCAGCGTGGGTATAAAACCTGAAGGCTTTTCTCTGGTAAAAAAAAGAAGCGAGAAGAAAGGCAATTCACTCGACCAGTTCGCGTGTGTTTGTTTCTGCTTCCTCGTTGCGTACTGTTTATCTTCAAGCTTTAGTGATCGGGAGTGAGTTTCAAGAGTCGGCTAGTTGTGTGCTGTAGGTGCAAGATCATTGAAGGACCGACAGCCGGCCCCCACAATCACCATCATGCTCCACAGAGGGACCAAGGTCACCGTCATGTGGCGCAGAGGACATCGTGGCCGGCTGCTGATCGTCAGCACGCTCCACGTCTACACGGGGCGAGATGCGCTGCCAGACCGTTAGCCGCTTCAACTCCTTCAGGTTGAAGGTGAAAGCAGTCGTAGGAACGATGCTTGGGTCTTCGACAAGTGAAGCATCACGTTCTCTCCCGGCAGACGGCCGCTCGATGAAGGACGGAGAAGCAGTTGAAGCATCTACCACGAAGGTCGATAGGAACCGGATGACGAGGGCGTCCGTGAGGGGCGGGGCGGCCGCGGTTGCACCAGCACTCTACCAGCAGCCAACCCTCGACGTCCGGGCTCTTCTTCTTCGAGGCTTGGGAAGAGTAGGAGTTGCCCTGGGCGACGGCTGTCGGGGCACAAGAAACGCCTCCACGGGGAGCACCGTCGACGCAGCGATATCGCGATAGGAGCGCTCAGACGAAGGCGAGACGTGAGACACGGAGACCGAACTCTATCGGCGAAACATCCATCCACCGCGCCTCCTTGGAGCGTCCTTTGGACGGGCCAACAGCAGGAGGTGGGGGAGGAGAGGGGAGGGGCTCCGGCGCACGGGCAAAGGGGTTGACGGTGGTGGCCGCCGGGCCTGGAGTAGGTGTCGACAGTGGAGTGGTGGGCGAAACGTCGGGGTGGTGGGAGAGGAAACGAGGAGCCATGACGTGAAAAATGTTTTTTCTAGCCATCTTGTTGTCTCCGTCTCAACAGTCAGCTTCACGTTCTATAAAATATATAAATGCTGAGATAGAGAACATGTATCAGGTAAAATTAATGTAATGTTGTTCTACTTAGTACAATATTTTTTTCCAGAGATTGAGAGAAACAGCTAATATACCCACAAATATGTCATTCTAACATTCAAAATTTATTTTTCAATATATATCAATTTCACTTCTCAATACATCTTTCTCTCTTTTTAATATATTTTTTTAATAAATCTTTATATCTATCTCTTTTCTTTTTATTTTCTGCGTACCATATTTTTTTTATTTTTTTTATTCTATAGTTAAAACCACCTATAAAAATTAACGAAGGGAGTAATACAAATGAGAACGAGTGAGAAACACAGCATTGACCTGTCCTGTGAAGATTAAACACAGCATTGACCTGTCCTGTGAAGATTAACTGCCCCTGCCGTCCATTTTAAATTCCCAGGAGCTTAGTAAGAGGCCGTAAAGGGGCTGGCACTCCTCCACGAGTTCATCAGACCAGGCAGCAGATTATTCTACTCCTACTTGTACAATGATGGAGGTGGGGAAGCCATGGGAGTTCAAAGAGGAGGTGGACATCAACATCATGGAGGAGCAGGAAGAGCAAGAGGAGGAGGAGGACACAGGGGCCCTGCACACCAGGAACCGCAGGAACAAGGCGGCTGAAGCGGCGGAAGGCCATGGAACAGCAGAAGAGGAAGATGGGGAGGAGGAGCCGAAGCAGAGCGTCGTCTCTGACTCTGATTCAACCAGTGGTGAGGGTCCCTTTCTTTGTTGTTTCTGTTCCTTACTGTTCCAGTGGAATCAGCTCATTATTTGCTCTAGCTAGTGCTTCCTAAATAAATGCTCCACTTCCTAAATGAATGATTCATGACTGTGTTGCCCAAAGAAAAATCCACAGCCATACATAAGAGAATCCAGAGCCATAGATAAGAGTTTGGATCAAATTTGGGCAAAATTACCACTCCTGTTCTTCCTTTTCTTTCCCACCAAAATAATTTAAAAAAATGGCAAAGTGCTTTGAGGAAAAGGAAAGCAGCTGACAGCCTAACATGCGGAACACATGCATAGGTACGGACCAGAGCAAACATCCCATGAGGAATCTAGTAGATTTAGGTTCCCTGTCCTTTTCCTTCCCAATCAATCCACCAGGAAGTGGGATCACAGGTTTGATGGTACACTTGCCGCACCCAGCACACTTCGTGTGGACCATGACTCAAAGCTTCAACTTGATTTTGTTCAGTTCTCTTTCTTTGTCTTTGGGAAAGAAATATCCGAGCTTGTGGAGGATTAAATCTCATCTATCAAACCTGTGATTCTCGTTTGATTTCTTTGCATGGTTTGTCATCTTTTACTAACCTCGTGGAGCAAAAATATACCAGCATAGAAAAAAAGGGTTGCTTCAGACTTTAATTCCTTTGCAGTTTCAGATAATTCCTCCGAATCATGTACTGAACAAGAAGTCACCGAAGTGGGACAATCCAACTATGAAAAGAAAGACGGTAATGAAAGTGCAGAAGGCAAAGAGATTGAGAAACAAGAAAACTTCAATTCTCAAGAAAATAATACAAATGCAAGGAGAAGTAAGTTGGAAAATGGTTTACACTCAAATGGTGGGCAAGAAGCCTCCAGCAGCAGTGAAACTTCTGCAGATGGAGAAGCAGGGCCCAAACTGATTACAGCCATAGTTGACAGCGCAAATAGCTTTGCAAACAGGAGCGGTGCTCTTGACATCTCCAATAGCATTACCAATAGAACTCAGGTCCATGAAATTGAGGTTGGGAAGGATGAAAATGTCACAGAAGCGAAGGTGAATATTGAGGAGTACGATCTTGAGAAAATTCTTGATGAACAAGAAACTCATGACCTGTACTGTCCCAACTGCAAATCCAGCATAACCCGAAGGGTGATTCTGCGGAAGAGAAAGAGGACAGTGAGACAGGCTTTACGCGCTGAACCACCAAAAAAACCACAGATTGCAGAGCCTTCTGCTGATATGTCTAACCAAACGGCTACTGAATGGCATGATCAAGATGCACCAGAAGTATTCAGATGTTTATCATGCTTTACCTTCTTCATCCCAACAGGTATTCTTTTATTAAAAGAAGTATAATCACTATTTGATGTTACTGCACTTCTACAGTAAATTAGAGCTGCAATTTCGAGTGAATTAGCTTAACCTTTTCATATTTTACCAGGCCGTGGTTTTAATATATTCCGTATATTTGAAAGAAGGGACACAAATCAACGAGTTGAGGGTCAGCACCCTTCTGCTCCTTTACGTGACTCTGACAATTGTGGAAGCTGGCTTCTTTCTTGTTTCCAGACAGTAGACAGTCCAAAAAACTCAGCCGGTGCAGGTACTTATTGTTCAAAACGAATATATTAATGTAAAGGGTAATTACTGTTTAACTTTTTGAACAATTAAGCATGTTGCAGATCCAGCAAAGGATCCACTGTTAAGTGGTCCACAGAGCATCAATGATCAAATTCCACCGGTTGACAACAATAAAGGATCTGCGCATAGTTATGACACAAATGGAAAAACTGAACAATCAGAAAAACCGTCACCAGCTGGATCATCTTCCATGGCCCAAACCAGTGCGAACAGGAATGAAGAAATTGAACAATTTCATGGAACTACTCTAGGAACAATTGATACATCATCATCTACGACCAGCACAATCAGCTTTTCACAAAGCAAAACAGGTTTATGTTTCTATAGAATATATCAACAATGCCCCATATCTATGCAACAATAATCTTTCAAAATCACATCAATAATTTTGTTAGCAAGCATCACAATGAAAATGTGTCTCAAAGTAATTCTTCACATGATAGAAGTTGTGCAGCATACAGGAAAACCTTCAGGAGTTCAGGGATGAACAACAGGTTTGGTGCCTTACTGGCGTCGTAGGCTTTAAACGATTAGGTTAATTGTAGTCTTGGTCAGGTCACATTTTCTGTAATCGGTGGGAACCTTTTGGCGCAAGGAACAGCCCCTCGCGAGTCGCTTTGTCCCAAGTGGTTGGATAGTGATGTATGGGGACTTTTTCTTCTAGTTAATCTAATGATGGCATGATACGTATCTATCCACCATAGTAATGAATATAAAAAAAGGAGAGAATGTGCCAGTGAGATGCATTATCTAGTTATCTTTTCCTTTTTACCTAAATTATCTGCTTGCAAACTATGGGCATTTCAGCTAGCAATAGAGATTATCCATCTCAATTGCAGCATCACAATTTACTTAGGGCTAGTTTAAGGAACTGTGCTGGAAAGAGTAACAAAAACAGAAGTAAAGATGGATTGTAACTGGGCAACAAGACGTAGAACAGCAAGAACAAATTTCTCTCTCAGAGCCAGCTAGCTACACTATTCAACTGGATTGTAAAGAGGATAGTTATGATTGATTAGCATGAAATATTTCTGTATCATATGCATTATGACATTGATAAATTTACTTGTTTTCATACAGATATCCCCCAAAACACAACATCCACCTCCTCGGACGGAATATATATTATTCAACCATGGTTTTATCAAACCTGAATTTAAATTCCCAGCAATTCCAACAGAAGTTTTACCAGGTGTGGTGTATTTGCCTATCAGATATATCAATCACAGGGTCCTTTTAGAAAGTAGTGCTCAAGTAAAGCAGGACACATACATATGCACTGAATTTCTCAAGTAAATAGTGCCTGCACATGTTCCTCTTTATTTATGTGTCATTTGAGATTACTCTGTTTATAAATGGTAAATGATGATGGCATTTTGTCCTACAGGAGCCAACAATCTGTTGTATCAGAAACCAACTCCAGTTACTCCTCCACCAGTTCAGTCTGAGTCTAAACCTCACGTAGAAGTACTGATTCCTCATGCCGTACCACCCACACAATGTAAATATATTTCTTGGCTCAGTTTTCCCTCTCTTTTTTTGTCTATGCAAACATCATGCTTCTTGCGGTAACATAAGTTTCCTTGTTGAAAACAGATTGCTGATCTCAGAAATCTGGGAGACAGGAATGAAAACGAAGAGCAGGTGGGCCACTACTGGTTGCAGCATGGAAGGCGATCAAAATACCAACTGCATATGGTCATAGCGGTGCTGTCATATATTCTGTTCGGACTGCTACCACCAGTCATCTACGGATTATCATTCAGGAAGAGCGACATCAGAGAGAACAAGATGATGGTTGTCGCTGCTGCATCTCTTGGTTGCGTTGCTCTGCTGGCAATTGGGAAGGCGCATATCAAGAGACCCAGGGCATACTTCACAACGGTGCTCTGCTACTTGTCCATCGGTTTGAGCGGCTCTGGGCTGTCGTACGTTGCGGGGGTGCTCATCACTAGGCTTCTCGCACATTTTGGTCTCATTGATCAAGGAGCAGCTCCTGCACCTCCAGGTCTGTTCTTACCTGACGCAACAGGCGCCTGGGCTTCATGCTGAGCTTGGACTGGAGTTCCTTTCTTTTGATCATTTGATGGATGCTTGTCATATAAACCACTGAACTTCGTTTGTACCATAGAAACCTGCTCTGTTATCTTCATTTATCTATTTCCTTGCTTGACTAGAACATCTTATCAGTTGCATTCG
>BCLH01000160.1:103109-138769 GCA_001602315.1 Zoysia pacifica | reverse complement strand
CCCTGATGATCACGACCAGAAACTGGCTGGCCATTTATCATTTACCAGATGCAAAACAAGTACCAAACTAACAGCTACTGCTTCTGAGTGGGCTCTCCGGTCCAGTATGTCTTGACAGCCACAAGGATCTTCTCAGGGTTGAATGGTCCAGATTCGTGATCCATTATTTGGCTCTTCCACCTCATGCCTTCAGAAAGGGCTTGTACCCTCACCATCACCTCCACGTTATCCCTGATGATCACCGTCCCTTCAGGCCGTAGGATCCGGTCCATCTCCAATAGGATGTACGTTATGTCACACCTGCAACCATTCCATCGACACAACTGCTTAAGCGAGAGTTATATGATACTAGCAAAGAAGCACACCAGGTAAGAAACACATCGACACAGCACTTTTCAATTGTACAGAAATCCCCAATACAACAAACGCATGAAAGGAAGCGTTTAGAGCAAAAACTGAACAGTAAAGCTATTTCATTACCTATCCTGATAGGTGCTGAATACTTTATCAGCATGGATGAGGTCGTATGTCCTTGGGTACGTTGAGAAAGCCTCACACCAGTCCTGGTATGCTCCAATGAACCCTCGTTCATAAATAACACCAAGGGTGTCATGAGCAGAGCCTGAGGGCACCACATTCATCACCCAAAGTGGGTACTTCATCAAAGCAGCTGCAAAGGACGCTATTCCAGCACTCATGTCCATCACGTTCCTGTACCTTCCCTTGGCCAGTGGTGGAATCAATTTCTTGTAGTAATCCACTCTCTCCGACCACAGCTTATTGTCCTCGTGGAATTTCTCAGGAGTGAGGCCCGGAACTGAACCTCGAGTTATTCTTGGAGGAACAACAAGTGCTCTTTTTGGCCATTTCTCAAGAGCTCCACCAGCGATTTCTCCTTTACTGTTCACCTCTGGAAGAGGAGAAATGCATGTGTCCATCTTCTTGTACCTGAATGTTAGCATCTGGATGAGCAGCTGCAATCAACAGAGAAAACACTTCACTCAAAGCACATAAAATAGAGGGAATCTTACCAAGCAGAATCCACATCATTGCTTTTGCAGATCTGTGGAGCCTCCTGGACCTTCTTCTTATCAACACATTCTATGTGATTGATTGGTTTCTGCCATATAGCAAGGTCATCTTTCTCTACTACCTTCTTCCAGCAGAGACGCTTTGCTAAGTCCTCAATCCCATCTTGCTCTTCCTTCAGGTCTTCTTCTGTCCTCTCCCACCCCTTGGAGTGCCTCTTCCAATGGATTGGAGGACCGGAAAGTACCCAGTAGCCCCCTGGTCTAAGAACTCTATCTACTTCAATCAGATAGATACCATCTGTGGAGAACGACCATGAGATAATTTATTTGAATTGTGTTAAAAGTAATGTAACAAAAAAATCATAAATCATAAAAAAAAAAAGAATAATGACACAGAAAGGCTTTACCAAGCTTGTTCCATGGGATCAAGCATCTAGAGCAGTGTGCCATGTCAAATGCTCTGGCGGGATATGGAATTCTTTCGGTTGCCATCACCCCAATCATCGCCGGGACACCCCGCTCCAATGCAAACTGCACCTGTGCCTCATGGGAATCCCTTGGTGCAAAGGACATGGTGGTGATATTCCTCTTCATAAGATAAGCACCCCAGCTTGCGACCTGACAACAGAAAAAGACACTATCATCCCCAAACCCTGAAACCTTCAAATGATCACACAATATCTAAGAAACTGATCAGATTGCTCACCCCACAGCCGGTATCGATTGCAGTTCGGATGTTCCCGTCATTCAATGGTATAAGAGCATTGATGTCATCAATATAAGCATCAGCGCCATGCGGGAACATTGTGCCACCACCAGGGAATCTAAAGCGGTCTCCCTCAACTTGGATCCAATTCTGAACGGCCTTCTCAATGCTCAGCTCACGATGAGGAATGTTATCATACCAAGCGTAGTCCCGACTTTGAGGCCACTTGAAGGGATTCTTATAGCCTGGAGGTGCAGGAATCAAGCAGCGGAGCAGCTCCTCTTTCTTAGGGCAATGCCTCTCTCGGTATTGCATCATTGTCTTCGGAAATTTCCTTGCCCTCCTAGGATCTTGGCAAGGGGTATACTCACTGTATTTGAGCTTGCAAGGTGGGAATTTCTCCACCGAAAGCGTTGACTCATTGAAGCCCACCTGGTGGTGGGCTTGGAAATCTAGGCGAGTAGTAGATGGTCGCACCAAGCTGCCAGTGGAGGCACGTGAAACAGCATCGTAGCACCGGGTTTTAGTGTTTATAAAGGATGACTTTATGCTGCTTGAGGTGCCTTGCCAAGCACCAAGAATGTAAGATGTAACACAGAGTCCAATAACGGCGATGGTTAACGTCACACGCATCCTTTGGAATTCCGGCTGGCGAACCTTGGAAGATCCTTCTTGTTCTTTTGCCATTGGACCTGCAATGCAAGATATTGGAACTGAGGACGTACAGGACAGCACTAGAATACGGAGTATTGCATATGGTAGGAAACAGAGTCAATGTACAGCACTCCTCTCAAATGAACCGGACTGCTTTACCTTGAGGCGGGACGCGGCGCGGGTTAGAGCGGCGCGGGGCGGGATGGCGGCGCAGATCAGGGTGGCCCGCGTTTTCCGAGGTGGGCAACGCCCAGGCAAGCGCGAGCCGCTGCGTCGCGCGCTGCCGTGGATGGTTGAGAGGAAACGGAAACCAGGAGCGGCGGCGGCGGCGCTCTCGGACGAGTGGGCGGAAAAAAATCTGCGGGAGTGCTGGGCTGTCGAATCTTGGCGTGGGCCGAGCTTGTCGTGCTTAGAAGTACTTTCTATTTTTAATTTTTAAATTATTATCATTATAAAAGCAACTCTAATTTAGTTTTGAATCAATTTTTTACTGGCGACAAAACATCAAGTAAACTATTAGCTTCTCATGCAACGACCAGCAGCATTATCGGCATAATTTTTTTTAATTTGAAAATATACCACTGGTCACTTGCAGATTGTTTAAGTGAATGATCGGCATTTGCAAAAATCGCTGTAGTAGATCGCGAAAATCAAATAAATTTAAAAATCAAAATTTTTAAAAAAAATCCGTCGGTTTTTTTGGTTTTTTGTTTTTTAATTTAAAATCAAATCGATTCGAACGGTTTTTTACTGGTTTTTCGGTTTAGCGACCGATTTAACTAATTTTTGAATTTTAATTTTTAAAAAATTTTAAATTTATTATAAAAAAACCAGCCGACTTCTAAACTAGATCGGACTGATTTCACATCCATCAGTTTTCATCGGTTAAACCTTTGGTTGTTGGGCTGTCTCTTTCCATCCATCCACTGTGATGTCACTCGCCACCGAACCAACACGTTCTCCACCATGAAGTACTCATCAGCCACCCCCCGATAGGCACGACAGCAGAGCAGAGGGCAGCAGCAGGCAGTCCCGTAGAGAGAGAGAGAGAGAGAGAGAGAGAGAGAGAGAGAGAGAGAGAGAGCAGGAGCTCCCGCCGAGTCCGACGATGGTGAGCTTGATGAAGAGGTGGCTGGTGGTGCTCGCCCTCGCCGTGCTCATGCTCACGGCCACCTCCGTGATGGAGGCGCACCCAACAGCGGCGTCGGTGAAGAAGCACCGCGAGACGATGCACAAGAAGCACCACAGCATGGTGCTTCAGCGCCAGCACCACAGTCCCCACAGCCATGGCCATGGCCACGGCCACGGCAAGCCGCACCACCACACCCATCCCTAGAAGAAAAGCCATGGTCAGCTTGTTTCAGATCAAGACGTACTGGTGTCTATTTTTTTTTTCGATTTGCTTTATTTTTCTTTTTAATTCCTGCGCTTGCCGTTGGAATAATTAAATGCAAGCTGTTCATTGTGTTGCCATCGTACAAGAGTTCATGCATGAGAAGATAATTATCCTATCCGAATTATCCAATATCCTCTGTCCTAATTGCAAGCTTACAAGACAAGCAAACAAAAAAAAAACTGCCATACGCAAACAATTGGGAATCCTTTACCACACCTATTCTTATGTAGTGCCATCAAGAAAACTTGATATGTGGACATGTACTACTCAACAAGTTCTACTTCTGTTCCAACAAACTGTCCCAACGGCTTTTCAAAATCTCATATGCCTCTGAACATGGTAGAGCGAGCACGCTTGAGTCACCATCAGTAGGAATCTCAATTACCAGTCCCAGCCGCAGCAGTGTCTCCATAGCTTTGTCGATGGGCATCTCAATCTACAAGAAAGTTGAAAACTCACCGCTTCACGATATCTTGGAAAACCAGGGAACATAAGTTTGTATTGATGCTCACCTTTGCCTTAAATTTCTCGTACATAAACTGCTCGCAGGTATCTCTGATGCTTGCACGAGATGATACCTGCATAGAAGATGGTCCCTAGAATAATTAGTACTTAACTTGGTAACTAGGTGTCAGAGTGTAGACACCACACATTGCCGTACCTGATACTTCCTTCTTCCCAATAACATAGCATAAGCCAAAAGTGCTTCTTTATACTGCACACAAGCAATCCGTAAGGCAATGTCATGATCAAGCAGCAACAGAAATTGCTATTTATGATTGTCATGTTCATCGAAACTACCTGTTGTTGCTCAGAAGCATCGAGAAGAAAATAAACTGAACCGAACCCACTTGCTAATGTCTTCTCATATAGTGTCTTATTAACCAGAAGCTGACAAAAAAATACGTTCAATTAAGAGACTAAAATGTAAATGAGAGGATGTAATGTTGTATACCTGGTATCTATCACGAGTCTGTTTGTATCCAAGTGCCACACGGAAAACAAGTATCACAAGTGCAGTAATAGCAACTATATCCAGAAGAAACGCCGACCTGCATTACCACAGAAGAAGCAAAAAATACATATTATCTTGTTAAAAAAATATAGTAGTTCCGATAAAACACTGATATAAATTACATACTTACGGAGATGAGGCTAAGCTCTCAAATTTATAGTTGATGACATATGCTAGCAACCCTACAAATGTAGCAATATCCAGCCGTACCTGCATTTAAAAGAAAACATTATCGATAAAACCTAAACTCAGGATAGAAAAAAAGCACTTTTCCTGGCTACATTGGGGAAGTGAATAGAGAATTACTGTATCTAGGATGCGGAAAGACAATTTCTTGTGAGGGAAAACCACCTACAGAAAAAAAAAATCAAAATATTAGTTACATGCTGCCAATATGGTCAAACAGCAAGGATGTTCTGTATCGGTAGTAAAATTCATACTGGGGTTTTGGGCCAAGTTTTCCATATAAACATAAAAGATAGCTAAATTTTCAAAAATGGTAATATGCCAATAACTATAACAAGGCAAATGGAATGGCGCACAAAGCTTTTAAAAGTTCCAAAAATATACTCTGTTCACTTTTATAGGTCGTTTTAGCTCTGGGCACGAAAATTAAAGAAAAAGTGAAAAAGTATAGTACACAGAAAACGAGAAGAAAAGAGATAGAGATTTATTGAAAAGAGAGAAAGTGTATTGGAAAGAGAGAAAGTGTATTGAAAAGAGAGAAAAGTGTATTGGAAAATGAGAATGACATATATTGAAGAACAAATTTTGAATGCTAGAATGATTTATATTTGTGAACAGAAGGAGTATTTTACTCTAAGGAAGACCCAGTTTGATGTTCAAAATTAATTGGAAACACAGGCACTTACTGGCAGATCAGGGATGGGAATTCTCTCATATATTTTCAGTTGAAGGGGTAGCATCTCAGTTTTATCCTTCACTTCATTTTGAGCAGACTCATCGGTATAAAGTAGGATGAGTTCCTGAAATGCTGGTTCCTGGAAAAACAAAAGTCATCTTGTTTGCAAACTTTCTAACACACAGCAGGACTTGTACAAATTAGCATTCTAGTAGTTTGTTGGACCCAATGCAACAGTATGTACTATGCAAAAACATAATAGAAAAATAATCTGAATATCATCCATTCTCTTTCTCTATCCATGACCACAGGCTATGTGCGACTGCACAGTGGATGGAAACTATTTCCTTTCTGGTTTTTGTTCTTTTGTTTCACTATCACTATCTAAGGTATCTCATGGCATTATGTCCGTTTGTGTAGTCTTAGGATGCACACGGCCATTATATGCATTTGATGTTGCATTTCAAGCATTTAATCAACCAGTCATTCAGCCAAACAACTTCACTCTACCTTCTTTTTTCACACAACATGGGAACATCTACATTAGTAATAACCAGGTGTCCAGAAATCAAATTCCTACATACCTGAAGGGTTGACTTCCCAAATAAAATTCGGAAAGAAGTTTTCACTATCTCCCAGACATTGTTGTCACAAGACTCTCTGCTTGCTGGCTCCCACATATTTGCAAGGGTAATTCTCGGTAGAAAATTTGGCCTGATTGGAAAGCCAGAATATACTTTAATTCAAAAGCAAATTATCCTGTAAACTTCAGATACAATTTTTTGAGCAACAATGTAATTTTCTGTGGTAGGAGCAGAAAATTTCTTTCCAGTTTTTTTTTTTAAAAAAAAAAGGCAACAAGTAGTAATAAAGGCTCAAAAGGATATGCATAATGAAACAGTAGAGTGTAGACTATGGTTGAGGAACCCTTTGTTTTGGGTAAAACCTTGGTCATAAGATTCTTATGCAACTCTCCAAATCCCTCGCTGCACTATTCTGAAATCTATTCTTGAGGCAGTGATGAAGTTTCTTTAAAAGGAAGTGAAAGTATCTCCTTCAGGTCTTACCTCACATAGCCTTCAAGATGTTTGGTTTCAACATCTGGTTTGACTGGTGCTTTTGGCAGTGAAGGGATTAATCCAGTCCATGCTAGCAATCTTCTTAGCAGTCTGCCACGAGGACCGACAGGCGACAGAATTCCTTCATAGCGTAAGACTGCCTTTTTTGCAGCAATCCAAATAGGTACATCTGCATCGGGTAGCTGATCTGCCCCAAGATTGTCCCACGAAGAGTTCTCTAACAATAGTAGTGCATTGTCTGCATACGTCTGCTTTTTAAGCCAAAGTTTTAATTTGTCTATCCACATCTGAAATCCTTCGTCCCCTGTTGATCTTTTCATTGCCTGCCATGAACTAAATGAATCACATACAATCAGCTAAATTTATACACACATGCAAAACCATAAAAGTAATGGGTTCAGCAGGCTAGATAAAGGTACATTACAATAAAGATAAGAGGAGGAAACACAAGTGCGCATAGCAAGGCAGAAATATCGACCGACCTCACTGAGCCACTTCCCGGCCTTTTTCAAAGGTTTAGAGAGGCTGAAGAAAATCCTTTGTAAGAGCTTTGACTGCAGGTAGTCCAGTTTCTCAACTAACAGAAGCCCTTTCTGTCTCTCAGTTGCATACCCACGCCTGAAAATGTAAAGAAAAAGATTTACAACAAGAATTCAAGTCAGGCGGGAAACAAACCTGAAGAGAAACTTACCTGAATATTATTGCATTCGATTCAGCTGCCTTTTTCCAATCGACATAAATGGGCAGCGTCAAGAGGTAATCAGTGTTGAGGGCGTATGTCAAGAGAAGATCTTGGGCGGAGAGTTCTTCGAACTGAGCATTGCGCAGAAGGTTCATGAAGGAACGCTGGAACTGAGTTGCAAAAGCAATTCTTTTTCATTTTTTTTTTTTTTGGTCCCCCAGCAACAGCAAGAAATCAGTCATCAGAATCCTACTGTTCATTTATGAATACAGTTGTTGAAAAATGAAAATTAGGAGTACCTGGTCTGGGAATCCGGATCCGGGGATAATCCGAGCAGAGTTCTCAAACCCAAGCTTCTGGTAAGGAAGAGCGTTCCATCCTCTTGGGTGATGCCGAGGAAGCCAGAAGTCTTACCGTTCACAGCAGCTGCTTCCTCCTCGTCGTCTTGGTGCTGCTTGGTGAGCATGTAGTAGGTGCGCATCTCCTCGAGCACCTGCTTGTGCTCTGCGTGAAGTACAGCGTCCAGGCACCTAGAGAAGCGCTTAAATTCATCCGCGGCCTCTTCGGACGAGAAGAGGGGGAGGACGGCGTCGAGGAGGTCGGCCTTGGGGACGGCGATGTAGCGCTGGCGCGGGACGTGGATGCCGGAGATGCCCTTCCTATCAGTTTCCGGTTCTTCCTCCGCTTCGTCATCGTATTTTTCTTCATCCGTGGTGGCATGCTGCACGCCGTCGGCGCCCGCGGCCCCCCATGGATCGGAATCCGAGCGGAGGGGCTCCTGGAACTGGACGGCGGAAAGTTTGAAGGAGGGAAAGCGCGCGGCCGTGGACGATGGGCAGGTAACGGAGGCCGGCGGCGCCGTGGAGAAGGGAAGCGGGATGGGTTTGGCGCGCAGGAGGAGGAGCATCGCGGCCGCCGCTGCCATGGCGACTGGCGGGAAGCTGTGGCCACCACTTCCACTTGGATAAAGAACATCCTTCCTCTCCCTCCCGCCATCCCGCGGGGGCCTGGAGCCATCCATCCACGTGGCATCATCTCGCTCGAGTGGGCCGGACAGGCCCATGTATGGCCAGCCCAGGTAAAGAAAGAAGCCCATAGACTTGGCCGATCGGTCTGTTTTGAAGGTTGCATCCTTTCTGGCGGCGGCCCATGTCCTGCTTGATTCCCTGCGAAGATGTGAGTTGAGGCCTTCTTTGAACGCAGGAATTTTATAGGATAGAATCAGAAACGGAAAAAATTTCTGGATTCCAAAGGAGCCTCAATGTCTTTGATTCACGGTTGCCAAAAAGCTACAGAGGGAAGTCCATTGTCTCCTTTGTGTTTATCAGGAAATCAAGCATTAACAGTTTTATTATTTACTATTCTTACTGTGATCATCATTTCTCTACGACAAAGAGACACCAAGATTAACAGTTGTTTAGTTACCAGGAAAATAACTCAAAGAGTTAAACTCACTTCCACAGGAGTGTCAGTAAAGTAGCAGCAAGCCTCGTCCAAGTGGAGCACAATAACTAAGGACAAGCACCTGCATGCGGCAGCTGAGACTTAAAAGCAACTCAACATAGTACTGCATAGCCTTTTCTTCTTGTGAGCGTTTGGTCCCTGGTGGAGTAAGCAGCAATCACCCATGGAAGAAGCATTGTCCCCTGGCTGGTGATCACCATTATTGCAGTATGTTCTTTCACTGCGTGGTAGGAGTAACTATACATCTTGCAGCTCGATCAACAATGTTGTTCATGTGTGGCTGCACTGACTGCATGGGTTGCTGGGCCCTCACCCAGCTGAGTGCTCTGTAGTAGTATATATTTGCAGCTTGATTAGATGCCATATCAATGGAATTCCAGGCAAGCTGAGAAAGAGGCACGCCGCAATAATTGTTGCAGCCATCGCATGCAGTTCCAAGCTCGGAGCCCAGCGGCACCACGCAACTTATAGAATTAGAGTTCCGCTAGCTTGAGAAGAAGATGAGGGCATGCATGCATCATGGGGAGAGCTTTCACGCAGGCAGGCATCATGTTATCTTCTTCTACAAACAAACATCACCCTCCATCTCTTCTGTCTCGCTCTCATGGCGTCCTCCTCTCATACTCTCATGCCCACGCCCGGTTACCTTTTTACACCACCTTTTCATCCCCAGGGCTCATGCCGCTCATCTCATTCACGCGCAAATAATTATCATATGCAGGCCCGTATACATACTAGATGCGCGCATGAAATCATACTATATACTCTCTTCGGTTTTAAATTATTGACACCGTTAAATTTTAACATCAACTTTGACTATTTATTTTATTAAAAAAATTATTCTAATATGTAAAATTATTAGTTGTAATTTAAGTTTCACTAATGCTAAATCAAATAATAACAATAGTTTACATATTTGAATAATTTTTTTAAATAAGATAAATAATCAAAGTTTATCAACAGTGTCAATATTTTAAAATCGGAGAGAGTACTCAGGAGGAGTTAGGTTAGTATACTATACACACAACGATCGAGCAGTAGTTGAGATGAGTACGTTTAATGGTTGCTTTGTGTGGGGGTTTGTCTGCATGGCCGGCTCACTAGCTACCTTGAGGTCAAGTGCATGTGGGGCTCTTGCAGTATATATATAAGCCGGATCGATCGAAGCTGAGTTGGTGGGAGGCATGTCTTTGCTCCTTCCATGCATGCTTCTCTCTGATGCTATCTTCCATTCCCCGGTACACTCCTGATCCTCAAGGTGTCCATTAATTGCTCTCTGTCTCTAGCATCATCAGTTTCTCCCTCTGTAAACTGTAATCTTGTCGTCTGGCCTCTTGTTTCACATCGTCCTAGCTTGGGCCATAATCACCAATGGGTTCTCTGTGCTTGGTGAGTTTCATTACTGTTATCTCCCTTTCTTTTCGTTCCTTTTACATGCCCTAGATCTAGGCAGCAGCATGCAGCTTCATCTGCCATACATGATCTGAAAGAAACAGAGCTTGGTTAATCTAAGTAAGGATTCCTACGAAATTTCATTACGGTAACAATCTGATTCGGTGTGTGTGAATACATAGGTCATCATGAATGATCTTTTAGATTAAACTCCTTGTAGGAATGCATTAGCTTCTCCGTTTTCATTCTGTGCTATGTTTAGTTCATAATCTACAAATAGGCTCTTCCATGCTACTATGATATTCCATTCTGTTGTTTTTTTATGCCTTTTCAGGATCTTGTCCTTTGCATCGTTCAGTATTAAGTTTGGTTCTGTCGTAACATCCGTGCCTACTGGTGTCTATGAAGTTCTAATCAAATGCTCCCATTTATAACAAGGACTGTAATTCAATACATTTTTCTTTATTTCTACCATGTAGTACATATAATCCAGTTTAGTAGGCCCCGTGTCTGATGTAAATGTTAGCTACTTCTACTTCTCTTTGATGTACGTAACTTTGATACTGGCAGAAATAAGTGTTAGAAACAGATTGTGATATTCATCTCATCTGACATGGTTCAAATCTACTGATTTTTTTTTTTTTGGAGTAAGATGCTTTTGGTAGAGCTACCAAACAAATTATATACTCCCTCCGGTTGTCGCCGTTGACTTTTGACATCAACGTTGACCATTGGTCTTATTCAAATAATTAATTCATAATAAGTTGTGGTTGAAATAACTATAATAATAAAGTAAATTTTAATAAAATATATAATATTTATCAACTTTTTTAATAAAATGAATGGTCAAAATTAATGTCAAAAATCAACGGCGACAATAATCTAAGAACGGAGAGAGTAGGATATAATGATCCTCCTTGGTACCATGTGATAATCACTGACACCGTGGCATTCTCTCCTTGAGTATATGTCTCAGATGATGCAGTGGTACATCTTTTTTTGGTTACAGAATTCATGTTTTAGATTTTGCAGATTAATTAATCTCATTATGTAACAGCGCAATTTAGTTTAGGAAGTCTGATCTGCCCTCATAAAAATTGTAATGCCCCTCCACTTAAAAAAAATGGCGGTGGCAAAAGTAGAAAGTAGAATTACATTGACCAACCAGCTCTATTATGCAATGTAAACAGAGTCTCCTATTACAAATCATGGTTCATCAAGCTACTAAGTTCTCCATGACCTTATTCATACACAAATATATTGATCAGGTATATTCAGTATAACATCCTGAAGCATGTAAGGAGCACAATATCACACGTCACAACATTATCTTATTTATACTACATTATATATGTAGATCGAATTAATTAGCTGTTGAATTGACATGACATTATAATCATCATTATTGTGGCTCTTATGATACGTAATATATTAATGTATGTGGTAATATGCTTGACTAGTTGCATCTTCATTTCCATGGATCAACTTGGCTGCTGGATGCTGACGTCGATGCATAATCACGGCCCACCTCTTGCTTCTCATTGACCTGAAGAATGCCTCCTTGATCAGTATACCCTGCACTCTTTGTTGCATCGTGACTAAGTTGGGATGCAACAAACTTGTCCAGAACTCTCCAATCAGTGACCTGGTCGACTGCACTCTCAGTGAGCTGAACATGTTGGTTCGGATGGTGCACATTAATTTGGTGATCTGGTGAAATCAAAAGAGAATGAAAGGAAGTGCTCTCCAGATCGTGAGGAATGGTGCTGAAAGCATGATGGGTTGGCATTTGAAACTGCAGCTTGAGCTCCCTCTTGTAGTTGTAGGTATTGTTCAGCATTTGGATGTGCTGTTCTTGCAGTGCCATGCTGTGGTGTGGCGGCATTCTGCTCATGGGAGAGTTAAGGTCATGCATGAAGGGTCCATCGTCATCGACGTACCAGCAAGGTGCATCATGATCAGATTCTCTTTGTGTTGTTGGTAGTCGCTTCTTGAACACCCGGCACACTACCCATCCTTCTTCCTGAAATAACCAAAACAGACACTATATTAAATTTAAGATATTGAGGATCAACAGATTAGTACATGGCAAAGATCGATCGATGGTTGCAGTGAGCAATATGACGATCGGCACAAGCATGGTTATCAGCTTGCCTTTAGTAACGTTACAAATGGATTGACGCCGCAGTTCTGATTTTACTGTGTCGTTGGAACTCATTACTTGTACAATATTTGAAATAATAATGAAACCTCAATGCCGCCGTATGTACTTTTATACATGATTATTCTGAGTGCATATATATTTGGTTATATCAATTATGGTGGTTCATTTAAGCTAGACGATCAGCAAACTAGGTAATTAATTGATGAATGGGAAAAAACATGCAGCAGCATGTGACTTGCCTGTGGAGGGCCATTCTCGTTGGTTTCGAGGCGGTACTCGTGCATGATCCAGTCGGACTTGTGGCCGTTGGGAGCCCTGCCCTTGTAATACACCAGCGTCTTCCTCATGCCGACCAGCTGCCTCTGCTTGTTGGTGTATATCGGCTTGTCCCTCCCGGTGGCCTTCCAAAACCCGACCGCGGTGGCCCGGTTGGTCCGTGTCCCGGTCGGGTATTTCTTGTCCTTGTGGCTGAAGAAGTAGAACTCGTTTTGTTCCTCCTCACCAGGGCCTCCCAATCTGCACTTCTCTGCACATACCAATCAATTGTTGAACAATGTTAATCAATCAGATTCAGTTTTGATCATGGCTGCATAGGCATAAAGCAAATGTAACAGATCGATGACCTTGGAGATCCCATGGCTCTATCTTGTAGAGATCAACATCTTTGATGACGTTGAGGTCGATCCTTCTGGAGGCCACCTTCTTCCTGAGGTAGTAATCCACGAGCTCTTCATCGGTAGGGTGGAACCGGAAGCCAGGAGGAACCAGCTGCTGATGAGCCTGTGCTTGTGTGCTGCTCATACCCGTCGAGCCGAGCGATCCCTATAAACCAACCTGCTTAATTGATTCAGAAATTAGCTGATCGCGACATGGATCGATCATATGGTGGTCAAGACTCAAGCTGGCAGACAGAGGCCTGCTGCGTGCCTGGGTGAATGGGTGGGCGTCTAGCCATGTGTATCATAATTAATCTTACCCCGGCCGGTTGCAGCTACATCTGCAGGTGCGCATGCGATAATGGACGACGGACGAAAAGTAGCACTCGAAGCAAGCATGATCATTTGCAGTAGTGACGCATGCACTAATTACCTCCATGCGGCATCGCTTGTGGTATCTGGTGCTGAGCAGCTTACCATCACTGCTCATTACTCTCTGTGGAATGTCCCCCAGCTGCTGCTAGCTACTAGTGAAAGCTTGCTAACCGTTGTTTTTTTTTTTCATTTTATTTGTGAATGATATTGTTTGGAGCACAGATATTTATATAATCTCGACTTGTATGCATAATTCTTATGTGTATATCAACAAGTAAATCAATCCAAAGAGGTGTATATATGTTCATCATCAGTACATTTATATGGGCTTGCTGGATCATCAAATAGTCTAGCTAGCTATAGCTTCCTTCCACGTTCAAGAACATCTTAATCAGATTGGCTTAGCAGTCAAGTTATTGAACATCTCTAGACAAAAATCTATCTATGTTTTTCCATGTATCGTGGTATACAAAACGTAGGCTTATACGCGCTTGAAAACCTGGTATCCAACATGAGACGTAACCCCAGAGAGAGAGAGAGAGAGAGAGAGAGAGAGAGAGAGAGAGAGAGAGTAAGTAACTCACCGTGATCTTAATTCGAAAATTCCAGAGATCTATATAGCTAGGTACTAGCAGCTACAGTAGAGCCAGAGGAGACAGCATGAAATCCTCTCTTCTCCCTGTCTTGGTCGGTGTATCTGTGTGTATATATTCTCTCTCTCCTGTCTATCGATCTTCAGTTGATCATTGTCTGGTTCAGATCCCGAGAAGAACAAACCATTAGCAAAGTGAAGGATATCAGTTATCACAGAGAGTAGCATTTAGCAACACAGAATCAACATATAGGAATGAACCGATCAAAAAGTGTATATGAAAACATTAGCTAGGTTCAACCGATCAAACGCAAAGTAGCATGATCAGATACCTACCTTGTCCCTAGAACATGCATGCGTTAAACATCATGCAAGTTCTTGGCTAATTGCTCGATCTTCCTCTCACTCCTCTTCCTCACCCGACGGCAAGAGCAGAGAGGAGAGAGAGAGAGAGAGAGAGAGAGAACGGATGGGAACGGAAACGGGGTTGATGATCAGATGCAGAACGGGATTGGATTGATTGTTAGGAAAAGGAGGAAGCCAAGTGGATCGAATTAAAGAAATTGAGCTGCAGCAGAATCTATGGCGGCCTCCACTGTGAATATCATCTGAGAGTGAGAGGTAGGAGGAGGAGGAGGAGGACGAACAGGCCGGAAGGCGATCGATCGAGCAGCTAGGGTGAAGTGAAAACAAGGAGCGAGAATGGAGAGAGGAGATGGAGGTGGGAGGAGACGTAGAAGAACAGCTTCCCTGGTTCGGCGTGGGACCCGTACGCGGAAAAGGGCCCGACCACCACCAAACAAATCCCCCATCCATTGCCTCGCGCCATCATTCCTAGCCTTTTCTAAAAAGAATTGCTTCTCTCTTTTTTTTTTTTTTTCTTTTCCTTGGCTGTCTTGTATGGTGCTCATCTTATAATTTAGGGCATTTCCATTGCTGAAAAGAATAGAGAAGATCCATCCATCCGGGCAGGGCGCGTGCGTGCAGGCGTGAGCTCCACCAGGATGATTAGCCTCACCTCTTCCCTTCGTCTATCGACTCTAATATTGCCAAACAGTTGGGATCCTCTGCCCGAGTTGAGCTCCGAATTTTTCACATTTTTTAAATGAAAGCAGTTGAATTTTGACAAAATTTTGTAAGCTGCCCGGCTAATTGAGCTCTGAATTTTGACGACATTCTTAAGGATTCAGTTTCGATCCGGCCTCAGAACAAGGTACTTGTGCAGCAAGCTGCCCGGCTCTCATGATAGCGATTCATGCACTCCCTCCCAACATCCCCGGTAAACTGGAAGAAAGGCACACAAAACCGCGTTTGCCCATCATGAGTCAACGTTGCACTACCTTACCTCCTTATTCTTCTGCGTGTTTAGATGGCAGCATCAGAAATCTCCAATGCCAATCTGGCTCTGTTCCACAGCCTTCCATGGCTCTGGCAAATACCAGTAGTTTACGTTTAATCTAAGCAGAAATTCAAAACTTAACATGACTTCTGGATATAGAGGACAACGACTGCCAATTCCAACTCTCCGCAACTCAATTACTTAACTAGCTGAATGCAATCGGATCAGTTCTCAGGCAGCAAAGCGTCCCTTGCTTGCGGGTGCTCGACTGCCGACCTAATTAAGCTCAATGAAATGATGCGCTACTACACAATT
Source organism: Zoysia pacifica (assembly GCA_001602315.1). NCBI lineage: Eukaryota > Viridiplantae > Streptophyta > Magnoliopsida > Poales > Poaceae > Zoysia > Zoysia pacifica. The sequence goes on along the minus strand of BCLH01000160.1, from coordinate 123,047 downwards.
CAGATTCTGTTCAAAAAAACATGCACAGTTGACATGGACTCCACGCCGCTACTCAAATTCTATCAAACTCCTAATTTAATTTCCGGAACAGGCTACCAGTTGCTTCTTAATGGACCAGCACCAGCGCCAGCGACACCAAAACTGCAACCAAATAGCCGTTCAGTTTTGCTACAAAGTTGGATGAACTCGACGAACCATGAGGCTTCTGGGCCCTGCAAAATAACACAAATTCAAACGTTGCTCATCTATTGCTCAATAAAAGCACCCATCACCAAAGCGAAAGACATACTTCTGTTTGTAATCAAGAAGACCACAGTATAGCATGTTATCTGGTGCCACCATCTCAGTAACATTGTAGCCACCATTTGGATCCACAACCCTGATGTATGTTTCCTGACCAAGATACCAGGTGTCCAGATTTTGTGTGCGTACGTTCCAAAAACCAGGGCTGTCCAGGGACACCATGACAGCAGTCCATGCTCCAGGAAATACCTACAATAAAATAATCGTGAGAAACTATTATTAACAACTGTGGCACGCAGAAGTGTTACCAATGATGTCTAGCTTCAGTCTTCGTTAAGGATAAAGTAACATGAATGGATAATATAGCCCTTCATAACAGGAAAATAACCAGGTACCTGACTGGTGCAACGAGAAACACCATCCCACTTGTTGTAAGTCCCACGGCTGTTCTCAGTCCACTCACCATAGTCCATTCTGTTGGCAATAAGCAAATGGTTCAGTATACAGAGCGTTTGCCGGTTGTCAGGAAATGAGAAATGACAAAAGGAATATATACTCACCCTACAATCCAAAATGCATATCCATCAATATGGTATGTCTGGACTTTCGTGTCATTGTTCTGAAACACAATTTCCAAAAAGTCCTTGTATGTTGCGTTAATGACAGAAGCTTTCATCACTGGTGGTCCATCAATTGGCATTGTAGGGAAGTCAAGTGTGTAGACTCCTTTCTTGTCATAGAGATCTGCCAATCTCAGAGGAGTATCCGGAGGTGAATAAGAGATACCACTCAGTGTAGTCCGTTTCTTTCCATCGATTGTAACAGGTGGTTCATTCCTGAGCTTGTAAACCTGGCTAACATTGATTGAGCCATAATGAAATGAGCCTTGAGGATTTGGACGAGCAGCACCAGTGCTCACGTTCATCCTGCAAAAATGAAACAAGGTGTTTTTCAGGACACATACGGATGCATACATTGTTCAGAACTACTGTGCAGGAATGAAAACTAGGGGAGGGATATAGCACAACTACTTGTTCAGACTGCATGCGTCCTACAAACATTAGCAGACAACCTACCCTTAAATGCAGGGAGTTTATGTTTGGGTGGTCACTTGAGCACGCAGCAACCAAGAAGAATGAGGTATTTCATACCTGATCGAGCGCGCCTGGTTCATTGAGAAAGTTTTGTCATACTCATCGTTTGGTGGATCAGGAAGAGGACCAGATGCTTTGCCCTTTGAATTTGAGTACTGCAAGATTGCCACACCAGTAACCCTGGCCCACACTGATTCATTTACAAACCTAGGGCTAGCCACAATGTAATAGTCACTGCTTGCATTCTGATCCATGGTGACCAAAAATGAGTATGACTGACCCACGTGGATGTCAAGGTTTGTGAAATTCTGCTTCATCGTGTATGATCCCTCTGTTTCAACAATGGCCAAGTTGTGGTCCTGAATCCTGAAGTTTAAGCTCGTAGACACACCAACATTGTGGACACGGAAACGGTATGTTTTCCCTGTTGCAGAGTTGACACTGTCAGTAACAAATGATGACAACCACAATGCAATCAACGTTTTTTTTTTAAAAAAAAGTAAGTCTGCCTCATCATGAAAATAGTAGTGAATCATAACACTCATTGCTCCAACGTCTCGGTGAAAACTTATTGACATAAGGAGTCCAGGGTTAACTGTAAAGGCTATAATGCTGAAAAAAGAAGAAGAGAGAACTACGTAATACCTGGCTCAACTTTGATGGTCTCGTACTCAATACCATGAGGGACGAGGGAGTCATTGTACCTATACGGCCCCTTGCCATTCATCAAAACTCCATCAGGCATCCCCAACTCTTTTCCACCATCTAGCATCTTCCTCAGGTCCTACACAGGGAAAACACAATCAATCACTAGGCTTATTGGAAGGGAGAAAAAAAAAACATCCTGCAATGATTTTCCTCCCCTACCGTGTGGTTCTTTTTGTACCAGTCCCCAATGAACAACGTGATATCTCCATCCGGCGTGTCAAATGGGACCGAAATGACAGCTCGGTTGTTGACAGTGATACCTCCGAAACCACCGGCGGCCCGCTGCATGGTAAGGGGTGGGAAGTAGAAGAAGCTCCCAATCTGGTCCTTGACTTGGAAATTGTAAGTCCAGTTCCAACCTGGCGGTATGGGGCAGTTTGTGCCAAGAACCCCATCCTGCCAGGAATTTTTTCTCTGCTGGATACCGTTCCTGGTTGATTGATGTCACGTTTGTTTAAAGTACGAGTTAACAAAATGATGAAAAGGGGGCCCGTATCATTCGAGCCTTTTAATAACCGCGGAAGGGAGAGGCTGACCAGGCGATGAGCAGCGGCTCATCCAAGCTGTTGAGCACATTGACGACCACGTTGTAGTTGGTGGTGACGTTCATGACGGGGCCAGGGAACTGCTTGTTGATTGCGATTACCTAATGAAACATAGAACGGGAGTAGCGTGAGATTAGATCGGGTAGCATCTTTTCATCTTCAATATATAGCAGGAGGATGTAAGATCTGAATGTATGCACATTGGTGGCAGCAGAACGAGCGGAGTTCGTGAATTGAATCTAAACGAAACCTGGCCCGCGCGGTCGGAAAAAAACCCAAGGCGCTCGTTTCTTAAAAAATCAAAACAAAAAAAAAATTCCCTGACACGGACCGAAGAAGTGCAAGGAGCAGCAGTTTGCAAGGAAATCTCCCACAGGCCAGGCACATCTCGACGCAGACAGTCAAAGGGTGAAGTAGTGTTCGGGATGAAAAATGAAATCTTTGAGACGGGAAATCCAAGATTTGGACAGCGCTAGTGCGGATTCGGAAACGAAAATGACAGGAATGAATGGCAAGTGAAAGTGAGGAAGAAGAAAGGGAGACCACCTTCTGTGGCACTCCGAGCGGGGATGCGGTGATGTAGGAGACATCCCAGTCGAAGTAGGCGTAGGGGTCGGCTGCCATGGCCGCGGCAGCCAGGAAGGCGAGGGCGAGAAGCGCCGCCACAGCCGCCGGCGACGCCATTGCTCTGTTGCTCACTCCTTCCCTTCCGTTCCGTTTCCTTCCCTTCCCTTCCCTTCCGTTCCCTTCCCCGTCCCTTCCCTTCCCTTCCCTGGGGAGGCAGACAGAGAGGGCAGATTGTGTTTGTCGAGCAGAGAGAGAGAGAGAGAGAGAGAGAGAGAGAGAGACCAAGAGAGAAGAAGGCGGAGGGTTTGGGGGTGGCCGCGGCGGCTGGATGGGAGGTTTTCCCCGGTGGGACGCTGTACTCCTACTGGGGACAGTGCAGACACACCCAGTACCCGTAGTCCATGAGTATGAGTGGTGTATCAAGTTGGCCTTGATTGGTGCGCGCGACTACAGCTGCTTCCTCTGCTCTCCTGAGAGGAGAGAGACGGGAGCAGGCGAGATCCCAGGAAGACGAAGGCATTAATTAATTGATCAGTGCAACGAAGATTCAGTGATCTCCAGTCACTGGGAGTGCCTGCATCCGACCTCGCATCATCTCAAAGAAAAGAAAAAAAAAACCCGGATTTTTCTTGAATAAATCAAAGGACAATCAGTCCCGCTGATCCGGCGCACGACACGGAAACTGCCCTGCCCTCCTAATTTACTTGATGCATGCTAAAATCATCAGGACTCAGCTTGAAGTCGCACTGCAAATGAATCCTTAGTACGTATTCCTTAGTGATAGCCAACCAGGTGACCTTGGACTCCATGGACTCTAGCAGGAGCACCACCTATTTGCACACAAGAAGAGCACATGGATGAGCGAACAGAACAGACCAGGACGACGACCAAATAAGACTTCACAGCTGCCTGCCGTGCCGGCTGCCGTTGGTCGTCTTCTCCGATATGGCCCTCGACTCGACTGTAGACTAATTGCTGGGCCGCTTTTGCTTATCAGTTTCATTTCGCTCAGACAGACCTCGACTGTAGACTGCAGCACAGGCGTGGAACAGACGTGGGGAGCACCACGTCCCCGGCCAAGAGCCCCAACGAACCCCTCAACGCGAGCAGCCCGCCACGTCTCGGATGCTGCCAAGAATAGCAGCAGCCCCATCCATGTCGAGTCGAGGAGAGAGGTCAACCGACCATTCCTTTCCCTTTCATTTCTTCATGGATGGATTTCTCGCGTACAGGCTAGAGGGAGCATCGGGGTTGCGCCTCCCGTCCTGTCAATGTCATCCTGCCGCGGCTGATCCATCCATCTTAAATCGCCGCTCACCACCTTCCTTCTGCCCGGTAACATCCTCATCGCTCCTTTTGCATGCTTCATTTCATCCTCTCTCTCTCTCTCTCTCTCTCTCAACTTTGCGATTTTCCGTCGAAAATATCAAATATCATATCTTTGAATACACACGGAGAAACGATTTTGCGGTCGCGCCATCAATCATCCTCACATCTCTCTGAGTCAAACAGACAATGTCAGCGTCGGAGTTCAGGATTCCTTACCCGCAAGTAAGCGTGGCCTGAACCTGTTTCCGATTTAATCTTCTGATTCAACAACCCAGATTACATTGCATTTATTCGCTGACACCCGTCTACTTATAAAAGAAGTAATGTTGTTGATACACAATGAAGATACTGCATTTTATATGTCTACGAATGGAACATAACTAATTATGCATTGAATTGATTACAAAAAAAAAAAAAAGACTTTTATGCCTTTCTCATTCAATACTGAACTCAATTTACATCATCAGACTGCTTCACTTTGCTGCATTTTTCACTCCGTGCGTTGTTTCATACACTCGGTAGGTTTCTTCTTCACAGCCTACTGAGAACGCCGGTCAGTTCAAGATCTGCAAATGTGGGGAGGGAGATCCAAATGAAACTGGTGACGTCACACCAGCAAGCTGTCCTAATTGCCAGGTTTGTGGATCTTCCCACACCTAAAGGCTCTGAACTGCAGCAAAAGGTTAATGATGTGGATCTTCATGCCATTTAATGGCTTAATAAGCTATGCAAAGTTGCCACCACTCATATAATCGAATCATACTGTTTATTCAGATTTTGTAGATACTTGGTTATTTTGAAGACCGCTTAAAAATACTATTCTGGTGCAGGTCCTAAAGAGTGGGCATTTACTACTTTCATCTAAAGGTATGTTTTTTCTGCAATATTCATTATTTCCCTTATCTTTAATGTATATTTTATACTTAGTTTGCCTGAAAGTAGTGCTTCATTTTTTTGAAGAACTTCTAGTTGCAGTTTAGTTAGACTTGTCAGACTGTTTATGCATTTTTTTCTACAAGACCACATGAATTCTCATTTACATCTTTGATCCTATTAGACATCGGTTTAACCTACTTATTTTTACATTTAATCAATTTTGCTTTTGAAATGAGATGTTACATGCTCTATTCTGGGTCTCATGCTGAATGTGATAAAAACAGGAATTGGTTGGACTTCATGGAAAAAACGCTGGTTTATTCTTACAAGAGCATCGTTAGTGTTCTTCAGAAGTGATCCTGTAAGACGCGTTGTACTAGTTCCTTCAGTTGTTTATCAATTTAAATTATTCATGTGTTCCCATGAATATTGTAGTTCTTTCCTTGATGTAAAACATTTTTCTTATATAATGGAGTGGAATATTGCAGTTTTAGCAATTCTAATCGACTTAAAATCAGGAAATTTAAATTTTTTTTACCATATACTCTCCTAATCGCTATATGATTTTCTTTAAAATGTGATCATTCTCTGCAAGTTTTACCTGTGTTACCTTGAAAGCCACCGCCTTTCGATGGCTGGAGATTTAGTTTCACTGCTAGAGTCATTGAGTTATGTCTTTTGGGCCTCTCTGGGTATGGATATATCATGTTTTACCTTTTTTGAAGAGGGCAGGTAGTTACATTCTTGTGCTTTAGCCTAGATCATAATTCAGTTGCAAATATCGGGGCTACTTTTGATTTACATTGCATTTGTTGTGCAATTTAGAAACATGATTTTTTGCGGAGTAATATACTGCATAATTATTTTCTTTTCTTGGATCTTTTTGTCAAAAATATGTGCCTATTGTCTCGATAAAATACGAAAGTAAAAAAAAAAAACTCGACCGGCGGGGGTAAGACCACCCCACGACTTTCCATTAAGAAGAAGCTCAACTGGAACCAGTCGAGAAAACTCACGAATCCTGCTCCCACCCTCAGAGAGCCGTCCCCTGTGGCTCGGGCCTTAACTTATGCTTTGAGCCTACCCCATACATAAGGGTCCGTCCACCACAGATCGGGTCAACCGAGTAAATGGGACACAACAAGTGGGTTTTTTTATTCCATAAATTGTGCACACTAGGATTTGTACCCTAGTGGGTGGCCTCACAACTAGACGCCCTAACCAACTGAGCTGCTGTCAGTTTGCATAAAATACGAAAGTAAAGCAAATTGTATTATATAGATGCATGATAATTACTCAGTTTTGTGCTTTGGTTCTAGAATATTCCCCTTCCTAGAGGAGCTGAACCAATTGTTACACTCGGTGGAATCGACTTGAATAACTCTGGAAGGTATGTGTGGAAAACTTTCGGATAAAAGCTTGAAGGACTTTCCAATATTATTTGGTTAACTTGTAACCTTGAGTGACACTTCAGTGTTGTGATGAAAGAAGAAAGGAAACTTTTGACAGTGTTATTTCCTGATGGCCGTGATGGAAGGACTTTCACCCTGAAGGTTGTTTAGCACCTTTCTGATACAAACTTGAACTACTTTTACTCCATTAATGTTCCAATGGTTGTGAAACTTTAATAGTAATGGCCTTTTACCAAACAGGCAGAGACCACTGAAGACCTGAATGAATGGAGAAGTGCATTAGAGAATGCTCTGGCACAAGCACCCAGTGTAGCAACTACAGTGGGGCAAAATCCAATATTCAGCATGGATGTGCCAGAACCTGCTGAAGCTCCAACAGAACAACGTAAGCTGATTTAACTTTCACCAATTGCTCACCAGTTTAGCTATCATACCAATTTTTTATGCCCTCGTTAATTTGCAAAAAGTTATAACATGTAACTCTTGTAGTTGCTGAACTTTACTATTTATGATCAGTTTTTTATTTATTATTTTGGACTTAGTTCGATGTAAATAAACTTCATTTGAACATATATTTGACGTGAAGAAGGATTAAAAATTATCTTTATGCCCCTGATTATTCTGAAATTCTACAATATTTCAAAAAAAAAGGTGACTTGACACATTTTAGGATGATGTTCATTTTCATGTCCCTTGTTTCATAATGCATTGACAGATTTACATTTTTCTGGGACATTGAGTAGGCTCAGTGTATCACAATGTATGCATTATCATAGTCATTTATTTGAGCTGAATGTAGACACAGACTCCATACATAGCATTTGATAAAAGAAAACTGCTTCTATTGCAGCGGAGGACAATTCTGTTGTCGGCAGACCTGCAGAATTTGCACTAGTGCAACCTGATGGTAGTCCATCTTTCATGGAGAAGGCCCTGAAGTTCATTGAAGATTACGGTAATTATTTTTACTTACTGAATTCAGGAGTACAGAGTATTTACACCGTTGTGTATAATAGTTTGTAGCAGGACTAGTGTGTATGGGCTTTTTTTGTTGTTCATAATGGGAACAATAAAACCTTTATCTGCAGGGATTAAAGTAGAAGGAATCCTGCGCCAGTCTGCTGATGTTGAAGAGGTCAAACGCAGACTTCAGAATTATGAAAAGGGTCATTTCTTTTTCCCTAACTTTTTTTATTTTCTTATTTAAGCTAACTATGTTTGATATTTGACAGTATCTCATGCTGCTAATTGGGATGAGTAAATTTAATACGATTTTACAGGGAAAAATGAGTTCTCCCCAGAAGAGGATGCACATGTTATCGGTGATTGCATTAAGGTATTATGCAAATGCTTGATTACATTATCGTTAGATGAGTTTACTTTAATAATATTCTTTTCAGTTGTATTTGTTTGTTTATCACAGTATATTCTTCGAGAGATGCCATCATTTGCAGTTCCTGCAGCATGTTGCACTGCCCTAGTTGCAGCTTACCGTAAGATTGATTTGAAAATTTTGTCCATGTATTCAGCAGTCTGTATTTATGAAATTAAGAAATCTGATGTACACTCCCTAAGCCCAGTTGCAATCTCGTGAAGTAATAAAGCAACCTGGTATACGATCCCAATTGCATTCTCATAAAGTAATTGAAGGAACTTGATGTCTCTGAATGGCAATCTTATATGAAGTAAATACAACAGATCAACTCGACCGCTGTCCTATCCTTATCGATATGATCCAAATGTGTTCAAACTACATTTCAAAAGAAACTGTGTTGAAACCAGTAACTGCTCACAATGGAATACACAGGTACTAACAAGACAAGAAGGCTCGACGAGATAAATAGAGTGATATATAAAGTCTTTCCAGAACCGAATCGACTATTATTACAGAGGTACCTACTTTTTTTGTCAGATTTCTTTACTATCAAAACTATATACCAAATGTGCCAATGCTAATGGCATCCCTTCACATCCACAAGATGTCTCAGTAATACAATTTGTTCTGCGTTATTGTATATTGCACAATCATAGCAGCATTATTCAAAGAAATGAGCACCGAACTCATCAGTTTTGTTTCAGAATCCTTAAAATGATGCAGGTTGTCGAATCACACAAAGCGGTGAATAGGATGTCTCAATCTGCTTTGGCTGCTTGCATGGCACCACTCCTCCTTCGACCGCTTCTTCTAGGCGAATGTGATATTGATAATGACTTCAGTATGGGCGGGGATGGTTCATTCCAGCTGCTTCAAGCTGCTGCTGCTGCAAACCATGCTCAAGCTATTGTTATTGTTATGCTTGATGAATATGATCAAATATTTGATGTACCTTCCTTTCCCATGCTATTATTTCTGCACTTGAGTTCCATTTGAAGTTACACTTATTTAACTGGTTGTTTATACAGGAGCTGGAAGAAGGTTCTTGTTCTTCGGATGCTTATACTGATTCTGAGGACGATGATGTTGACAAGGAATATTCCACAGATAATGACTTACATGATGAGGATGGTTCTTATAATTCTGGTGAAGATGAGATTGACGAAGAGTTGGATGACAACAGTGAGCACTCTTCTAGTAGCAGTACACATGACAACAACACTAGGACTGTTGTTACAGATGATAAGGTACCAATTAAGGACTTTGTTGATTTCAAACATTTTACGACCCACGCCTTGTCTGATTCCAAACGTTTCAGTTTGACTGCATAATATTTTGAATCACTATGTTTATCTTTCTTTTAGCATACTTAGATTAACTTCCTCATATATATGATTGCTATCCTTATAGGTAAGTGCTTAAATTATATGTGTGGTCACCATACACAAACACACACGCATTTGCCAACTTTATGTCTCTTATTTAAAACTCATAGGTCAAACTGTATTGCAGCATTGCTGGTAATAACAGTACGCAATGCCTCTGACTTAAAATTTGTCTGGATCCACAGGTCAAAACCAGAATTGCGGCTGCTGCAGGTAATGCAAATAATCAAGCAGTTCAGCCTCCTAAAAAGGTAGCAGGAAAGGATAATGATGCATCAATGAAAGAAATTGATCAAGTTTCTTCTGTTTCGCTTAATTCATTTCCCACAAAAGATGCCTCTCAAATGGAGATCAATAGTCGATCCAAGCCAAAACATGAATCATGTGAATCAAACGAGTCCAATGATCATATGGTAAAATCAAATTCCCATTCATTAACTTCTGGAGCCAAATTGATTGAGAAATCAGGCAGCTCAGCGAATAAGGGCAAAAGAACGTTATGGGGTCGTACTTCCGTGAGTGCAATTGTTTACTAGTATAGTCATATATAGTAATGCTGGTAGGATAGTCTTACAGTTTTACTGGAAAAACCTTACAGGCAAGAAAAGATTTGTCAACAGAGGAGATTGAATGTTGCAGTGATGATGAGTAAGTGCCCTGTTACATGTGCTTGTACGACAGTTTTTGGCATGCTATTGAAAGATAGGCTGATATCCGTTATGTTCATTAAGTTGACATTCAATTTGGGGTTTGCTTCTAGTAGTAAAAACATCCCGAACAAAACTTTACCGCATCTTAGCAAATCAGAAGTCACAAGCTGCTTTTACAGTTTGCGCCGTTGCCATGTTTAAGTTATTTTGTATTTTGTCTTTGAGGTAGGACCCTTGTTGATAGACTGGAGAGCAACAAGGCTGATCTCCAATCCAAAATTACAAAGGAGGTAATATCCTTTTTCCCTAGGATCATATATAGCGACAGAAGCATGTCTATGAGTTGACATTGATTTCCAGGTAAAAGAAAATGGAGTACTCCAAATGAGCCTAGAAAGAAGAAAAGAAGAACTACATGAACGCCGTTTAGCACTTGAAAAAGAAGTAAGAACAAATGGCTGGATTTCCTATATATAGGAAGAGGCAGGTTTGAGTTATTATCGGATCACTTTGTCTTTTCCATCAAGCAGAAAATTAAACTCAATACGTACAGGATAACATAAGAACCTATGCGGTATAGTAGTGCTGAAAGTGTTCGATATGCTTAGTTACAATCATTTGGTACTTTTGTTCTTCTGAAAGCATCTTGATGTGCTTGTAAAAGTTTGTTGTGCATTTCCACTGTTGAATAATAGAAGTTTGTTCATTTGGTAGGTGGAAAATTTGCGAGACCAACTGCAGAAGGAGAGAAATTTGAGAGCCTCATTAGAGTCTGGGCTGATGAACATACGAAGAGGGCAGGTGTCCTTGCCGTCAACAATAGACAATATGGTAAAGATCTGATTAGTAGTTCTTGATTTGTTTCTCACCATCTGAAATATTTGCCATGTCACAAGACAAAGGCTGATCTTGAGGAAGTTGGAACTGCTGAATCGGATGTTATGAACTTGAAGCAAAAGGCTTCTGATCTTCGTGGACAGGTCAACAGTCAGCGGCTGTTCTCCAGCCTTCTGTGTGAATCATGCAACAAACAGCTCCTAGACGCTGATAGGCTCTCCGAGTATGAACGAAATATTTCTGTCTCCTTGGAGACTGTGTCCAACTCTGCAAGGAACATGGTATGAGTTCCTAATAATCCCTTCTGTATTTCTAAGTTCCATTACTTGACAGAAAGAAAACATATTCCAGGCAGATACTGAGCAATTAGAGAAGCAAAGTCCACCTAGTTCCATCGAGAATGTAGGCCACGACAAGTATCAACAAATTGCAAATAAGAGTGAGCCACTGGGGAGCCAGAGGGCTCAGAGAATGCTGTCATCATCATCAAAGGGAGAGACTGCCCCCTTGGATGGCTCGTCGTCATCTTCATCAAGGTGGACTTTTGCACAGAGGCATTATTCAAATAGTCCATTTATCAGAGGGCTTCAGGGAGGCAGTTATTCTAATAGACTGGAGGTGAGTAATCTCTTCTTTTCAAGAAAAGTAAAAGTGGGGTTTTTTAATTGATGATGTTAACATCTTATTTAACTTTTTTTTTTTTGTTTAAGAAATCTGGAAATGCGCCAGCGGCAAATGCACTGGCCAAGCTAACGAACCGGCTCAACTTTTTGAAAGAACGAAGGGTGTTGCTTGCGAGTGAGATGCAGAGCTTGGATTTGAGCAGGCCCCAAGCCCAACCTAAAGTTGGTGCTGCTGCCGCAGTTGCGCTTTTGCCTCCCAGGAGGGACCTCAGATGAAGGGAGGCTTAGGCTTGGCTTCTGTATAGATTGATCGGTTTGATTAAATTTTTTTCCTGTGATATGAATGGACAAACCCATGTGAAAGCAAATGTTGCCTATCCGCAAAGAGTAGCGAAGCTAGAGGAGAAAACTTCTCCCATTGTAAGCATATAATTTTGAACCAATATTTAGCTAAATCTGTGACATTAACAAGGGAAGAATATTTGGTATACTTGTGATTTTTTGTGCATTTTGCATACAAATATGATACCCCTTCATCCGTACGCAATGATGGGCGGACAAGGCATACCAAAATGAAGTACTACTAATAAGCAAGTCAAAACAATAAAAGATTTTATACAGAATCCACAAGGTCCAGCCAAATTATTCATCATCTCATAACATTCTTCAACAGTCACATCATCAGTCATATGAAAATCGACATGATGGAGGTTTTCAGAGCCAATGTATCTGAATCTACTATTGAAAACACATGTGGCATTGTCCTGACAATCCATTCCACGGGCCCCTTCAACTGAAGGCTATTCATCTACCACTTGAGGGCTGCTTATTTTCTCCTGATCTTAACCTTGAGAGTCCACTGTAGCTTCCCTTCAGGTAGTGGTATATCCCTGGGTAAGCGGAGGGGCAGCTCGAATTCACCAAGGGACGCCAAAGGTGACTACAAATGCAGATTGTCAGGGTGGATATTGATGTTGAGTTGCCTTGCCACCTGTTGAAAAGTAGAAACATCATGAAAAATCCATAACTTTGGCAAACTTAGGGGACCTTAAAGCTTGAAAGGTACCTCAGAAACAATTTCATCTTTGGTTACAGAGGTACCCAGCTCATTTCCAGTCAAGACGAACCTCCTCAGCACCTATCAGAATATATGTGACGATCAATACTTCCCTAAACTAAATTACATTATATGGCATGCAAACGCATCCTACATGAAAAACACGATTGTATGACTAAAACAAGAAAACAAATGAACGATGCAGCATGATTACAATTTTTGCAGCATACTAACCAAGAGTGCATTATCAAGTCGCTTTGCTGCTATTTGATATTCCTTCAGTCTTTCTTCATGTTGCTGTTGAAATGATGGTTAAGAAAAAAAATAGTACAATCAAAAACCCGTATGAAGAAAATTGTATTGAAAAACAGAATTCAAACATTTTTATATTTATATTTATCCAATTTTTTGACCTTGCATTCTGGAAACCTACCCGAGCATCATCATCTTCCTTTGTGACTTCTTTCACAGCCTCCTCTTTGCATTTGTAAAGCTGATTAAAAAAGAGCAAACTGTACGGTGGAAAATGATTTAATGAACTGAGATGCAAATATAAACTTGTGCAGAAATAGACTAGAGGCAACACAAAACCCTCAATACTACACATATCACTGGCTACCAACCTAATTACCCGCAGGAAACAGAAGTATCAAGGAAGATTTATAGTGATGATAGAAACAAATGTTAATCAAGCAGCAAATACCAAACATACACACTTGTCGAGTTTCCATGCACTGGGGAGGTTTCATGTTTGAAGTACACTTAATAACGACTAGAAGTAGTGAAAGAAACGAACCTTGCGCTGCTCTCGGATGAGTATGGCGAATTTGTCGATGTTTGGGACAGCGAGCATCTTGGGCATGAGGCGGTTGCGGAAGTGCCCCGGTGCTACCTTTACCCCTTCCCCTGCTTTCCCCAGCTTATCGATGGACTGAAGCACAACATGAACAAATTCAAACAAGAAAGAGCGTTGTTCCCCAAAATCTACGTATTTTTTCAGGCGCCCACTGAATTACTAGGTGGCGACGGACGGATCAAAATGGTGGAGGTACAGCGGACTTAAGGGATGGGATCGGCCATTACCGTGGTGAGGATGACCTCGAGCTTGCGGTAACGGAGGCCATGGCCAGAGAAAATGACGGGGTTCGTGGCGACGGCGAGGCACTGACGCCGCAGCTGGCGGGCGGCGTGAACGGAGGCCATGGCGACGGCGTGCCTCTTTCTTTCTTTTTCTTTTTTTTTTTAAGGAGAGAGAGGTGGTGGCGGTAGGATTGAAGACGAAGGGCTCATCTGTTTTGGTTGCTCACTCAAGGGCTGAATTTCTTGGTTTCAAAAATGGGCTGAAATCTTTCTGAGAATGAGGCCCATTCACAATGTATCATTTGTGTTTTCATTTTTTTTTCATCAAATAACTAGTACGAGTACAAAGTACAACAATGAAATTCATGGAGTGGCGAAAATGTCAATGATCAAAAGGAAAGGAAAAATAGTTAAACCCGTTTGGAAGCAAGAATTTTATAGTAATATTATAGGAATTACATATAAATTAGTTTAATTTTACAGCGAGTAACCGTCACAGCCTGATGCATAATCAAAGCTTCTGGGTTCTGACCATACTCGTCAGCACGTGAAACTCTTCTTCGTCAAGGAAAATGTAAATGAGCAGGGATTTTTACTGAGTAAAAACAATGTGCTTTAAAAATTTGTCATTGAGTTCACAAATCATAAATACATGTGATCTCATATGTTAGCAAAATCATTAAAAAAATAATGTTTCAAATCTCAAAAATACAAATCTTTCACAATAACAATGGCATGTAATAGAACAGTGATGGAAACATGTTAACAATAATAAAAGAATATGTGTTGGAACAGCCTAGAGATGAATGAACGAGAATGTAAAAAATAAATTAAAAATAATAATGTAGTTTCATAATTAAAAAATAGGATGACACGAGATAATAAAAACAGTGTCTAAAAAATTTGATTGAATAGTATAAGGAAAAAAAATAAATATAAAAAAAAGGAAAAAGCCCAATGGGCTGGGGGCGTGGGGGTGCTCGCAGTCGTAGGTAGTCCGTCGTTTTACGTCTGCGGAGCCGAAGATTGCCGCAGCCGGCCAGAGCACTTCGCCGCCACGTCCCCTCCCGTGCCGCGGCGCTTCCCCGCTCCGAGCCTCCGAATCGCCTCGCCCCGCGCCGATCGGCGCCGCCACCCCAGTCTCAATCCCAATCCCTTCCTCATTTCCAAGTTCCCAAACAGCACTCAAATATCCAAAAGTCTCACGCCGCCCCGTCCCGTCCAGCGCCGCCGCCCCGCCCGTGCGGGGACTCGCTCCGCGTCCCCAGCCCGCGGATCGCCGTCACCCATCCTTCGAGCACCGCCATTCCGCCCCGCCCTCCACGATCCGCTCTGCTCGGCGCGCCCACTCAAGGTTAAATAGTCCGGTTAGGTAGGGCGGCCGCCCTACCTCGCCCTATTGGTAGATCTGCCTCTGGACTAGGAGACTGCGCCGTCTTTTGTTGAAACCTTTTTTCTTGTAATATGGATGTATTGTGACAATCTTTCTCCCTATGCTAGAATCATATATTTTAGCTTCTAAGCTCTTGAAATACTTGTTAAGTTTCCTGTTGAACTGAATGCCTAATGCATTGACTCGGGCCTTGTGACAAACATTCATACAAATTCGTCCATATTAATTCAGAAACTTGTGGCATATTAATCTTGGATACTTGGTCATCTGGAAAATCAGAGATCCATACTCATGTCAGCAATGGAGAGCCTAGCACAGTTAGAGGTGCTGTGTGAAAAGCTTTATAACTCTAGAGACTCGGCTGAGCGAGCACATGCAGAAAGCACCCTCAAGTGCTTCTCAGAGAACAGCGAGTACATTTCGCAGTGCCAATACATATTGGACAATGCCTCAACTCCGTATGCCCTGATGTTGGCGAGTTCAAGCTTGTTGAAGCAAGTTTCAGACCGCAGTCTTTCATTGCAACTCCGTCTCGATATACGTAATATTTCTTTCTATAAATTTAATGAAATCACATCATACATGGTTATGTTTTTGTCGCTTCTGTTTAATCCACATGGCATTTTAGCATCAACCTCGTTATTTTTTCTGAAGTATGAGATTGCAAGTAATCTCACGAATTTCTACTGTGGTTTGATATAACTTGCATGTGTATTACTCTGTCTTTTTTTTGCAATTATGCATTACTCTTTGTAATTACCCCTGATTCTCAACTTTTCTCCATGACATAACTAAAAAACAAAAGTTATTTATTTCCATTTTCTCCTTACATATGTTATATGCTTTAATGGCATTGTTAGAATGGTAGTTGTTTTCCCGTGTTCTACTGCATCATAAAAGGGCAGTCCGGTGCACATAGCACCCGCTTGCGCAGGGTCTGACCACTTGCGCTATTTCTACATCGTAGCTATTTATTATTTGTGCTGTTTCTTTTCCGAGTGTTAATTTAGAGCTAACCTTTGTAATATGTTTGAAGGGAATTATGTCATAAACTATCTTGCTTCAAGAGGGCCTAAATTGCAGAACTTTGTCATTGTGTCCCTAATTCAGCTGGTTTGTCGAATTACAAAATTTGGATGGTTTGATGATGACAGATTCAGAGAGACTGTCAAGGAAGCAACAGATTTCTTTAGTCTTGTAAGTACATCTTACATCCTGTAAGTGTTGAGAAGAGATGTATATTTTTATGATTGACAATCAGGAATCTTAGAAAGAAGGCACTTTGTTTCCATCCGCGTGATCCCCCGAGGTCTGGCATGCATGGAGAGGCAGTCATGAATCTTTTCACAGTTCATAGGGCCCACACCATAATGGATTGAGCTTTTGTCTTTTGCTTTTGTATTCCTTAACACCCATATACAACCTGCCAAATCTGTCAATTGCATTATTTTCACAGATAGGAATGCAGTATGTTTTTGTTAATTATGGCTTATGCTATTTTAGAAGCTATTTGATTCAATTTGGCGCGTTCTACCTAAGCTTCATATACCCATATTTAACACACGTATAATTGATTAGATGAGCATTTCATTTCAGTAAACATTTTCAACAGTTGCACCGCCCCAATAGAAGCTTATTTTTTGGTTTTGTTGACTACGACTTTGACCAATGATTTTGATAAATTTAAATCATTTTAATAATATAAATTATATTTATTATGAAAGTATTTCTTTTGAAGTATCTAAAAGTACAAATACTAGGTTTTTATATTTAATCGAATCCATAAAAATCATTGGTCAAAGCGTCAGTCAACAAAAGCTAGAAATAAGCTTCTACTGGGACGGAGCTAGTATTTTTTTTTGTATACCCTCACTGTTGTGTGTTGTACTATATATGTAGTTTTGTCTCGTGTGCATATACCAAGATAATATGTGTGATTCTGTGATAGTGTTTACCAAATTTGTTTGTTGGTTCATCCACCAGTCTGTCCATCTTGCAAATGCTTACCCCCCTCCACCCCACCCGCACCCCGTCGCTAAACAGGGTCTTACTTCAAGGGGTCTCTTAGCCATATGAAACCTGAACAATTTTGAGAGCATGGACAGGTCACCATGATCTGAGCACATGTGAAAGCTCTTAAGCTAAAACTTAGCCACATGATTCTCTCTCCTACATCATCATCTATTACAGCATTATTGTGCTTTATATATTTTGAAACATGCGAATATGACTTTATACATTATTTTCTAACCCCTTTTTTTTTGGGCTTTGTGCCTGTATCGGTTCAGGCATCTCAGGATCATTATTTCATAGGATTGAAGATATTAAATAGTCTTGTAATGGAGATGAACCAGGTGAGACAGAAATATATGTTCACAACTGCCACAACTGATATTACGTTTAACTAAATGTTGCAAGAAAAAAAGAATGCTTCCTAGGCTGCTCAATTGAGTTTAGAACTGGTTACACCTTATTGTGGCTCACATAGTTTGCTTGTGTAGTGTTTATGAAATGGACATAAACGCTATCAACTTCATAGAGTAATGTATGAGATGGTCTGCCAACTTTGTTTTCACAGACAAGCAAACATATATGCACTTTTAATCAGCAGACACTATCATGCGTATTAATTGATCGAGCCTCTTCAACATAGTTGCATGGAATGTTTGGTCATGGTCAAAATATTAGTATCATGAAGATGGCTTATTGTACATGTATATCTATGATTGGGCAGTCGACCACAGAAGGGTTTTCTCTTGCTGTAAATATTTCCAAAAAAATGATTGGGCAATTGAGTTTTGGAGCATTAATGATTATGGAAATACTGGGGGCCCTGCTTGTAGCTGTGCCGAGCATTTGACCATGGTCCTTGATTACTTTTCAGCAAAATTCATTCTTGCATTTTTTTTAAATGTCACTGAAATGCTAATGACAGTACCAATGGAGGATAAAGATCCTGGTTGTGTCACTTGACATGAGTAACATTCATCTATTTTATAATCTTGCACCAAGGGTTTTGTTAGTATATAGTGCAGTGCTATATATATTTTCCAAAGTGACAATAGCCTTTGAGTTCGCTACTACCTACAGCTCGTTGAGAGCATCAGTCGACTTAGTTTCTTTTTAGTACTATTTAAATTGCCATGGTCATTTTAGTTAACTGTTTATGTTTTGCTTTTTGCATATAGCCGAACACTGTGATGCCTATGACACTTCATAGGAAAACTGCAACTTCATTCAAGGATCAGTTTCTTCTACAGATCTTCCAAATTTCACTAGCATCACTAAACCAACTGAAGAGTGAAGGTTTGTTCAAGATGTTATGCAGCCATCATCATTTTTAGTTTGAATGACCATTGGAATGCGTAACTCATTTTTTTCTTATTTAACTTCAGCTCCAGATGACTTTAGACATATCCCTCTTGACCTGGCATTGAAGTGCTTATCATATGATTTTGTTGGTTCTCCGGTGGATGAAAGCTCCGAAGAATTTGGAACAGTGCAAGTATGTCAACTACTTAATTATTAGCTTAATCAACTATACCACTCTTATGGTGCTTCCTTTTATGTAATAGATTTATTTTATGTTGGTGCAGCTTCCTGCATCTTGGAGGCCTCTTCTTCAAGATCCTTCCACTGTCCAGATATTTTTTTATTACTATAAGGTTAATGATATACGCGTATCAAGAGAGGTACACATTCATGGGGTGATGTGATCATTAAAAGTATCTCATCCTCCGTCTTTTTGAGTATCTTTTCATGAACTAAGAGAGATTTGTTTTATTCTACCTGTTTGAAAAGAGCTACCTTTTTATGCTTGCATTAGTGTGAACATTATTATGGCCAGTCTATGGCCTTTATAATCCTATGCAATGAAACAGGCATAGCATTTTCTAGTGTGTTAACCAAGCTTGTTGTGTCTTATCATCTGTTTAGTAGTTGGTTCAGTGTAAGTTTATCTATTAGTATTATTGTGCTGAGACTTAAGAGACCAATCACCATTTACAATGGATAAACATTGTCACTCAGGGCAAGCAAGAAGCCAAGAAGGGTGGGACCTTTTTATTTGTCTGAGCCTATAGTCTCCACTCTCATTTTAGCTAAGCACCGGCCACCTTTTTAATGGGATGTCTGGCCATTAGTGTAACTTGCAATGCTGCATTGGCTAGTGGATGCATATTCAAGTTCAGGAACTAGTGGTGAGCATGCTCAATTGACTTTGTAGAGAATTAGATTAGGGGGAGTCAATTGACCACGCCTCAATGGAAGGGGGTGCCTTCTGTTATATAGGGCCGGCTGGCCTTGCTTTACAAGGCAAGGGTAATTCCCCTGATTTGCATCTGCTAACTATAGCAACTAATCCCTGATTTACATCTGCTAATTATAGCTATGATATCCACAGATGCCGCAGCATATGGTAAGGGGCTGCGGCATATTCTATTTCCTAACACCCGCTCGCAGTTGCAGCGGGAGGCTCCCGGATGCAAAGGCTGGATCGAAATTCTCGAAAGAGTGCTGTCGGAAGCCCTTTAGTCATGATGTCGGCGAACTGGTGAGAGGAGGGCACATGGAGAACCCGAATCTCACCAAGGGCCACCTTTTCGCGGACGAAGTGAATGTCGATCTCGATGTGCTTCGTTCGCTTGTGGTGGACGGGGTTGGCCGTCATGTAGACGGCGCTGACGTTGTCGCAGAAGACAACAGTGGCGGAGGGCAGCCGGATGTGGAGCTCCTGGAGTAACTGTCGAAGCCAGCAGCACTCAG
>BCLH01000160.1:60045-100366 GCA_001602315.1 Zoysia pacifica | reverse complement strand
TGATGCCACAGAGTCGACGAAGCAGCCAGGAGAGCATGAGGTGGGGCGACAGGTGTGGAGGCAGGCATGGTGTATAGGTCCCCGTCGCAGTTACAGCGGAGAATCACGCGTCCCGTCCTGAGATCCTTAACAGAAAAACCATGTGCGTCAAATTCAAAGGAACAACTATTGTCGCGAGTGAACTGACGGACGGATAACATGTTGTGGACTATGGATGGTGCGACAAGAATATTGTTAAGAGCGAAATTTGTTGTAGGTGTAGGAAGGACGGAATGACCTCTAGACGTAACAGGAATGCTAGTGCCATTATCTACTGTTATTGAGGAGATGGAGGGGGGGAGGCGTTGGGTAAGCATACCATCCGAGGATGTCATGTGTGTGGAGGCGCCGGAGTCAACGACCCAGGGCGAGTTGCCCTGCAGTTGCATGGTCTGCAGGGCAGCAATGAGGCCGGCTGCATCCCAGGTGCTGGTGGAAGTGTTGGAGCCGCTGGAGGGCACCTGGAGTGGAGCGAAGGTGGTGTGGGCCTGCGGGGAAGGCCCGAGGATGCCCTGGTTGCGCCCAGCCTAGGCACCAGGACCTCCAGGGGTGCCAGAACCTCCCTGGTGGCGCTGTCCAGGAGGGGTGACGCGCTCTCCAGGGGCCACACGTTCGCCGGTCCAGGGATTGAAGCCCCAGGGAACGTGGTTGTTGGTGCTGGTGCTGCCGGAGGTGTTGGAGAAGCCGCCGGAGGAGTTTGGGAAGGGCTGCCGGCCGCCCTTCTTGGTGTTAGGGCGCCGGCCGCCCTGCTGCTGCTGCTGCTGCTGGTGACCGTCAAGAGAGGAGGCAGCAGCCAGGAGGGCGGTGGTGGCGCGCACTTTTTCCTCGTTGTGCAGGCGCAGTTCTTTGAGGAGGAGCTGGTGCTGGGCGTCGGCGAGGGTGAGGGGCTGCTTCCCGGCGATGTTGTCAGCGACGTTGGAGTAGACCTCGTTGAGCCCGCGCAGCAGGTTGAGGACAAGGTTGGGCTCAGATACGGGCTGTCCGACGTCGCGCAGTTCGTCGGCCTTCTCTTTCATGCGAACGCAGTAGGCGTCAATGGACAGGTCCCCTTGAGTCATTGAGTGGAATTCGTGATTCAGGAAGATGGCGCGAGGAGCTTTGTTCGCCTGGAACACCTCGCCGATGGCCGTCCAAAGGGCGCTCGCCGTCTGCGTGGTGTCGGTCATGGCGAGGTTGAGGACGGCGTCGGAGACGGTGCTGTACATCCATCCGCGGACGCAGAAGTCAGCCTGCATCCAGGCCTCGTCGGCGGAGCGCGAGGTGGAGGCGGTGGTGAGATGATGCAGCAGCCCGAATTTCCCACACGTGGCCTGGAACGCCGTCGACCACTTGGTGAAGTTGGAGGGCTTCAACTCAAGGGTCATGGGGACGTGAAGCTTGATGTTGATGGTGGCGAAGGGGCAGATCACGGGGGCAGAATCGGTCCCAATGGCGCTGCTGGTGGCAGAGAGGAGGTCCGATTGGGTTCCCATGGGGAGAGGTGGGGTTCGGGGCGACACCCAGGGGGAAGTGGGCGGCGCTGGAGGAGAGGATCGCGAGATTAGATCGGGATCGGGACCTGAACTCGTGATACCATGTAGAGAATTAGATTAGGGGGAGGCAATTGACCACGCCTCAATGGAAGGGGGTGCCTTCTGTTATATAGGGCCGGCTGGCCTTGCTTTACAAGGCAAGGGTAATTCCCCTGATTTGCATCTGCTAACTATAGCAACTAATCCCTGATTTACATTTGCTAATTATAGCTATGATATCCACTCTATTTCCTAATAGACTTCCATGCAGCAGCAACAGTTCAATGTTGTTAGACTCTGAAGCATGTTCTTTGGTCACTTGGTTGAGAATTTAACGTTTTTCAACTGCTGCTTAGGAGTTTATTATAGCCTTTCCTTTTATTTACCTTCTTTCACTAAACCTCGACTCATCCCCAAACACTGAGTGTGATGTTCTGTATAGTATCTTGCTATATTTTGATTATATCTTTCTTCTTTCATATTTTTCTATTTCATCTCTATACTTACACGGGCAAGCCCTTTGTTCTATACAGGCGCTGGAATGTCTGGTGCGACTTGCTTCTGTCAGGCGCAGCATTTTTATTGAGGACCCTGCCAGATTGCAGTTTCTTTCTCATCTGATGTCAGGCACAAAGGAAATACTCCTAACTGGACAAGGTTTACTACTCTAAAAAATTACTATTGAATTTAGTCTTTGAACTTTTTTCCTTATAACAAATTGATGATAGTCTCGATAGAAGTTCCCTGAACAAATTAAAAAAAATCCTTGGTTCTTTTACTTGAAATATTTAATTCAGCATAAATTAAATGATTAGCTTTAATTGATCATCACAACCATGTTATGCATTGTAAGTACTCCCTCCAGTGCAAAAAAAGAACTCGTTTTGGACAATGTTTTGGTCAAACATAGAGAATATAAATTACAAATAATTTTTAATTCGTGAATTTTATACATGTGAAAATCATATGATTATATTTGTTTTGAATATGGTTTGGAGACCATGTCATCGTCCAATACGACTTCTTTTTTGAGACCGGAGGGAGTACATGTTTTCTTTTATTTGATATGCTTAAACTATCCACCGTTTACAAGCAAATAGTTCTTTTTTTGTTGATGCATCAATTCTTGCAAATGCAAATTATTGTTGGCTTCTGATTTGCAGGTCTTGCTGATCATGACAATTACCATGAGTTCTGCCGTCTTTTGGGACGTTTAAAAGTGAACTACCAGGTTGCAATCCTGTTACTTGGATAAATACCATCCTCTTTTTAGAATTTGGCACCAGAATAGGCTTCAATACTTTTGTTAAAAAAAATTTTAATCTCTTTGGTGGACTTTCTCATAGCTATTGCGATCCAAAAATTAGGATGTATCTACAAAGTTCTCTTTGTTCAGTTTTCTCAAATTAGCATAATATGCAGAGCAGTGGTGTAAATTTGTTTTGTATTTGCTCCCAATATTTTTCATTAAAAACAAAGAGAACCAGACAGTTATGCTAATATACATTTTATAGTTCTATTTGTTTTGCTGATGTTTGATGTACGCTGATTATTTAGGAGCCATCCGAAATATCGCCATGGAACGTTTACAAAGTGTTCTTGTTCCATTAGACTGCACTATTTGTTCCCATGCTGTTGTCAGACAACTATATTTGTTTTCTTTCTGCTGTCTCGGATATCTACCTACTTTAGTTGCTATACTTGATTTGTCTTGTGTTTCATTGTTGTATGTTAAAAAAAATCAAACGGATTACCTGATGATTGATTTATGATTTGTTGACCCAGTTGCTCAGGTTCATGATAATTCACTAGCCTTCAATCCTAGTAGCCAGTCTCATATCGATTTATGTGTTTACTTAACTTGTATTTTGCAGCTGTCAGAGCTTGCAAATGTTGAGTTTTATGGGGAATGGATTGGGCTAGTAGCTGAATTTACCACCAGATCCTTGCTTTCATGGCAGGTTTGCCTTTCTTGTGATTGCTGGTTCTTTCGATCATCAATTATTCAATGATACAATTTTTATGACCAGTTTGCTATTGAATATTTGATCTGTAGTGGGCGAGCAACAGTATATACTACCTATTAAGCCTTTGGTCAAGGCTGGTTACATCTGTACCTTACATGAAAGGTGAATCATCGAGTTTCCTTGATGAAACTGTTCCAAAAATCACAGAGGGTTTTATCACATCAAGGATTAATTCAGTTCAGGTACTAGTTTATATAAGATATGTTATTACTACTATTGCACTCCATAATAAAAGGACTTTTGCCACTTTTATCTTTTGTTATTTGTATCCATCTCAGGCCATTCTCACGGATAACTCATTGGAAAATCCTTTGGATAATGTGGAAGTTCTCCAGGACCAGCTGGAGTTCCTTCCTTACCTTTGCAGATTCAAGGTTGCTGCTACCTTCATGATTTTTTTTATTCCTGAACTTACATAAGTTTTTGTACCTTGTTTCATACCTTTGAACTTCTGTTCCACAGAAAATAAGATGTCTTAAATCTTTCATTAATCTATTTATGCTCTTTTTTAAAGGATATTTGGGCTGTATTCAGTTTATGCAAAAAAAAAAAAAAAACCTGAAGTTTTGCTTCTGTTCTGGATATATTTTGAGTCATTAGAGTTTGTACCTGCTACTTCTTATAGACAAATGTAGAGTCAGTTTATCTTGGTGACTTATCTTACATCAGTATGCCATAATCACTCAGTCTGCGTACTAATAGGATACATGAGTTAATGGAATCTCACTATTTTTCAACTGTAGATCTTTATATTTGCATAGTGTTTGGTATGTACTCACTGATTACATTATTTTATTTTGATGTGTTGCAGTACCAAAGCAGTAGCTTGTACATCATAAACATCATGGAACCTCTTCTGCAAGCTTATACGGTATGTGTGTTATCATGCCACTTGCCAGTTCTTTTCTTGCGATATCGCCATTAAAATCAAATATCTGTTACAGGAAGCATCAAGATTACAAGTTCCTGGAGATGCTGATGAGCTCTCTGTGATTGAAGAACGCCTTGCATGGATGGTCTACATAATCGCAGCCATTCTCAAAGTTAGGCAGACTATTGGTTGTAGGTGTGCAGTCTACTTTCCTTACGTAGATATTATTAATTTTTAATTATTCTTTTTTCATGTTTTTTTTTCTGTTTTATCCTGCAGCCAAGAATCACAAGAGCTAATTGATGCAGAACTCTCTGCTCGTGTGCTACAATTGATAAGTATGACTGACACAGGGCTGCATGCACAGGTTGGTGAAATTTATTCTCAAACTTGATTTTATAAGCCATTTGGTATAGTTGAACACCAAACAATTATGTTCCCCAAAAATGAAATGATTGGGTGGCAGCTATTCTGTCATCGAGAACATCGTCAATTCTATTCAATGGACCATCTGGAAAAGCATTTCACCATAGAAGACATGAAGTCAATGAACAGTAGCCAACGACTGAGAGGTGGAACCTGAAAAAAAAAACTTGGCTCTAATATATATATATATATATATATATATACCCAGCACTTATTACTGAACAAAATTGAGTGAAATGTCTCGTAATTATCATTGATATCAATAATACTCTTGGTAATTTATATTTTTGTAATCACTGTCGAAATTCTTTTCAGTAATTTCAGTTGGTTGTAGAATAACTGCAACACCTAGGTGTAGTATAGCATAAATTCCTAGTAAGACTATTATACCCTTAACAATGATGACTCTTTGAACTTTACACATTATTGTTTGTTCCAAAGGCATCCTACTTTTTTGGAGGTATGCATGATGACATAATCTCTATTTTATGATCCCTTTTTTGGCTTTTCTAAACAGCTCCCCAGGTTCATTATGTTATTTTATTGCCTTTGCAGAGATATCAAGAATCAAGCAAGCAAAGGCTAGACCGAGCTATTCTCATCTTTGTGCAAAATTTCAGGAGGTCGTATGTTGGAGACCAAGCCATACATTCATCGAAGGTTAGAAGAATCAAAACTCTGATTCGTTCTGTCTTGATTGGTTTCTTTGGCTTATGCCAAAGCGAACCTTGCCAAAATTTTGCACCAGTTTGGATTGTTACTGACGAGTACTATTTGGAAGGCTGTGCCTCATTGACATCCCCTAGATAATCTTGTATATATCTGGCTTAGTGTGGCTGATATTGTCACTAATTAAATTCCATAAAACAATGCTTATTTGCTGCAGCAGCTGTATGCAAGGTTGTCTGAGCTTCTGGGACTGAATGATCATTTAGTTTTACTCAATGTTATTGTTGGGAAAATAGCTACGAACCTGAAATGCTATTCTGAGGTAACCATCCGTCTACTGATTTTAGCTTGGACTTTGAGCTCTGAGCTTAGCTAATTTTTTATGTGGTTACAGTGCGAGGATGTCATCAGTCATACTCTGTCCCTCTTTCAGGAGCTTGCTTCTGGGTAAAGTTGCAGCTATATATTATAGTTCCCGTTTTGTCATTTAGGAGCGATAACATTTATTCATTTTGTTATCATAACAGATATATGACTGGGAAGCTGCTTCTCAAGCTGGACTGTATAAAGTTCATCATAGCAAATCATTCTGTAATGTACTCCCACTAGCTTTTGTTTTACTTTCCCTGGGCTCCTCAGTCCTAGAACTTTTTCCATCCTTGCAGCAGGAGAATTTTCCATTCCTTGCAGAGTACAGTTGTTCTCGTAGTAGAACTACGTTCTATTACATCCTAGGCTCCTTAGTCTTCATGGAAGAGAGCCCAATAAAATTCAGGACTTTCATGGAACCACTTCAGAGGGTGCGTGGATTAGTATCCTAATGTTAATATAGCTATGTAAAATGGATTGACCTGTTTTGAACATAGGTTTCATTTAACCTGGAGGCAACTGCTGATGCTGCCTTCCGGACTGATGTTGCTAAGCATGTGTTTATTGGTTGGATAAGAGATTTGCGAGGCATTGCGATGGCCACCAACAGGTACACCATCTGATTATATGTGCATACTTTATAAGGGTATTAAAGCTCGTTTAAACATTATAAACTAACTGCTGTGTTGATCTGATCCAGCCGCAGATCCTATGGCCTCCTATTTGACTGGTTGTATCCATCTCGGATGCAACTTTTACTGAGAGCCATCTCACTGTGGACTGATGAACCAGAGGTGGCTACTGATACCAATTTGTTTTGTAAAATGTTATTGTGCCCTTGTGCAATATTTTTACTCAGCCTAATTCTTGATGTTTTAACCTTTTTTAGCAACATCATTTTATCCTACATACATGTTGCACGTTTTCTGAATATATGCTGCTAAGCCTAATTTGTCCATTAATAGACCTAACTAGTCTGTGTTTGCTCTAAATATCACATCCTGCAGGTCACCACACCCTTGCTGAAATTCATGTGCGAATTTGTTTTGAACAAAGCTCAAAGATTGACATTTGATTCATCATCACCAAAAGGGATCCTTTTATTCAGAGAGGTTAGCAAGATAATTGTGGCCTACGGGTCACGGATTTTGTTGCTTCCAAATGGCACTGATATTTATGGAAGCAAATACAAAGGCATTTGGATATCACTGACTATTCTTTCAAGAGGTAAGAATAAATTGTATTTCTGCTTGCTAATTTATATCCTACAGTAGTTTTTATGGGTTTGCCGGATAGCTGGTTGTATTCATTGTATTGCACTGTGATCCAGCTTAGTTATCATCTGGTAAATAATTGCTATGTTTCGATTCATTATAACTTGTTTTATTTGCACAGCTATTATACTGCATCCTATTGCCATTGTAGGCTTATATTGCCCTTTTGCTGGTTATGTTTTGTTCTTATAATGGTCACTTTCCTGGAACTTACAGCTTTGTGTGGGAACTATGTCAACTTTGGTGTATTTGAGCTTTATGGTGACAGAGCACTTGCGGATGCTCTTGATATATCTCTAAAGATGACCCTTTCAGTTCCATTGTCTGATATATTGGCATTCAGAAAGGTATTGATGTCAACTTTAGTCTCCCATGTCTTGGGCTTTTATGCATATATTTATTAGCTCTTACTGTGCAGTTTGATGCAAAAACTCAGTTTTCTCATTCCGCACAAAACAAACTCAGTTTTCTCATTTTTTTTGTTTTCTCAAGCAAGTTCTCTCGTGAATGTTAGCATGAACAATGGATCCGATCTGTAATGATGAGTTGGTTGTCCTACTTACATTAGGTGTTTCACTCTTTTGCTCTATATAATTGGAGCCCCATGTATCTTTCTTAGGCTCTGTTTGCGGTTGTGATACTGTGCTGCGCTGCACTGTGATTTGGAATCTAGTTAGAGGAAATGTGCCATTCCTAATATGATTTCTGTTGCAATAGATCCTAAAAAGATGTCAGATAGAACATCAGTCAATATAGGAATTAGATAAGCACTTTTGATTTTTGAAAAGACATATTAGAACATCAGCCAAATGGTACTTTACTATGCCAAAGACATATTAGAAGTGCAAACTTGTTTCAAACTTTGGCTATTACACAAGCAAGAATCAAAATAGTAAGGGGTACCCTGTGTCTGTACTTTCCTCATATTTTTAGTATGCTAACTATGATGATTGGTAACTTAAAAGTCTCTTTTGAAATTGATCTATTTGTTGGTTTACAACCAAAGACATTCCGACATGGTACCTGTTCAGGAGAGTAGTATTGATTAGTTCAAGTTGTGGGCTTCCAGTTTCTTGGTCACATCAAAACAAACAACAAGGGATAGTGTTATTCAGATCTTGTCTCAAGCCATACTTCTTTGTGATCATATGCTTAAATTGTTTCTGTTTCATCCATAAAATCGTTGAAAATAAGCTACTTTTTTCAGCTGTCGAAAGCCTACTTTGGATATATGGAAGTTCTGTTCAACAACCATATCAGTTTTGTCCTCAATTTGGACACAACGACATTCGTACATATTGTGAGCTCACTCGAATCTGGCTTGAAAGGTCTAGATACAGGGATATCAACACAGGTTTATTTCTTTGAATCTTTTTATCATTTTACACTGAATGTTATTTATCTTTAACACATGCTATGTTACAATGATATAGTACTAGTTTTACTTTCAAAAAAAAAATGATATAGTACTAGTGATCGACCAGTGGGTCCTGGTGTTCCCATTAGTAAAAAATGCTATAATTTGATGTGTGGTAAATAAGTTATTTTCTCTTATACTTATTTATCTGAATTTTGTCTAATAAACAAGATAGGGCACGCAAAGAACAAGATGTACCGGCTATTATAAATGATTGAGATTGGTTCAACAAGCTTTCACAAATTCTCAGAAAGTTAAATATGCCCTGTTTGGCACATCTTATTCACAAAATAAGCAGAAGCTGTGTCAAACAACTAACATATTTCACAGCTTATTCGTTCAGCAGCTTCTCAGAATGAAGTAAAAAAACAGCTTATTTTTCGGCAGCATTTCACTAGCTGTTCAAATAGGCGATTTTTTTTTTAATAAGTACCGGCTGTGCCCTCCATGGCCATAGAGATTGAAAATGGCACGTGTAATCAGTTCATAACATCCTTTGATTCTTTCTTGCTGATTTGACTTATATCCAATTATTTTCTTTTGGCAGTGCGCGTCTGCTATTGATAGCTTGGCAGCATTTTACTTTAACAATGTTATAGCTGGTGATGGACCTCCATCGCCAGCTTCTGTAAATCTCACACGCCACATTGGAGAGTTCCCCAATTTGTTTCCTCAGGTTTGTGCAGCCAAATCCTATCTGCCGTACTCAGAAAGGTTTCTCTGTAACTGTATTTTATTTGTGACAGATGCTGAAGACACTTTTTGACATCATTCTCTTTGAGGATGCTGGTAACCAATGGAGTCTAAGTAGACCAATACTGAGCCTGATAATGACTAGTGAACAGGTGCCTACCTTTTTTCCCACTAACATTACTTACTTTCTTATTCCCTCAAAAAAATATTACTTACCTTCTTCATTTACGCTTTTTAACTCATTTCCTGCATATAATGTCTTCATTTATTATTTTGATTGGTGTTTCTCCAGATGTTTGGTGACCTGAGAGCGCACATATTAGCATCACAGGTTAGAGTAATCCTTTGCTTGAAATTATATTATTTTTCTATGTTTGAGAATTTCTACCTTGTCATCCTTGTGAAGGCTCTTTGAAATGTAAAAAGAAAGATGAAAGATGGACATTTAAGATTCTTAGTGGATGTTCTACCTAAAGTCGTTTGATAAGAATCATCTGTCTATCACACTGAACTTTCTATTATTTAAGTTTTCTTTCACTGGTGTATTGTGTATCCACTATCCATTTTGTGGTTAACCATTGGCTTTTGATAGCTGCATTAGAACACATAGATCCCTAGGGTTGCGCTTTAGCCTTTAGATACGCAACAATTTTATTATGGTGGTGGATGGTGGTAGCAAAGAACATAAGACAGTGTTGCCATTACAGATATTAGTGCTTATGCAATGATCCTAGTGGGCAAGATTTGTTTTTTAAAGTTGGTTTAGATTTGTGAATGACTTTGAAATTATATGGCATTACATAAATATCTTTAAAGCTTTAACACTGGCTTGGTAGTCATTGCAGAACTGGTAACACTTGGATATTGTTTCTTTAGCAATTCTTTGGAAAATATTTGATGAGATATTTGTATTAAAAAGGAATTGTTGGCTGTTTTATGGCGATAGACGATGCAACAACTCCATTGTTTATATACATCCATCCATCATTTCATCATTACCCTTGAGCATATTTGGTTTTGTGGTATCTAATCAAGAAGATCCCGTAAAAATATGATGACATCATAATTCTACATCTAGTACCAAGGCACAATGCTGGGGCACCTGTATCAAATTTACTTTTTATTTGAAGTTGTTGGTTTGCAAAATAATCTGGACTGTAGTGCAGTAGCACCATTCATAATACTGTCATCGTGCATACTATAGTTGTTGATGTATACATAAGACAATTGAGTGAACCTGTGCTCCCTTAGCAGTCTCCAATGTTTGTAATATCTTTAAAGGACATGCGAGAATGATTAAACAAATGTAATGATTTGAAATCTGGATTTTTTTTGACTTATCACTTTGTGCTGAAAATAGGTGGCTATCCACTTATCCTCAAGCTAATACACCCTTTGTTTTGCAGCCTGCAGAGCAGCAACAACGTCTTTCGCAATGTTTTGATAAGCTCATGGCAGATGTCAACAGGAACTTGGAACCCAAGAACCGAGACAGATTCACTCAAAATCTTACTGCATTCAGACATGACTTCCGACTAAAGTAACAGTTTTTCAGAACCAGCGACCAGTTTGAAGGAGGTGCTCTCCAGTGATGTAAATACTCTCTTAGTTTCATGTAGAAATCATCATTCGGTGGATGGGGAAAAAAAAAAAAGTTCTTCAGTGTGCCTCTGCATTGGGTGAAAAATGAAGGTTTTTGTTGCTGCATATGGTTGCAAAAGCAGTTGTAAATTTCTTAGCCTGCTATTTGTTTAAGAATGGTGAATGGCGGGGATTGCTTCATTTTTTTTAACTTTATACCACTTCTCTTTTGCTTGTACAGCAAAATTGATGCAGGAACGGGGATTGCTGTTTGCCCTGGTTGTTAGGGAGGCAACAGCAGTCCATCAAATCTAATTCATTTGTTAACCAGGCAAAGGATGTAAATGATTTCTGTTGGCTTTGCTGAACGTGGAAAATGAAAGCAGGGGGATAACAGTAACATGGCTTGCTTTATTGTGATTTGTTCAAGTGTCAAGCTTTAAACAATGAATGAAAGTTCTGAGGGGTTTAGTGCAAAGAAATACATAAAAAAAAAGGGCATTCTTCGATCTTATCCTACGTCTCTCCTTCGATACATTTTGCATCTGGTGAACGATTCAACCATCTGTACAACGGCATCCTCATGTGAAAAACGAAAACGAAAAGGAACACCGCCCTTTCTTTCTCCTTTCTTAGACACCACGGATATTAATTTACAAATCTTACCTTTCTAAAGCTAGGGCAGTTTCTCGAGTTGTGATTGGTTGGTTTATTTCAGCCGTCCATTCGCCGATCAACGCTTCTGTGAGCAGCCCGAGAAGCTTCCGGCACTCTGCCACTGCCGCCGCCGGCCCGCCGCAGTTGCCCTCCCCCCGTTGCTACTGCCACCATCTGCTCGGCCCCTCCTCGGCCATCGCCGCGGCCACTGGCCCCGCGCTTCCGCTCATGCCCGCCGAAGCCGCCGCTGCTCACTGCTGCCTCTGCTCCTGCCGTCCTTGCTTGAGTACAACATCACCTGATGGATGCGGCGTTCAGTAAGGTTTTCGAATCCTGATTCCAGTGAGCGCTGCCTGTGTGAACATGTTTTCGATGACCTCGCCCCATTAGCGCTGCGTAATCCTATTTCCAGAAGTATTATCTGCCGAACTGAGTACATTGAATGAAACTCTTCAAGAACTGCACGATGGAATCCAGGTGGCTCTTCAAGAACTACATATAAAAAGAAGTCCCTTCATTTCCTTCAATGCAAAAAAGCAATATGATAAACTTCTAACTTGAAAATCAGACCTGAAATTCATTTAATAATTGTGAAAATTTTGCTTTCCATTTCTACAAGAATTTACAGTTGTGGATTGGGCATATTGAGTGTTACCTTTCTGGATATAGCTGATGCTGCAGGAATTATGCAAGCAAATTACTTGATGACTTGGAGTCAAGGATAGCAACACAGTTCAGTAGGGTTAGTGCTCTGTCTCTCAAGTCTAAATTACAACTATTGTAAACAAATTACTTTTAATTCTTTCACCTGTTTATATTTTTTTTCTTTCACAAGGCAAAATCTGTTCCATCGTTTGCGCTTTTCTTGAAATCATGCACGAAGATATTTAACATGTAAAGTTCAGTTATTATTTTCTTTGCATTAGCAGTTTTCATTGATAGTTTCCTCCTTGTTGGTGCATTCTTGAATTTATTTGCATTGCGTTGCTGCTAAGCTACTGTAAACAGTATTTGGAACCCCTTCACAAATTCTATAAACTAATCAGTATATGCAGATCAGGCCACGACTTCAGATTTAATTTTTCATAAGCCTAGATCTTTTAGCAAGATAATGCCTCTTTTTGTCTCTCTCTCGACGTGGCAAATGTAGCTTGATATGTAAAATTAGAGTTGAGCAGATTACTAGAATATTACCACCTGTGACACAGTGGCGGAGGATCATGGTGGCCAAGTATAGCTCACGCCACACCTTGATCTAGCTGCCATAACCATCTACACCCACTTGTTCCATCATAATCAACATGCAAATATCTATATTTTTCAATGGATTAGTATCCTACAGCAGAAAGGAGGTGAAATATGTTGTAGTTTGTCATCTAATTAAGGTTTGCTCTACAAGCGATGTTAGAGTTAACCCATCTACTTTGATAATCATTTTTAGTTTTCTTATGTAGTAATGCACTAACTTCGCCACACCTTGATTTTCACCGTCCTCCGCCACTGCTGTGACATACAGTAGATATTTGCCGCCTCAAGGAAAGTATAATGTCTAAAGGAGTAGATGACATTGACAGAGGTATGTCTGTTCTCCTTTGGAGATGTGGTAAACTATGTGTAAGCCGTATTTGACAATCTGACAGGGCTCCAAGGTTCCTATGCATCCCAGAGGTGAGGTTCTGAACCATTGCTAGCCTTCTTTCATGTCACGAAAAATCTATACCTTTAATTGGAATAACAATACAACAGCTAAAGTTTCCACCACATGGTTACATAATATTCTCAATTGGTTTCGTAGGCTGCCTAACTGGTACAATTAACAGCGGCATCGTAACTTTGCAGCTCTCCTTTAGCATATTTATATATTAGTAAATTTACCGTACTTACAATATGATCCCCAGAGTTATAGCCTTGCTCGAGAAACATCCTACTATATATTACCAAGAGTGATTTCATCCTTTTCTAAACATGTAGGGGCACATGTCGTTCCTTAAATTACTACTGAACAAAGGTATTTATATATTTTTTTTATTTCTTTAAGTTGTCCAAATGTTGTACTGCTAACTTGGTATGCAAGTCCACACCCATATTCAAACTCAACAAGCAAGATCAATTTATGTGGTCAGTAAGTGCCTAGCTTTTACACAAGTATTCTTACATTTACATTGACTTCAATGAACTCAATACAGGTAAAATCAGCAAAGTGATCTAAGCGCGCCGCAACGCCGCGCATATTTTCTAGTTGGTCAAAAAGGTAAAATATGTGAACTGGCGCAACAAGGGTTCTCATCGTCTGCACAGTATTAGAGCTCTACCTCATGAAGATCCTCAACCATGCCACTGAATTGGGCTGATGAATTGCTACTGGAGCGGCTGTGTGGAGGTCTTCTGCTAGGTACCATTGGCGACTGCATTGTCCGTCCATCAGGTGATCTGGAAGCAGCAGTGCTGCTGAACTGGTCTGGGTATGTTCCACTCCACGAAGCTGCTCTTGACCTTGACAAAGAGCTTCCAACGCTGTCTGAGGGGGTCATTATGTTGTCCATACTTGGATGCCGCTGAATAATCGATGGCATTGGCGCTGAAGGTGGTGGTGAACTAAACACTGCCTCCAGTGCTGGCGAAGGCGATTGCTCATCACGATAAGTGGTTTCAATTTGAGCATCCACTTGTGGGCCAGCCATCTGCTCTGCAGCAACAGCAGCTGGAGTTGGCACAAAGAACTTTGCACCAGACAGTGGACTCATTGATGGAGCTGCTGGTTTGCTAAATGATGTTGCAGCTCCAAAGGCACTTCCACCGCCTTTGTTAAATGTGTCAACATATCTACGCAAAAGAGTTGTTACACCCTGTTTATATAAAAAGAAATCAGGAAAAACAACTGAGCAAATTACCTTGATCGAACACCCATGCGTCCACGTGCTGAAAATTGGTTTTGGGTGGGTGGCATTGGTGGCATCCCTGAACTAAGCTCTGAAGGATTAGACGTTTTGGCACTTGCAAATCCATTAGCAGCGTGACCTCCGCCAACAGGGCCATTCAAGTTGTAAGCTGGACCAGTGTTCTGGAGTGACGCTTTTGTTGGAGGTGGAGGAAGAGGAGGCTCCTCAGCAGGGACTGCAGCACCTTCCTCCACCCATCGCTTCAGCTTCTCATCATAGTAGAATTTGTTCTGTTCCCCAAGCTTTGCCTTCAGTAAATCAGGAGATTAACCATGTTTAGCAAGTTACAGCAGGGATCAATAGGTAAAAAGAAAATGGATAAAGTCCAATTTACTCTCTTCAAGTATAGACAAAGTCAAATAACCCTTTAAACTATATTTTGGTTTACTTAACTTTACCAAAACTTAATTTTGGGTCAATTTACCCCCTCATAATTTTTTTTTCTCAATACACAAGCATAATCTTATAGTTTGAATATGAGATGATAAAGCAGATCATAACATATGTTAAAAAATAATTATAATTTTTTATCATTATTTTTTATAGAAAAATTAATTTAATAGTAAATTAATATTTGGAATACAAAACTATATACAAAATAACGGTAAAAATTCAAAAAGTATTTTTTAATATTTGTTATGATGTGCTTTATCATATCATAAAGTTTCATATTAAGATTACGCTTGTTTATGGAGAATTAAAAAAGACAAATTTCATGAAAAGGTAAATTGATCCAAAATTATGTTTTGGTGAGGTAAAATAACCCGAAACATAGTTTAGAGGGTTATTTGGACTTTGGCTATACTTTATCCAAAGAAAGTAGTGTGATCATAGTACAGGTACCTGCTTGTGAGATTTTGAAACAAGGCCCATTGTCTTCTGGACCAACCATCCAAAGCGTGAACTGCCTGAACCTGACACATTTTGTGCACTACCTGATCCTGCACCCTGTTATGATTTTGAGTAAGCAAAGGAGTACCAAACTCTAGGAAATATTTAGTAATCTAAGACGTACCTGCTGTGGAGTTCTACCAAAGTCTGGCTCAGAAATACTTCTGTTATGTGAAGCTTTCCTATCAGGGGCGCCTGACATTTCACTCATAGACAGCTCTGAAGCAGAGGACATCAATGGTGACATAGACATCACTGATTGAGTATTTGCAACTTTGGTATCAGGAACAGCAGAAATATCTCTCTCGTTTGCAACACCCTGAGGCAGTTGAGGCAACGGTGCAGATTGTGTGCCCATCATGCGGGACAAGGATTTATCAAGTGATGTGAAAATCTTCCCAACAATCTTTCCAGGGGCAAGGTTTATTGCATATCCACCCTAAAGCAGCGAATTGACTATTAATAACATGAAAGAAATGGTCAGGAATGAAAAATAAATTAAGTACCTGCTGATGGGTGCGTATTCGCTCCTCCAGAGAAAAAAATAATTGCTTCAATGCATCTAGTTCAGGCGCACGGCCAGAGGCCTTCAACGCTTTCAGAGAAGCTTGACAATACCTTAACAAGGCAAATCAAGGTCAACTAAAAAACCAGGGGAAGTATTAAAATAGTAATTCACAAGCCTACCTTAGTGAATCAGAAACCTTCCCAACCTCCGCAAGCATGTATGCATATATCAGCTTATATGGTTGAAATGGCAAGAGAATATACTGGGAATTACCAAGAACCTTTGCGTATTCGTATACCTCCGTCCTCTGTTAGTTTCATAAAGAGGATATTTGTTCAGGGAAAATGAATACTAATGGAAATATGGAATACTGTAACAAAAAAAAAACTATAATGTCTATAGAGATCAATAACAGAGTAAAATAAATTTTCTTCAGAAAAAAGAGGAAAATACATTTGTGGCCCACAGGTATGGCCCGTAGAATAAAAATGTAGAATTGAAAAGCCATGGTAGTCCAAAAACTTACTGTGTAACATAAATTCCTATTTGACACTTTTGGTAATGTATCTGATCTGACGAATTTAAATTTTGATGCAAGATAAAATAGTGTTCAGGTGCTCATAGCCAGATACTGGAACTAGTTGCCTGGCTTTTATGTTAGCCTGCACACGCATCTCTGTGATACCTAATGCAACTCAAAGCTCTAGAATATCTTCACCAAAGCATGTTATTATTCGTAGCACCCTCAATCAAAATAACAATAGCGCTAGAAGCAGAAGAAAAATTTGCAGAGTTAATTACTAATTTTTTTTTTTCTTTTCATGTCACTGGGAGACCTAAACTTGGATCTCTCAATGTCAAGGGGGATAAAAAGACAGTACGTAACAGGAAAAGATGATGCAGCTTATAGATGTGGAAGGACCTGGATAGCTTTGGGGCTGGTAAATGTACGTGGGCATCGCAAGTGGTCAGCACCAATGAGACACATTCTTGCACTTTCAGAGTATGAATCAATATTTAGTTCAGCAACTAAGTAGCATGAGTGGGCAGACGCAACCTGCATTAAATCTTACAGTGAATAGGACGTAATCTGTAAACAAGGAAGAGTGCATATTGAACACAAGACTCAAACCTCATTTTTCTCTTTCCAAAGGCAATCCCCCAGGTGGGTAATTACGAGGTCATCACTTTTCGTCCTATTTGCAGTTAAAATAGCCAAATTCTCTTGCCAGTAATCCAGCATACCGTTAGGAACAGTCTGCAACAGGATAGAAAACACATGTTTCAAATTGAAAAGGTAAAATCTGGTAAAGTGAGTTTCAATCATTACAACGAAAATGCATCTCTAATGAAATATCTACAATCTAAAAAATCAATGCAATCTTGGTATGTTAAAGCAAAGCACACTGTAATACATCCAAAACTGCATAACAATATAACGCAGAACTAAAGAACATTAAGGTTCCTTGCAGTAACACAGCTAGACATTAAATAAGGAGATTTTGGCTCCTTCATCAAACTAAGAACTAAACAATCATAATCTGATGTTCCATTGAGACATATATTAATGTACTTAAGACCACAGAATAGTAAAGGGCAGCCCGGTGTATGTAACTCCTGCTTGCACAGGATCCCCGGAAGGGTCCGACCACTTTGGGTCTTTTGTACAAGCCTTATCCTGCATATCTGCAAAAGGCTGTTGAGAGTTGAGACAATCATAATCTGATGCTCCATTGAGACATATATTAATGTACTTAAGACCACAGAACAGTGATACTGATATATTACCTCTGCAGGCTGCTGAGCTGCATACAATGAACCACTATCAATAGGTTTCTCAAATTTGAAAACATCTGCCGGTTGTCCAGCAATAAGAAGGCACAATGTCCTCAAAGGTGATCCAGATACAAAGTGGCAGTGAGCCATTTTCTTCACAGTATCCACATAAAACTGCATCGTCAGTCAAGCAACAAACAATTACTAATGGAATCAAGGAAAAGAGACAGGGCCATCCAACTAAGCAAGAGAATGCAGATTTCAATTCAGGGGAGCAGACCTTATCACCAAGTTGCAATGCAAGGATCAAGGCGGGACCCCAAAGCTGACCTTCCTGTGCAGAATGAAGGGCCTCTTTCCTTTTACCAGAAACTAATAGATTTTGAACCTCCTGGGCAGTGGCCTGCAGTAAAGTATTTACCTCAACTAGGGTATACTTTACCTAAATAATGCAGCTTAGGCACAAAGGAGAAAAAACAATGACCTGAATCTGGCTTTCCAAGGGAATATTTTTCATGCAATGGACACCAGACCCGTACCCCTTCATATTAGCATTACTCTTATAAGATGCAAAAAGCTTTGTCACTGCCATCTCTGGTCCATCTACTCCCTGTAACGAATGTTCAAAAAGCGTCAGTATTTCATATGGAAAATAATATTATACTTGGTGTATTGTTCAGGATTCTTAAAGAGTGGCAATCTCAGGATATGATGGATTAATGAAAAGTATGTGTGTAAGGGATTATTTTCCATTGCCAAGTAAGAATTTAAGCATAAAAGTGGATATTATCTGAATATGAACAAATTATATGCTCAGTTCTGTTAGGGTAGATACTAGGTGGATTTGGACTTTTTTCTCGAGAACGCAGGAGGGATTTAGACTATTTCATTGTGAAATAAGATTTGCTTTTCCTCTATAAATTAACCAAAGTAGCTTTGCATCTAATCATACAGTGGATGCACCATTCTTTATTCATGGATTTTTTTATCTTGGCCGACTGGTAAATTGGAAACAGCACAATAACTTCATCTTCAACAAGAGACGACCGTTTTTTAACCTTTGGTAAGAAATGCTTTTCAGAAGAAGGCGCACTACAGGGTTCATCACAACCTGATGCTCAAGCTGTTTTCTATAATCTCCAAGAGTTGTTTAGATAGATAGTTTGTCTTTGTTGTCTTCTTTTTGCTATCTGTACAGTTCAATTGCTCTTTTATATATATAAAAATAGGGGCAATTGCAAAACTGGACCTCTTTTGAACTTCAATTCTGAAAATAGACCTCCTTTTCTAACTTTGCAAGATAGGACCTCTTTTTTGAATATGAAGAAGCCAACAGCCTTATTCCGTTTGGAGCCACTTACGGTGTTAAATTCCATGGAAAAAGACATGTGTACCCTTTGCAAAAAGGGACCTATTTTATTTCAAACCCTGCATTTTTGCCCCTGTTTTGAGTATTGCGATCATTCAACTGAAATTTTGGATATCTAAATATTTTGGAGCACAATTTAACGAGTTAATATGAAATTTATTGAGTAAATTATGGCATAGTTTTTAAAAATTGGCAGCATTTCACCTACGTTTTTAAACCAAAAATAAGCAGCAACTAGCAACCAATAATCACATATACTCCTGTATTACTTGCGCCATGATACTCCCTATTCAAGAACACACATGTATTAAGTAACCAGCACGACACTTTCCAAAGAAAAAAAAAATAGTGGAATCGTGTGCGTGTCCGCATAGCTTGCGGCCGCACCCAACGACGCCCGCCCCGCACGTGATGGAGCTGTGTTGAAGACCGCACGTTGCCCACACCCGTGCACGTTGCAGCTACGTCGAAGACCGCTTGTCGCCCGCGCCTGCACGCAGCGACGCCTACGCGCACCACCTGCGCCCGCGCCCCACTACCTGCACCCAGCGACGCTCTAACCGTCCTTGGTTTGTTTTTCCTAAACCTTGTTCCTTGTGCTAATTTTCAAGCAGATTTGATTGCAACCGCCCCCGTGCCATGCAGGTACCACAGCCGCCGCTCGCCCTAGGGTTAGGGTTTTGTGGATACAAGAAAGAGAGAATGTGTGCCGGGTTGGTCGAGCTCATCGGGACTTCGGGAGTGGGGGGGATAAGAGAGAATGGGTCAGGGGTAAGAATGTCTATTCTGTTCTTTTTTAAAAAAATTTTAATTCAATAATCAATCTTCAGCTGACGGAATGAGAAAGAGGGGCAAACGGTTCCTTCGTATTCAAAAAAGAGGTCCAATCTTGCAAAGTTAAAAAAGTAGGTCTATTTTCAGAATTGAAGTTCAAAAGAGGTCTACTTTTGTAATTGCCCCATAATAATATATCATGGCAAGGGCTTCCCTTGCTGTACGTTTTCAAAAAGAAAAAATATATCAAACTGCAGAGCAAATTGGACAGCATGATAGTATTGCCTGCCATGCATTTTATTATAGAAAATTTGCAATCAAGCAAGATGAAAAGTACTGCTCAAACAAACATAAAGGTAACATAGTCAAGCAGGACAGAAAATACCTCCTGTGATGGATCTGACCCAAAGGGTGAACGAAGTTTTCCATAATGTTGACATAAAATTTTCAACAATGAAATAAGGAGCTTCTGAACATCCCCTCCTTGGAATTCTCTCACAGATGATTCATGTCCTCCAATAGTATCATCAAGCCATTTATTCACATCCTTTGCTGCAGCACTTCCAGCAACAAGCGGACCAGGAATAGGATGACGACACAAAGCATGGAAGTAGCTAAGTGCACTGCTACTAGGGATGCTTGAATGGTTAATTTTATCAGCAACAATCTCTGGCATATTCAGAATTGACACCGTTCGGCCAGAATTGCCCTTTGATTGCAACAACAAAAGAAGTTAGTTACTGCTTTACTGAAAAAAGAATATATGATAAAAAACAATCTTATATTACCTGATTTCTGCTGTCAAAATTTGCAGTTATTGAGCTGGTTTCTTTCAGAACTATGAGCTTTCCTCCAAACCCAAAAGTGACCAGAGCATGTGGTGGGCGTCCAGCCGATGACCTCTGCTCATGCGGTGTGAAACCAAACTGTTGGGATGGGCCATTTGGACCAAGTGACAGCTGCTGAGCAAAGTCCCCTGAGCTATGAGTAACCCCATAGTTGTTTGGCAAATGCATATGTGCAGCTGAATCTGCATGTGTTTGTTCCATGTAAGTGCTCTCCTTAGGAACAAATTTGGCATAACCGTGATTTGCCGAGGGTTCATATGCTATGTGGCTAGCTTGGTGACCTTTAGAAGGTTCGAAACCAGTCTGGTAGCCTGTGGAAGGAACAAACCCATTGTAACCTACCTCCTGACCTGTAAAATTCCCAAACCCCTTACTCCAACTCTGGTTACTGGTAACAGATTTGAATCCTTGGTGACCTGTATAGGGTGCGGAGCCTGTGTACCCACTCTGATAGCCTATAGAACTATTTGGATCACTTGTAGACTGTTCCAGACCCTTATAAGAACTCTGATGACTGTCTGAAGGTTGGAACCCCTCATAACTAGCCTGCTTTGCATCAGTATCAGTGTATTGACCAGTAGAAGGCACAAATGTATTGATATACTTTGAAGATGATTGCAATGGATGGGAATCAGCTTGCTGTCCAATCTGATTCTCAGCCTTATGACCGGAACCATATGAACTATCCAAAACGCCACTACCTGCTGAACCATCAGGCTGCATGATGTTACCCAAGGCATCTGGTTGCCACTGGCTTTGCTGGGCGTAGCTATTTGTATAAGAGTCTTGGGATTGAGGTGCATTATGACTTGTCCCTGCAAATCCATCTGAGGATGCTGCAGTCTGAGCAACAGTTTGTTGGTACAACTCAAGGCTTTGCCACTGCTGGGTGGTGGTGTCAAAATACCATCCTGGGTATTCTGCGTAGAAAAGCATGTTTGGTGGGTATTCTGTGGGTGCTGCATAGCTCCCGTCCTGGCCCCAGCTCACAGTGGTGCCCACCTCTGAGATGGTCTCAAGAGCTGCGTGTGAAGAACCGTGCATGTAGGAAGCACCAAACTCCTGCTGCTGGATGCTATCGGCCCCAAAGGCTACCACAGCACCACTGTCATGCTTCTGTGAACTGAGAGTATCTACCTGATACCACTGCCCAGTCGCTTCATCGTACTTCCATCCAGGGTAGAGGCTCTCCCAATACTTGGGATCAGTGGAGTCCATTTGTGTATAGTTGGTGTGATCAAGGGCAGTTGCAGTATCCAGTCGGGGATTGGCATTGGCATCTGAGACTCCACTGGAGAAGCTTTGATTCACCGCCAACGTGGCTGTGCCTTGCAAGGCTTGGTCCCCAGGCACGGCGCCCTCAAAGAAGGAATCCTCGGTTCCATCTGCCAGAAGGTCTCCAAAGGGATCTGCCTCATTGCTGTCACCGAAGTCGTTCCAGTGCACCTGCTTGACTGTAGTTTGGACGTTCTTGTCCGAACTTGGGGAGCTGGCCTCGAGGCTGGCGGCAGCCTCCAACTTGAGGGGTGGCCCCGT
Source organism: Zoysia pacifica (assembly GCA_001602315.1). Classification (NCBI taxonomy): domain Eukaryota; kingdom Viridiplantae; phylum Streptophyta; class Magnoliopsida; order Poales; family Poaceae; genus Zoysia; species Zoysia pacifica. The sequence continues at coordinate 78,191 of BCLH01000160.1, read as the reverse complement.
GGCTTCAGGGGGCTCCGAATCAGGATTCAAAACAGCCGGGTGAGCCTCCATCACCAGCTTTGATTGAGCCTGAGGAGGCACCGCCTCAGCCTCAGCCCCAGGGTCTGCCATAGCAGGCTGAAGCACATCAGGCTCAGGCTGAGCCTGAACCTCCACCACATTCAGGTGTGCACTGGGAGCGTCTAGCTGGTACCACTGCTGTGTTGCCTCATCGTACTTCCACCCTGGGTAGAGGCTCTCCCAGTACTTGGGATCGAACTGGGCATTGTTGTTCTGGTCCACGGACTCCAAGGCCGTTGCACCGGTATCCGGCTGGGGATTGGCATCGGTAACCGAGAATCCACCAGAGAAGCTGTGATCTAAAGCCGCTGAAGCCGTAGGTTGAAGCGGAGCCTTCGAGCCCTGGTCCCCGGGCACGGCGGCGCCCTCGAAGAAGGCGTCCTCGGGTCCATCCCCCAAGAGGTCCCCGAACGGATCTGCCCCGCTGGCGGCACCGAAGTCGTTCCACTGCGCCTGCTTGACGGCGCCCTGGTCGGCCTCCACCTGCGGCGCCTCCGGATGTACCACGGCCGCCTCTGACTTGGCGTCCGAAGGCGCCGCCGCGGGCTCAGGGTCAGGCTGAGCCTTGGGACGCGCCGCCTCAGCCTCGCCCTCGTCAGCGGCGAGGGATAGCGCGGCGAGGTCCCGGGCAGAGGCGTCGGCGGCGGCGGTGGCGGCGAGGGGGAGGGGTCGGCGATCGTCGTCGTCGTCGTCGGAGTCGACGAGATTGTCGAAGAAGTCGGCGTCGACGGAATCGGAGGCCATGGATGGGAATGGGATGGGAGTAGGTGCAGGGCGGCGGGGGTGATGGGATTGGATCTGGAATTTAAGTCCCCTCTTCCCTGATTTCGATTGCGTCTTGTCTTGTTGAGCAGCAGCGCGGCTCCCTCCCTCCTGGTCGAGACCGGTCCTGGTCCTGGTGGGTGTGGTGGACTTCCTCTTCCTCCTCCTCCTTCCTACAACTGCAGCAGCCGACGGCGTGACGTCATCGCTCTTCCCTCATCGGCTTCGTTTCTCCACTCCTACTACGTCTCTGGTATCTTTTTGTTCTTTTTCTTCTGTCTAATAATATATTCTCTCTGTGTCAATTTAGATTTAGTCGGCGTAAAAAAAAAGAGATTTAATCAAAATCAAACACTCTTAAATTTAACTAATTTTATATAAAATAATGACCTTAGGAGATAAAATTGATATCATTATATTCGCTTTAAAATATATTTTCATAATTTGTTTTATTTTATAGCGTGGATATTGATAATTTTATCATTAATTTTGTTTAAACTCGACTTTCATTGACCTTGACAAATACTATAACAATACCTTATCATCCAAAAATATAATAACACTTATACGTGTTCGCAGTATAAGGTTAGTACTTTGCGTAGACCTTAGCTTGGCAAGTAAAGCTGCACTAAGTCAATTTAATAAATGGTACATAACGTTAAAAGCTTTGCATCTTTTTCAACTAAAAAATAAACTAGAGAAAAAAGATATCTACTCGAATGAAAATTAAGATGTTGACGACATCTCCATTAAGCCAATATATCTCGATGTAGGTGACTATTCATTCTGAAACCGAGTTAAATTATAGACTATAGGTTTCATACTATAAAATAAATTTAATCATATGTAATAAATTAAAATAAGTTGAGTTCTTCAACTTTCCACATGTTAATTTATTTCATGAAATCACTTTTCAAAACTCCTCTCAGAGCTCATCAGCCAACAAACCTTTATCATAGCAATACACATTAGTTCATGGAAAATTTTCTAAACTCAATTCAACTCAGTTCATCATCAGTTCATGGAAAATTATCTAAATTTAAATGAATTTGAGTTTACAATGCAACATTCGCAAAAGTGTCCTGTAATCTGATGGGATCCAAGGGCAGATTTGGAAATCTCCTAAATTCAGGGTACCGGCGAGTTTCCTCTCTGCCTCACCGTTTGCTACCACAAATCGCTGCTGGCTGGGTCTCATCATCGGCGACCCTCACCGCCGGCGACGAGAAACCAGGCCTCCTCTCTTCTCTTCCTGACCTCGCCGCCCTCCACCGCCACTGGACTGGCGCGTCGTGTAGATCTGTAGGGACCCTAACCGACCCGCATCGTCGCTCAGCTCGCCCGCGAACACCATTCTCCCCGTCGAGTCTCTCTCTCTCTCTCTCTCTCTCTCTCTCTCTCTAATAGCACTCCCAAAAGGTGCCTTCGATTGAATTGGATTGGTAAGAGCCCTAGCTTGTTTTTTTCCGGGAGATGATAGATCTCATACCCAAGCTGCTTCGTTTCTGAGCTATCAAATCCAGTTGGTATTTCCAAAAAGGAAGATGGATTGAGTCCGCCCCTGCGCCGATTCCTTCGTTAGAGCGTTCTAGCTGTTAGATTTATTTGTTGAAACGCGGCCGACTGTTCCTTAGTGCTCTGACGAGATGAGCTCGGAGGCCTCAGAGCCCAAGTAAGTAGTATGCCCCAGCTTTTTGATTCGCTGTTTATGTTACTACATGAAGTCTCCTGTGAACTGTGATGCGCTTCTTTTCTATGACAGGAAGAAGACGAAGATAGTGTACTCCAGGGACTTTCTGCTGTCGTTTGGCGAGTTGAAGAAGCTTCCCGCTGGCTATGATACAGCGCTTCTAAGGTCATAATGCATTCCTTGCTGTATATTCGTTAGGATTTTTTTTGTGCTTGCCGGCTTTTGTGATGGATGATACCAGTCTTTGCTGGCCTTGTCCAACAGTGAGCTCCAGGAGGGCTATTACCATACGACTCCGGGAAGGCCAGATGGCTCAGGTTCCTATACTTACTCTTCTCGTGGCGGGAACTCAGGAGCCCGGTGGGACACTCGCTCTACTGGATCAAGTGACCAGGATGGAGAGTTGCCTGATCGTGAGTCTTTAACACAAGGTACGCTTGTTCCTTTTTGGATATTTTTTTAATTATTTCTTGTGTTGGTAACGAATCATTAATAACAGACTCTTTGCTAACTGTTCTTTTTGGTCTGGGCGCTTTGCTAGTAAACTGTACTTGTTGTCATGTGGATTTGCTGCGCAAAAGCTATGTAGTTTGTATTCATATAGGTTCACATTTTGCTGTGTTTACATTATTTGACCAGAACTTGTAAACTCCCAGGAAGGTTTGCATGGTCACATTGTTTCTTACTATTTATTAGGCATGTTTTATATGCTGTTCTTGGTCCCACTTATATACATGTCACAAACATCATCTGTGTCACTTAATTCTCTTTTCTATGGTTTTAATATTATTACCTCTCAGATAGACGTAATGCCAACCAATACAGACGCAGCTGGCAAAACACGGAGCATGATGGCCTTCTTGGAAGTGGTGGTTTCCCTAGACCATCAGGATACGACAGCCAGTTGGCATCGAAGGATCATGGTACTGCTTATCAGAGGACATCTCAACGCTACCAACCACCACGCCCTTACAAGGTTTGAGCTCGCTCAAATGTTTATGTTCATTTCCTTGTTTCAATCCTCATAGGTTGAAAGCCTCTGCAACTCTTGTTGTTTCACATGAATGACAGACTGCTCCTTTTTCGCAGAAAGATATTGACTCAATAAATGATGAAACGTTTGGGTCTTCTGACTACTCAAATGAGGATAGAGCAGAAGAAGAGAGAAAGAGGAGAGGTCAGTATCTTTTAGTGCAACGTAAACATCCATTTTTCACTGCAATAATCTTTAATCTGTTTCTCATCCTGCCCTTACCTGCAGCATCATTTGAATTGATGAGGAAAGAGCAACATAAAGCCATGCAAGGAAAGAAGAACGGCCCTGATATTCTAACAGAAAGTCCCACTGATGATATTATTTCACACTTACAAACTAAAAATGAGAAGCTATATGGATCTACAGTATCCCCAAATTATCAAGAAAGTGTGGCCAAAACATCTTCAGTTCTACCACCTCCTGCAGCGAGGCCGCTTGTACCACCTGGCTTTGCAAATGCGTTTGTGGAGAAAAAACTTCAGTCACGGTCATCAAACACCTCACTTGAACCAAAGGTGCATTCAAGATGTTTCAATAGTTAACAATTTAGCTGAGTACCAAAAAGCACATGCAATTATCTCTTACTCTTCAGTTGCGGCCAGTTCTTCTGTGACAATGTCGATAGCAAACCTTTGGCTCCTCATCTTGTTTCTGCTAGAATCATTTTCTTGCAAAATTGCGATAGCAAATCTACATTCCACCAATGCCTTACATCTTCTTAAAATGTTTTAATATGTAGGGTCACAATGCTACTATTGAGACAAACATGGCAACAATTGCACAGAGTGGTCATCAGCTAGAGAAAAACAAGTCAGCAACATATATTGCTGAATGTGAAAGTAAAGAAGAGAAGGGCATTTCTGATAATATTGCTAATTTGGGTCAAGAAAAATCACTTCTATATTCCACTGAATTTTTTTCTGGCATTCTGAAAGGGACTGGAGATTGGGAATCAGATTTGATGGATAAATATTCTATTGAAAAAGAAGGCAAATCAAAAACTATTGATCCAGTTAGGAAGGACAGTTCAGTCTCAATATTGGAACAGTTTTTTGGCAATGCATTATCAAAAGGTGGCAGCGATCTACCAACTTATGTTGAGGTGATATAACCTATTACACATCCTTGTTTGGTCTTGTTTAATCTTTGGTCCTATCTGTGTAGAAGACTCATGGATCTTTAAAATTTTATTATTCATGTCTGATTTTGTTGCATAGTTGTTTATCTTAAATATAGTTTTTTTACTCTTCTAATTAAATGATTTTTTGTATAGGAATTTATAGCAATTGATTATTATTTCTCTGTTGCTGTGCATTCACATGCTAGAATTTCGTGATTATGTGCTAGTATGTGCTATTATTGACATATGTTCATGCCGCAAATATGTTGAGGTGAAATTTAGATTTTTATGAGTTACAGTTTGAAAATTGCAACTTGTCCTTGTCATGTAGCAGCGGCGTGCTTGGGACAGAAGAATGACAAGTTTAATTAACCTCTTAGACTCAAATATCTGTTACTTATGCCACATGTTTAATATATCTTTTATGCCTTCTGCAGAATATGCCACTGAAAATTGATGATGGTATGGTGCCTTCTGTACCAGAATCATCCAAGTTTACTCGCTGGTTCCATGATGAAGGTGATTTGTTGTAAACATTCTAGCTGGTTTCATTGTATCAAAAGGAAAAAAAAAAAGTAGACAATGAGGACATATTCCTCTTTACTCCACCAGCATTCATTTGGCGTTGTGTTATCTTGACAAACCAAACTTTGTTTCCTGCAGATTTGAAACCTGCAGAAGATTTGTCGTCAACAAGCGTGCTCTCCATGATTGTCAAGAATGAAAATCCAGATCAAGGAAATATAGTCTGTGGTCCTTTATCTGATGGTGTCCAGAATTTGTCACCAAGATCACCTATTGGCAAATTGGATTCTGGGTCTAAGATGCTGTCTTTTACATCTCGTACCGCTGCTGGTGAAATCTTGAAACAACGCAACCGTTCTGATATTCCAGAGACGGTTCCAGTTATGATGACATGTGAGGATCTTGAGCAGGCAATGCTGCAACAGGTTAAGAGCAATGGCAGCTCGAGTCAGAAGAATGCTATACAGGAGCATCCGGCTGTTATGGATGAGCCAGTTGCCACACAGAAAGTAGCTGTAGATAATCATGCATCGCATCATCTTCTTTCATTGTTACAGAAGGGAACAGATAGTGACGGATCATCTTCTTTGGGTTTGCAGTTAGGATCTGAGGGACCACAGAGTGTTGAAGTAAATTTAATGGCCAATAGTAGAATTTCTGGAAGTGATATAGTTGATAAGGCTGAAAATACTCCTACTTCAGGGAAGAACCTGACATTGGAAGCCTTGTTTGGGTCTGCATTTATGAGTGAGCTCCATTCTAAAGATGCACCAGTTTCCATACGAGGATCCACAACTGGTGGCCCTAGTGAGTTTGTAGTGACTGGCAAAACTCTGTTGCCATCTGGGCATGAAGCATTCTATCCTGTTGAACCGCCACCACACATCAGTAGCACTAAAGACGGTGCTTTCCATAAAGAACCAGGAATTGAGTACAGGAATTCAGCATTACTAGGTCCTGACCAAGGAAAAGCTAGCTTTGAAACGAAAGGTTTGGAAATTCAACTGCCTGAAGAAGATAACCTATTTACGATGAATGAGACACTGCGTGGTCAAAATTCAAATATTTTGACATCAGTGAGGTCCAGTAGGGTTGAAGGGATGTTGCCTGAGAAGGCAGTTGATGATCTCAGATTTAGGCTTCAAAGTCTTGAGCCTGGTGATGCAGAACAAGGACAACAAGGACTTGGTCCTGATGCTCTGTCTCGTGAGCAACATTATCAAGCTGAATCTCAGAATCTTTGCCATCTTCTACAGGGTAGACCACCAATGATGGCACATCATCCTATGATGGACCACGCTGTTCATAGGAACCAGCGTACCCCATTTGACGGGCCACAACCCACACACCATGATCTTCATCGATCTTACCCAGCTAATGTGAATCCTATGCAGCGTCCTCTTCATGGTCCAGGGGTTCCTCACTTGGACCCAGCTGCCCATCATCTTATGCTACAGCACATCTCCATGCCTGGAAGTTTTCCACCAGAAGGTTTGACAAGAGGTGTTCCACCATCTCAGCCTGTGCATCACATGCCTGGTTATAGACCTGAGATGAGCAATGTAAATAGTTTCCATATGCACCCTCGTCAGCCCAGCTATGGAGAATTTGGATTAATGCCAGGTAATCCTTTTACTTGTTTACTCTGTGTGGATTTTAGCAACACATCTCTTGTACTTTCATTCAATCTGATATCCTCGGTCCCATGTCCCATTCATTTAACTTACGATTCTCATAAGATGAAGGCACATGGGTGGTTTTTGTGAGCAGAATATTACAAAGATTTCCTACTAGACTTCTTTAACTTAAAATATTTGAAGCATCTACTGTTTTGAGGCCGACACTTTCTTTTCGACTTGTCTCTCTTCCTTTGCAACATAGACTTTTTCATCAGGAAAAGGTCTCTATCCAAGTTAGCCATGCATGTGCAATGTTTTAAGCCCATATTTTAATGGAGCACATTGTCTAGGTCCAGAGGTGAGAGGCAGCCATCCGGGGGCCTTTGAAAGATTGATGCAGATGGAGATGTCTGGCAGAGCAAAGCAGCAGGTGCAGCCAGCAATGGCCGGTCCAGTACCTGGTGGGATGTACGGTCATGAGCTTGACATGAACCTGAGGTACAGATAGATGGTCAAGAAGCGTGGTTTGTTGTCTGTACCGTGTTCATTGACTTGGTTTAGCATCTGGTGTCGATGGAGTTGCGCGATTTCTGCATGATATCGGGAGTGTTCCACAGGGGGGGGGGGGGGGGGGGGGGGGGGGGGGGGGGGGGGGGGGGAGAGGGGGCGTAGGTTGTAGCATGTATGTGGAGTTGGGAAGAGTTGAATGGGTTTATGATCTGGGAACAGAATATCTTGTACTGACATGCTGTCTAGCGCCAACTCAGTCTGTAATGCATTTCATGTGTCCCGTGTCTGCCTAAACCATTTTCAATTTTGTATAAAAAGCGACCAAAAAAAGGAACCAGATTAACACATTTGGAGTTGTTTTGCCCTCGGAACACCACAGCATTTGTATCGTATCTTTATCTTTAAGGAAATTGCTGCGCTATTTGCGCATTTAAAACTTGTTTTATTGGGTTTTGATGATTTGATATTGGAGCCTTGTATCACTGGCATAGATCCCATATGTTACTTACGAATGAGGCAACATAATCAAGAAACAGTAAGAGGAGTGTGAAATTGTTTTTTTTAAAAGGAATGGAGCTGCTTAAATTGTGACAGGGATTAAAGGGTTGTTTGAATGTTGGCTACAACTTACCACACCGCAAGTGCGGCGGCGTCAAAAGTATGGCGACTGTCAAATTTGACGTCGCTCGGCAGTGCAAAATGAATAAGCTGACCACAAGCTGCAAACAACACCACAAGTGCAGCACCAAACCGAACGGTGGCTGTAGTTACGGCGCCGAAGATATGGCGTGGTGGTATTGAGGGTGTGTTTGGTTTGTTGCTCTCCTCTACATTTTCAAATATTAATAAACTCATAAAATTTAGTAGGTATTTGCTTTTTCATCAAATTTTGGATTACCAACGTAAATTTGGCTAAGTCAATGTCATTCCACGGTCAACACGGGCGTCAAAGTTTTTTTAAAGCTGATGTGGTTGTGTTTTTAGGGGCTATACAGAATATTTGAGTAAAACACTTTGAACAATTATATCTTCTTAACGATATATCCAATTTATGATTCGTTTTCATCGTTAGACTCTTTGTCTATAAAATAAAATCTAACTTGACTATATTTTAATATTAAAAACTTAAAATAAATTTCAAACTGTATAAGTTGTATTAATATTGTTTTTAAATATTAGTATAGCTGCAATTTAAATGATAATTTTTTTGTTACCATCGATTTGATAAAATCACGATTCAAATACTAATTTTTTTTATAGTAAAGCTAATATGAGACACAAACCAAATGAGTTCTTTTTTTTTTTTTTCTACCTATGGGCGGCTTCGCTGAAACTCCTCCAAACGGTGCCGCGGGTGGCAGCGAAGTAACCTGTTCATAGATCGCGACACCATACGCATCAGCCATGGCCGCCAGGTAACCGACCTTCCAAAACCCTAGCCAATACTCTCCTATGGCGTTCGTCCCGCCGCGCCTCCTGCCCATCCACTCGACGCCGCCTCCCACCACATGCGCGCCGCACGCCGTCTCCGTGCGCCACCACGGCGGACGCACTGCCCCGGAGCTGTCGGGTCCCACGCCGCGGGTGGTGGTGGTGACCTCGGGCAAGGGCGGCGTCGGCAAGACCACCACGACCGCCAACCTCGCCGCCTCCCTTGCGCGCCTCTCGCTACCCGCCGTCGCCGTTGACGCCGACGCCGGCCTCCGCAACCTTGACCTCCTCCTGGGGCTCGAGAACCGCGTCCACCTCACCGCCGCCGACGTGCTCGCCGGGGACTGCCGCCTCGACCAGGCGCTCGTCCGGCACCGCGCGCTCCAGGACCTCCAGCTCCTCTGCCTCTCCAAGCCGCGCTCCAAACTGCCGCTCGCCTTCGGCTCCAAGACTCTCACCTGGGTCGCTGACGCGCTCCGCCGAGCGCCCAACCCGCCCGCATTCATCCTCATCGACTGTCCCGCAGGTCACTCCTAACTTCAGAGTGCGTTTCGCATATACTAGTTGGTGGCATCTAGCACCTTACAGTATTGCCTAAATTTGGATTATTAGAAATTTCTTGTGTTGTTATTGTTATGAGAAATGAACAGGATTAAGATGTTCTAGGATAGCTAATTGAGTAAATTTCACAAAACTACACCTAGTTTGTCAAAACTATCAAAAAACTACAGATTTAAAAAAGTATTTCACAAAACTACAGACTTAGTTCATCTATATATCACAAAACTACATGTTTAAGGAATTGTACCACAAAACTACATATTTTGTAAGTGGTGTTTCACAAAACTACAGATTCAAGGAGTCACAAAATCTGTAGTTTTTGATACATCACTCACAAAATATGTAGCTTTGTGATACACTTTCTAAAACATGTAGTTTTGTGATACATGGATGCACTAAATCTGTAGTTTTATGAAACTGTGTTACATCTGTAGTTTTGTGATAGTTTTGATAAACTAGTTGTAGTTTTGTGAAATTTACTCTAGCTATAATTTGTAATGTCATAATAGTATTTCATACTAGCTGGTTCTACAATGTCCTGATGCTGAAGTTGTGTTACAAGGATTAGCTCCATGTTAATTCACCTTGATCTAGCTTGATTACTGCAGCAGCAGTGATTAGATTGTGTTCCATATACTTTTGCCATAATCTTTTTTTTTCCCCACAGCAATGTTCGAAATTTAAACAAGAAATCTGCATCATCTCATGTTAAGTAAGGTTGCTTGACTGAGGTTTGCCCCTGCAGGTGTTGATGCTGGGTTTGTCACTGCCATTGCCCCTGCTGAAGAGGCGATCCTTGTTACCACCCCTGATATTACGGCTCTTCGTGATGCTGACCGTGTTGCTGGGCTGTTGGAGTGTGATGGCATCAAGGACATCAAAATTATTGTTAACCGGGTGCGACCAGACCTGGTAAAAGGGGAGGATATGATGTCAGCGCTTGACGTGCAAGAAATGCTTGGGTTGCCATTGCTAGGTGTGGTGCCAGAAGATGCGGAGGTGATCAGGAGTACAAATAGGGGTCTGCCGTTGGTGCTTAATGACCCACCCACACCGGCTGGACTTGCTTTAGAGCAGGCTACTTGGCGATTGGTAGAAAGGGATGCGATGACGGCAGTCATGGTTGAGGAGCAGGAGAGGCCCAAAAAGAAAGGAGGCTTCTTTTCATTCTTTAGTAGGTGAGTTAAATTTGATTGTTTTAGATTGTGTATAGAGTTGCATTCTGGAGTTCTCTGTTGTTTTCTACTCCTATGTTTCTTTCTAGGTAGAATAACTCGGTTGGTTTTCTATTGTTGAAAAAGTTGGTTCTACGTAAGGTGACCTTAGCATCAAGGACAGAAACTGATTTTTTTTTTTTAAGAACTGCACAATCATGCAATGAACTTGATTCTTGATTGTTGCTCTGGAGTTGACATAATGTGCGATGGCAAGGAAGTCGCAGTTTTATATTTCATAGAGAAATTATTATATGATGCAGATCGCAGGGGTCTAGCACATGCGCCAGTGTTCCCTAAGCCCTGAACCCTTAAATTCGCGTCAAAATTGCTGGTACTCAATATCAACCCTTGGAACACGATGCCTGTGATTGTTAGCAAGAATTAATAGCGTTGTTGAGGAAGCATTTAAACGGGTGTGCACAAAAGTTTGTAGTTAAGCAGGTTATCAGTATCGCAAACACAGCTCGTGCGAAATTTGGGATGCACGTCTAGCGTTTTCTTTGTGTTGATTACTTATGCACTGATCCTCGTGTTCAGCCTCAGATGGCAGATTTTCTGCATTTTCTTAACAAGTAACGCCAGTTCCACAAAAATCGTTAATTTGTTTCCCTACGGAACAGAGTAAAGTATCATTTAAAACAAAAGGTTATAATCATGTTATACAGATTGATATTCCAGTAAATTATCAACACTACAAGATGAATCCCCAAGGAAGACCCTGACAAGCACAGCCAGGACACAACCATCGTTCACAGCAGCAGCAGCATCCTCATCATTTCATGTACCTCTGCAGAAATTTGCGATGAAAGTCACTTCTTATAGTGTCGTTGATGAACCGTTTAGGTGTCTTGGTCTCTCCACGAGCCTGGTTCTTGAATACAACATCATCATCCCACCTAAAAAAAACAAGGTTAGGTGATCATAAGCCTTTTTATTAGTTCTATATCTGCAGGAGTAAAAGGGTATATAACACAACAGGTACAGCATCAACATCTAACCTTCTCTTAATACTGAAGGAGCCAGGATTGTTAATGTTGATCAATGGGTTTCCTCGCATCAGTTCAGCCTCTTTCATCTTGGCTTCTTCTTCTGCTTGTTGCCGCTCCTGCAATGAAAGAATGTCCATTATGTTTCTGAAACCTAGTTGATCATCACTGTGTGACGCAGAATATAAACAAACGAACCTTTCTAAGCTTCTCTTCCGCTCTTTCTTTCTTAATCCTCTCGAGCTCTGCCATTAGAGCTTCAGTGTCATCATCGTCATCGTCATCATCTTCATCACTGAATAATATATCAAATGTTTAACAACAAGAATACGCAGCATCTTACAATGAAAAATAGAATATTGGTAACAAATAACATTATCGAAGTCACTGGGTTATTTTATCAGCAATTTGGAGTCAATAAAACCTGACAGAACTCAACAAGAGATGTCAGGCAAAATCAATCACTAGTGATTAGCCTCCAGTCTAAGCAAAATCAACCATTAGTGATTAGCCTCCAGTCTAATACTAAGTTTTGTTCTAGATGACACAACAAAAACTATTGTTGACATATGTTACAATTGACACATTTGCTGGCACAGTCAACCATGCTGATGCAGAAATGAGAAGAATCCTAGTACCATGTACAAAGCACTATAACTAATAATCACAGGCTCACAGCATAGGAGACCAACCAAACCTTTCATCATCACTTCTAGGCTCCACATCTGAGTCATCTGCATCGATTTCTCGTGGTACTATCTTATCCTCAGCATCTCTCTTTGAACCTATATTTTACAATACGAAAAGATAAGTCGTCATTTTGCCGCAACGTAAATAAATATTCATACAGAATTACTGCCACCAACCTTCTAATAATAGCTGGCTTGAACTTTTCCGCCGGTCTCTCTCTTCTGCAAGCAAGAACATGCATGGTTAGATTATATATACCTTTCTTTAAAATGTACGCATAGATTATCATCTATGTAAATGGAGAGGAAGAGAGAAGATATAGTATACCAGCATAGGACTTATCCTTGGAAGAGTAGTGCTTGCGCTCACGTTCCTCAAGCTCGTCCCTGAGGTTCCTCTTCTGCACCTCCTCTTGGGTTTGTTGACCCTCTTTTCTGCCCAAGTGGGAGAAAATAGTTAGCCAATATCAGTATGAGATAGAGAATCCTACCTCAGTCTAGAAAATTAGCACTGAAATACACAGGCAGTCTAACGTTAAGGTAGACAGAAAGTATTAGTGAGGATATGCCACAGGAATATCTTAAATCAAATCTCATGAGGTTGATTCTAGTTCTTTTTTTTTTTTTTTTTTTTGAAACTGTTGATTCTAGTTCCTTGATAACGATAAGGATCAGAACATTTTTTTTTTTTGGCAAATGTTGTTTGATTGATGGTGCTCAAATTTCTTGCCTTGAAGCAGTAAAGACAGAAATTTAGGTTTGCAAATGATCACAATTAATTATGACTGTTATCACAGCTGCAAACCCTAAAGAATGCACTAGACAGTGGAGTAACAAAGGGTTGATTTTCTTCTGTCAATTTTTAACGGATACAACATAGAATCTCGTGTTACAGTACTAGCTTGGCATCCGGAAAGAAACATTAGTTTCCCCTTTCCAAATTTCGGCATGTGATCGAATGCAGTTACAAAGGTACTTAGTGTGATAATGATTATGATCAGAGCCGAAGCAGCTGCATATAGTTATCTCCAATACTGCTACTTAGTTTGGCTATTCTACAATTCGTAAACCAACAGACACGGCCCACGTTTGGTCATTGGGGGATAAGTAATTTGGTGGTCAAAGACGGCGTCCCGATTGGGAAATCAAATCGCCCCTAAGAATCGAAACAAGCCATAGGTAGCCTTGGTTTCCCCAACCCCAAGGGTCCAGGATAGGGATGAAGCGTGCTCACGGACAGATCTCCAAGAAAGAAAGGAAGGATGGGTTACCTGGGCTTGAGGGTGGTGTGCGCGGCGAGGTCGCGGGAGGAGTACTTCTGCGAGGGCCCGAAGATGCGGGTTCCGCCCTGCTCGTTGCCGCCCTTGGCCGGAGCCCACGTCGGGCGCGCCGCCGTCGTCATCTCCTCTCTTCGCTTCTCTCTCTCTCTCTCTCTTTTTGTCCCCTCTTCCTTCTCTGGCAAGCTACCGGATGCGGAGGAGGAAAGGGGAAGAGAGATCTTTCCCTATTTTTCGAATAGGCTCCTGGCGAAGTATATATTTGCTGATGACTCCGAAAGGCGGCGTGTGCTGGGTCCATGGGCCAATGGGAAGTCGATGCGTGCTGCACGCACCTTTTCGGCCAATGGAAAGGCGGTGCGTACTGGGCCTGGCCCACGTATAGACGACTCCGAGGCTTTCGGATTTTGCCAGCAGAAACAATATGTTTTAGAAATTTGACACTAGATTTATAAATTATAATTATAGACACAGATGTGTCATTCATATAGATGATAAATTTATCAAAAAAGTAATGTTTTAAATCTCAAATATACAAATTTCTTTCCCTTTGGAATGCACGAATTTCTTAGGAATCACAGGGCACAATAATTTCACACTGGGAAGGGAAAGATTTTTCAAGGCCTTGGCCTTAAAGTTTTCACAAACCCTGTGTTGATCTTCATGTAGGAGTAGCAGATGACATGGGGTGGGATGGGATGTAACGGAAGGCAGCGATGTAATTCGTTATTTGTTACTAATCACTCTTTTGTTTTTAAACTATCATCATTAGGACGATAAATTTAGTTCATCGAAATATGAACTACTAGAAAGCTTGTCCTCACGATAACAGTTCAAAAACAAAGACAGTGCTGCCATTACAGTAGGTAAGTCGAGACCAGACCTCTCAGTGCTCGGGTTCGTCGTAGGCGCACTGCTGCACTGTGACCTTGTCGATGGGCAGCGTGTCCGTGGGGAAAGGGCAGGCGCCGTGGTGCGCGCCCTGCAGCGGCTGGCACGGCGCCGGGGTGACGTTGGCCGCCGACACTCCCTCGACGTCGGCGCAGTTCCACGGGTACTTCCTGGACTTGGTGAGGTCCGCCGTGACGTTGGCGATGCAGATGCCCTTGAACGGCTTGCCCTGGATGCCCTCCATTCTCGCCGCCTCCTTGTACACGCCGGTGGCCACCACGTCCTGGTAGCTGATGTTCTCCACCACCGGGATGGCGTTGGGGTCGTACCCGCCGTCCGGGTGCGACTTGTAGTCGCCCGTCATCCAGAACACCCGCTTCATGGTGTCCAGCCGCATCCCGCGCGCGAACACGTCGCGCACGTACGCGCCCCTGCCGACGGCGGTCTTGATGCGCACGGCGGACTCGGTGTTGATCGCCGTGATGTCCTCCGCGCGCACGTCGCGGATGCCGCCCGACATCTCGCTGCCCATCGCGATCACCGCGCTCGTCGGCGACACGCACGTCAGCCGCCGGATCACGATGTGCTCGCTGGGCATCCCGTAGGAGATGCCGTACTCGTCCCACCCGCTCTTGATCGCCACGCAGTCGTCGCCGGACACGACGTAGCAGTCCTCGATGCGGACCCCCGAGCACGAGTCCGGGTTGATGCCGTCCGTGTTGGGGGACCGCGTCGGGGCGAGGATGGTGACGCTCTGCACCAAGATGTTCCTGCTGTACACCGGGTGGATGTTCCACGCCGGCGAGTTCACGAGCGTCACGTTCGAGATGAAGATGGTGTCCGAGTGCATCAGCTCGATCAGGTAACCCCGCGTGTGCTTGAGCTGGTTCTTGTGGAATTTCGACCACCACAGAGCTCCCTGACCATCGATCGTCCCGTTGTTTCCTGAGCACGTAGGAGCAACGTAATTATTCGGTCAGCAGGTTCTTCTTGACGTGGCAAACTGGCAACGGCGTCGCTCACTCACCAGTAATGACGACGTCCGTGATGTTGGAGCCGCCGACGAGGCTGGCGTACCTCCCCCCGGCCTTGTCCCTCCCTCTCCCGTACGACGGCAGAGGATCGATGACGGGCCACTCGCTGATAACCTGCGAGCCGAGGATGACGGCGTCGCTGTGGAGGAAGAGCGTGAAGTGGCTGGTCAGGTTGAACGGCCCCGTCAGCCACTTCCCCGCCGGCACGTACAGCATGGCGCCGCCGTCGCCCGAGCACTGCGACAGGCGGTCCACCGCCGACCGGAACGCCGCCGTGTTCGACGTCGTGCCGTCGCCCACGCCGCCGAAGTCCGTCAGCGACGCCGTGTGCTTCCGGCAGCTCGGAGCCAGGTACACGCTCTGCCCGGAGCCTGTTGCCGCCGGCGGGGCGTGGGCGCGGGCGTGGTGGCCCGCGGACACCGTGGCCGACGCGACGATCAGGACGAGGCAGACGGAGCGGAGAAGCTGCTTGATTGTACCAGGAAAGGAAAGGGGAGATTCATTCACTCGCCTGCCCAAAAAGACCACGGACACCTATCTGCTGCGGACTGAATTGAAACGTACCTTCTGGAGAGGCGACGCGTTGAGCGTCGGCGACGCCATTGCTGCCGCTCGGCGCAGGTAACCGCTGCACTCGCTCACGAGTCACGGGTGATGGAAGCAGAGCGAGAGAGACGGATGGAGTTGGTTGTTGGATTGTAGCGGCTAGTGAGGCCCCCCCAATTTATAGGTTCGAAGTCCGTTCTCTCTGCACTGTTCTTTCACTGACTTGTCCTGGTCCAATGCCTTGTTAATCACTGCTCTATGAACAGAATTAACCCTAATCATTCACTGCTGCCAAGGTTCACGTGGGCCGTTCTTCCTGAGCTTGCTCGTGATGGAAAAGTGACAGCAATAGCAAACAACAAACTGTACGCTCCAATGGCAGCTGCACTCACTCTTCGTGCAGGTCGCCGTGCACTAGCTGACTGAAAATGCTGCTTTTGTCGCCCCCACTCACTCTTTGATGCTCTGCGCTTGCTAAGGTGCAGGCATCACAATCCAAAGGTTGGGGGAGACTCCATACAAATGCAGAACGCAAGCTAAGGTGCAGGTGCAGGCATCTGTCAATCCACGACGGAGGTGGCGGGAAGCCGAACCAATTAACCAGATGAAAATAAAGCCCTGCTTTCTATCCATATGATGCATTGCACGCTGCATGCGAGATGCGACCTGCACTCACTCAGGCCAACACCACAGGAAAGACTCCCAGATCGAGGCAACAGAGATTTGTTTGTCCGATTGTTCCTTCAGCCGTTAACCACCATCGTTTTTCACGGGAGGATAGGATAGGATAGGATGGGAGCCACAGGTTGCCATGCAGAGCTGGGAAAGTTGCCGTCGTCGTCACCATCTGCATGCAGTTGCTTTGGATCGTCAAGGATTTCGTTTCAGTGGAGAGGCCGCACGCCGGACGGGAAAGCCAAATTTCGCTTCTTTTCTTTAATTTTTTTTTATTATTTAAAAAGGCAGTCGGAAAGCGCAGATCTGCTCTCTCCGGCGGCGAGGTGCCGCGCTTGAGATGTGCCGGGAGGTGGTGGCGCACGTCTACGACGTCGGCGCCGACGCCACCGTTGCGACAAAGATGTGGAGGTTCCTCCCACTAATCCATATGATATGAGACTCAATCCAAATTGGTAGTGTTGCATTGCGGTGTTAAGTTGGTTCTTTGCGTTATATGAACCTCTTAGTAGCTTTATATTTTTCAGTCCTGTTGGGGGATTAGCTTGATTTGACATTAAATCACGTGTACATTTTCCATGAGTTCTTGTCTGCTTAGATGGTCCAGATGATGACAAATCTGAAGATGAGAGCGGATCAGAATCAGACGACGATGAGATGGATAGGAATCACAGTGCTAACAAACAAGATGCAACCCAGTAGGAAAGGGGCGTGAAAAGAGAGAATGGACGACGCCGTCGCTCATCGCGAAGCTCACAGTCATATAGGCAGAGAGAGGAATACGTTAGAAATTGATCTCCACTCATTTTGGTCTAACGGTTTTAATGGGTCTTTGATCTAATCACGCCTTGATCGAGGACGTCCAGCCTATTATGACTGGTAGACTTTTGTCGCCAGCACCATAATAAATAGAGGTAGAAACCGGCCAAGACTCATGACCTAAGTTCATCCGTACCATCGCACATCACCAACAAACCCTAAATCTGATCTGTGAGGGGGCGCTGTGCTGACGAGAAGCACCATCACCGTCACCATCACCGAGAGATCGACGACGTCACCGTGACTTCTACACCACTGCTCTCTCCATCAACCGACGCTGCTCTAGCGCAGAGGACCGCACCGACAAAGAGCAGATAGTCGGATCGTCTTCTACGACTCCAGCGACCGGATCCGAAGGTATTGACCACCTCCGAACCACATATCTGTTGCCGCACGAAAACTCTCGGATCTACACTCCTAAACACCGGAAAAAGATTACAACATTGATATCAGAGCCAGATCTAGAAGTGGATCCCGATGAGTACGAAAAAACTCGTCGGAACCCTACCCGCGAGCAAAGATCCAAAAGATGAAATTGTAGCCATCGGCTACACTGTGGCGGATGCTTAGGGCTCCGCGAAAGAACTGCAAAAAGAAAAGGAAAAGAAAAGAAAAACTGCAGCCGCCAAAGAGAAAAAAAAGAAAGGAATAAAAAAAACAACGCGCGCGCGGCGAGACTCGGCGCGCAACCCGAGCGG
>BCLH01000160.1:15901-59974 GCA_001602315.1 Zoysia pacifica | reverse complement strand
GGCGGCCAGAGGGCGGTGCAACGCGACGCAAGTCCCAGAGCAGACCGAGGAACGCGATGCGCGCTGCAGCGCGCGGGCCCCACTCGCGAGAGGTTCAGCCGCCGCCAGAGCTCCCAACAAACTCGCGAAACAAACTGGGAAGGAGAAAATGATTTAGGTTAGGGTTGAGAGAGAACCCTCTTCTTTTATACCCTCCGAAAAAAGTGCGCGCCTGTCATATGTAGATCCAACGGTCCAGATCGCACGATGGATAAATAGGCTAGATTTGGCCCAAGAGGGAGAGTGAAATTTTGACCCAAGCTCAAGTTGGCTTGTCCGAATTGCAAAAGGCCAATGAGCCAGGCCAAATTTCAATTTCGGCTCAAAAAGAAAAAATTTTCCATTTCTTTTTCAGAGGTATTTTAATTGATTAATTAGATAATTTTTTACCTAATTAAATCTGTTAAAATTTGAACCAATGGGATAATTTTAACAGAACAAAAAAATAAAGTAAATGCTTTTGAAAATTAAAAAAATTTTGTTTTCCGTTGCGTACTTAAAGAAATTATTTTCATTATTAAATTCGAACCAACAGGAGAATTTAATTTTGAAAAAATAGTAATAAATTTTAGATAATTATGATATTGTTATTTTCTGACCAACGTTGATAATAACAGTATTATAATTTTTGTAATTGATATTTTATGTATTATTTCTATTTCTGCCCAACGGTGACATAGATTTAATGTATAATATAAAATTGTGTGTCATATTTTTGACCAACGTTGAAAATAAGACATATAGTTTTGCTGTTATTAAGTTCTCACTTTAATTGATTTATTTACAGGCGTATACAACTTAATGAGTTGTATCAAAAAGATTCTCACTCTCAAAGGTGACAACTATGGAGAGTGAAAGAAAAAGATAGATCTAGCGTTTATTTTGACTGAGGTGGACTAGGTTGTCACCGCAGCATGTCTCACTGAGCCTGAGGAACCAGTGAGGAAAGAAAATGAGGCTGAGGCTGCTTGACAAACCAGACAGAGGGACTATGCTCACTTAAATATGTTCTATGATCTTGAGCATAGAAAATAGACTACAGCCAACAAGAAGTGTATGGCTGTAATAAAGAACACGATTGAGCCTGCAATTATGAGTTCAATCGCGGAGTGTGACACCGTCACAGAGTACCTTGAAAGAATAAAGAGTCAATTTACTGGCTCTTCAAAGACATATGCCACACAAGTTATTAAACAACTTGTGACAGAAAGGTACTGTGGTAATAACGGTGGCATTAGAGAGCACATATTGAGAATGAGCAACATGGCATCTAAGCTCAAATCAATGGATCTAAGTCTCAAGTATGCACTATTTATCCATCTGATTTTTGCTTCCTTGCCAAAAGAGTTTGACACTTTTGTTGTCAACTATAATATGCAACCCGAGTCTTGAGACTTGAAAAAGTGTATAGCAATGTGTGTGCAAGAGAAGGACAGAATTAAAGCTTCACATGGTGGTTCTATCAACTATCTGAAGGATAACAAAAGAAAGAACTTCAACAGCTACTCTTCAAAGAACAAGGGAAAAGCCCCTGTCCATCAGCCTCAACAGAACAAATTTGCAGTGAACAAAGATCAGTGTCTTCACTGTAAGAAGACGGACACTACAAGAAGAATTGTCTCTCTTATTTAAAAATTGATTATGACAAAGAAAGGTGAGAACATTATTACCTTTATAAATGAATCTCTATATGTGCAATATTTGAAATCCACTTGGTGGATTGACTCTGGAGCAACTGTTTATGTTGCTAATTTATTGCAAGGATTTCGTTCGACGAGGACTACGCAAAGAAGAGAAAGATGCATTAAAGTTGCAAATAAAGTTCAAGCTGAAGTTGAAGCCGTTGGCGATCTTTCATTAGAGATGGTTTTATACTTATACTTAGAGATGTTATCTATGTACCCTCTCTACAGAGAAATTTGATTTGTATTTCATGTTTGAATAATGATGCTTATGATTGTCATTTTGGAAATGGCAAGTATAAAATAATGCTTAATAAAGAATGTGTTAGTCTTGCCATCTTACAAAATAAGCTTTATTTGCTATCACTACGTGATGATGTGAATGTCGTATGCGATAATAATAATATTGCGTGCGAGATAAACGAATTCTCGTCCATCAATGAAAATAGAAAACGAAAAAAAAACTCTAAACGAGTTGTAGAAATTATGGCACTGTCGTTTAGGCCATATTTCGAGGGGGAGAATAGAAAGACTAGTTAAGAATAATATTCTTCTTCACTAGAGTTCTCAGACTTAGAATAATGTCGAGATTGCATTAAAGGAAAATATGTAAAAAAATTAAAAAAGATACAAAAAAGCCCAGAAGTTCTACAAATTATTCACACGGATATTTGTGGTCCCTTTTCTGTGAAGAGTATAGATGGTTATGACTCGTTCATAACATTTACGGATGATTACTTCCGATATGGATACATTTATCCAATCCAAGAAAGACATGAAGCCTTGGATAAATTTAAGATATTTAAGGGTGAAGTTAAAAACCAATATGATTTAAAGATAAAGATAGTCCGATCTGATCGTGAGGGGAGTACTACGGTCGATATACCCTGTATGGACAAGTTTCTGGACCTTTTGCAAGGTTTCTACAGAAAAATAAAATAGTAGCCCGGTATTCTACACCGGGCGAACCTCAACAAAATAGAGTAGCTAAAAGACGCAACCGTACCTTGATGTATATGGTCTGAAGCATGATGAGCTATTCCACATTGCCATTGAGTTTGTGGATGGAGGCGTTAAAAACCGCCATTCATATTCACAACAGAGTACCCAGTAAATCGGTGCCGAAAACACCGTATGAGTTGTGGACAGGTAGAGTTCTCTCGTTAAACCACTTACGAGTGTGGGGGAGCCCAGCTGAGGCTAAAGTATTTAACTCAAATCTTGGGAAACTAGATCTCAAAACTGTGAGTTACCATTTTATTGGTTAACCAGAAAAGTCAAAAGGTTTTCATTTCTACTGTTCAGACAGACATACAAAGTTCGTAGAAACAAGACACGCTGTTTTCTTAGAATATGAGATAATAAGGGGAGCATGATAGCTCGAAAGATTGACATTGAAGAGAAGTGGGTGTATGTGCCCACTCCGATGATTCAAGAGCCATTCTTTACACTATCTGCTGTCACTGCATCGACAGTGCGAGATACTGTGATACAAGCACCTGTTATTGTTTTTTCTGTGACAACAATGAATGAGAATGAGGAACTTGTTTCTCAAGATCCAATAGAATCTATTGCCACAAAAGAGGAGGAGCAAGAATAGCCTCAAACAAAAAATGTACAGAATGAAGAGGCCCCGAGGAGGTCTCAAAGAGTAAGAAGATCAGCTATTTCTGATGACTATGAAGTTTATCAGACAGAAGAATTTCAAATGGAGGATGATCCCACCTCATTTAAAGAAGCCATGAGAAGCGAAAACTCTTCAAAATAGCTTGAGGCCATAGAAGAAGAAATGAAGTCCATGAACACTAATAAAGTCTGAGACTTAGAAGTAATTCCTAAAGAAACCAAAACAATATGTTGTAAATGGATCTACAAGATAAAACTCGACTCCCAAGGGAATATAAAAAGATATAAAGCACGACTCGTGGCAAAAGGCTTTACTCAAAGAGAAAGGATTGATTACAATAAGACATTTTCTCCGGTCTCATATAAAGATTTTTTAGAATTATAATGATACTAGTGGCTCATTATGATTTATAGTTACATCAGATGGATGTAAAGACAGCATTCTTCAATGAAGATTTGGAGGAGAATGTTTACATGGCACAACCGAAAGGTTTTGTTATGGAAGGAAATAAAAGAATGGGATGCCGTCTAAAAAAATCGATTTATTAGTTAAAGCAAACTTTAAGACAGTGATACTTGAAGTTTGACAGCACTATAAAGAAATTTGAGTTTAAAAAAAATTATAGAGGACAACTGTGTTTATTCAAAGTTTAAAGATAGAAAGTTTATCTTTTTAATCCTGTATGTAGATGATATCCTATTAGCTAGTAGTGATGTCAGTCTGCTACTAGAAACAAAGAAGATTTTGTTCTCAAACTTTGATATGAAAGATTTTGGTAAAGCTTCATTCGTTCTAGGAATCGAAATTCACCGAGACAGAAAGAAAGGGGTATTGTGACTGTCACAAAAAACATATATAGAGAAAGTTTTAAAGAAATATAGTATGCATAAATGTAGTTCATCACCTGCACCTATAGTCAAGGGCGACAGATATAGGGATTTTCAATGCCCTAAGAACCAATATGAGATCGATCAAATAAAAGCGGTTCCATATGCTTCAGCTGTCGAAAGCTTACAATATGCTCATGTATGTACACGTCCTGACTTAGCATTTGTTACCAGGTTACTTAGCAGATTTCAGAGCAATCTTAGAATAGATCATTGGAAACTGATAAAGAAAGTCTTGCGCTATTTGCAAGGAACAAAAGGCCTTATGATGACATACAGAAAATCAGATTTACTCCATATTGTGAGGTATACAGATTCTGATTATGCGGGATGATAGAAAGTCTATATCCGGATATGTGTTTACTCTCGCTGGAGGAGCTATTTCGTGAAAAAGTTCAAAGCAAACCGTCACTACATCGTACACAATGTATGCTAAGTTTGTAACATGTTATGAGGCTACGGAGCAGGTGAACTGGCTTAAAAAGTTCATACCCGATCTAAAAATGGTTGACGACATCTATGGACCACTTAAGTTGTACTGCGATAACGAACCCGCAGTAACGTATGCCCACAACAATAAGTCAAGTGGTGCTGTCAAACACATTGACATAAAGTACTATGTTGTGAAAAATAAAGTTCGGGATCAAATCATAAGTCTTGAGCATATAAGCACCGCAAAGATACTAGCGGATCCGCTTACTAAAGGCTTACCACTCAAAGTATTTATTGAACATGTTGCCAGCATGAGTTTAAAGAAAAGACTGTGATTCCTGAACTAAAAGATGGTCCAAAATGTATAGTAACTATTTTAGAATAGAAAAATGTATTATAACTGTTAAGTCTATCGGCGATTGATCGTAACGATGAGACAGTTCTATGTATTAATCTGCAATGGAATGAGTGAAGTTAAAAAATAATAAAGATAAAAGTATAAATTGAGATAAGGGGGCGAATGTTAGAAATTGATCTCCACCCATTTTGGCCCAACGGCTTTAATGGGCCCTTGGTCTAATCGCGTCCTAATCGAGGGCGTCTAGCCCATTATGGCTGGTGGGCCATTGTCGCCAGCGCCACAATAAATAAAGGTGGGGGGTCGGCCGGGACTCATGACCTAAGTTCATTCGTACCGCCGCACCTCACCAACAAACCCTAAACTCGATCTGTGAGAGGTCGCTGTGCCGACGAAAAGCACCACCACCGTCACCGTCACGACGACCGTCATCACCGAGAGATCGACGACGTCGCTGTAACTTCTACACTATTGTTCTCTCCACCGACCGACGCTGTCCTAGCGCAGAGGACCGCACTGACAAATGACAGATGATCGGATCGTCTTTCACGACTCTGGCGATCGAATCCGAAGGTATTGATCACCTCCGAACTACAGATCTGTTATCGACACGAAAACTCTTAATTTACACTCTAAACACCGGAAAAAAATTACAGCTGAACAACCTCTGCATGCTGCCATTTTCTGATAAACATATTACACAGGGAGCCGTATATCTGCACGGAGGATGAAACCAACTTTACATCCTTAAGAGATTCATTTGTGACGAAGAACTGGAAGCTGCGAAAACGCCCTGAGAAGGGCCGAAGCGATGGAGCGCGCCCCAACGTGCGCTATCTTGGACTTGATCTGTCCTCGTCGCGGCAGCGGGCGAACCCTCCTGTGCCTTTCAGGTTCAGCCCTGTGAACTTTGACGACGAGACGACCAGCTGCGCTTGCTTGCTCGCAGGCCATGGAGGTGTTGAGTGAAGGAGGAGCTGTTCGTCTGCGCGTGTGATGATCTGCAAATGATTGACTCTTGTTCTCTGCCGAACGGACACGTCTGCAGGTGATTCATTTGCTCGTCAGCTGTGGTGTCTGCCACCTACCTGCGATATCCAAAGAGCAGAGAACTGTTGCCAACCTGGTGTGTCTCCTTCCCTGCTGAACACGCCTTCGTCAGTTGCAGCTTACAAGGCTCATCAATCTTGGTGCTAATGATCGCTTTGGCAATGAATGGCCTTGACTGAATTTCATACGCGCAGACGGCTGTCTCCCAGGATCAACGAATGCCGTGTTTCGGATTCAATATCATCACGTCATGATTCATATTTTTTTTTCTCTTCTGCCGATGGAACCGCATTGCCGGCCAACTAAAATTCGGATTAGAAAAATGTACTGACTCAAGCAAAAACTGTCCAAATCCTGGTGCTGCGGGCGGGCCCGGCTGGAGCAACACGACAAGAAAGGATTTTGGCTATCTTCTAGTAGTATTCATCTTGGTTGGGGTTCGACACTTGGACTCGGGAGGGTCTCATGGCACCGCCCGCCGCACAGCTCCTCCTCCTCCCAAAGGTCCCAAACCACCACCTCTTTCTTCCCCGCCGGCCGCTCGTTCTGCCTCGTCCGCATCAGCGTGACAGCAACAAGCAACCCTCTTTGTCCTCCTCCGTTCCCCTGCTTCATCATGTCCGGCCGATTGGCGCGGCGGCCACCGCCCCGGTGGTGGTCATCGCGCCCGGCGACCACTGGGGAAACTGGGCTTTCCTCCTCTCCGCCGCCGCATTCGGGACATGGTACAGCTAAAGCGCTGCCTTTTTTTTTGTTTCTACTTCAAACAATTTCCTCTGCATTCCTGGCCGATGACACCGTAGCTACCTCCTCTGTTTCTGATTCTGAACGAAGGTCGGAGGAGAGGACGTCGTGGGGCGCGGCGCTGAGTGGGGCGCTGGTGACCATCATCGCGGGGCTAGCCGCGACGGCGACGGGGCTGGTCTCCCCCGGCGCGCCGGCGCACCACGCAGTCATGGAGTACCTCCTGCCGGCAGCCGTGCCGCTGCTCCTCCTCGGCGCCGACCTCCGCCGCGTCGTGCGCGCCACCGGCGACCTCTTCAAGGCGTTCCTGATCGGATCAGGTGATCATCGTCTCCGCTCCTTGCGGTGCAAGAAAGAAAGGTTCAATGTGAATCTTACCATTAGTTAATTACTTGCTCGAATAAATTAATCAGCCGGCAACTTTGACAGTTGCGACTGTGATCGGCACAGTGGTGGCGTACGCTTTGTTTCCGATGAGATCACTGGGCCAAGATAGCTGGAAGATCGCCGCCGCACTCATGGGCAGCTACATTGGCGGAGGTTATTCCACATTCCCTCCCTGATCATCGCTGATTCATTATAAGGTTTTTCAAGACTGACCTCGACCTCCTGTTGCGCTCGATCGCCCCTCACGGCTGACAGCCGTGAACTATGTCGCCGTCTCGGAAGCTCTCCAGCTCTCGCCGTCGGTTCTCGCTGCCGGCGTGGCTGCAGACAACCTCATCTCGGCGCTCTACTTCATGGCGCTCTTCTCCTTGGCGTCAAAGATACCACCAGACACTGCTCAACAAGGTACGAGTACCTCAGTGCCACCACCAGCTGCGTGTATGATTACTCGTGTCACTCCCTGAATTTCATTCTTTCTGAAATAAGTAGACGCTACCAAGAAGGACGGCGAGGCTGACGGAAAAAACCGGAAGATGTCCGTGCTCAACGGCGGCGCAGCCATCGCGTTGTCGTTCGTCATCTGCAAGGCCGGGTCGACCATCGCCGACCGGCTGGGCTTCCAGGGCGGCACGCTGCCGTGCGTCACGGCGCTGGTGGTGTTCCTGGCGACTGCGTTCCCGGGGCACCTCGGCAGGCTCGCCCCGGCCGGCGAGACCATGGCGCGGATCCTGATGCAGGTGTTCTTCGCCGTCGTCGGGGTCAACGGCAACGTCATGGACGCCGTCACCAAGGCGCCGAGCGTGTTCGCGTTCGCGCTGGTGCAGGTGGCCGTCCATCTCGCCGTGGTGCTCGGGGTCGGTAAACTCATGGGGCTGGACAGGAAGTCCCTGCTAATCGCTTCCAATGCCAACGTCGGTGGACCGACCACGGCGGCAGCCATGGCCACGGCTAAAGGGTGGAACTCGCTCATCGTGCCGGGCATCCTCGTTGGCATCTTTGGGATCTCCACTGCAACGTTTCTTGGCGTTGGTTTCGGCATGTTGGTGCTAAGAAGAATGTAAAGGCTAGCGACTACCCTGTCCCTCAATCCTGATAGGCTTTTAGATACAAACCCGTAGGAAGGTTTCAAGAGATTGCTAGAGGCATAGCCAAGTTTTGGCCAGAATTTTTCATTTTAGCGGTCACCCATTTATAAACAACCGATCTGTACGATGTTGAACAAACCTCAATGAGTTACTTCATGAACATTCAACAATGACTGGAACCATTCAACATATGCCAGAAATCCATGAAAATATCATTCAAACTGGCAGTTCCATAATTCAGGTGAATGCATGCAGGATTCCTACGTGCCCTTTCCACATTATCATTCGAGTAGGCAGTTTTTTACTTCTTTAGTTCAGACAATCTATCAAATTCAGATAAATTCTTGGATACTCATCTTCGTTTCAACAACGAATGACTGCAGTCAATCTTTAGCAGAAAATAAACATCGTACAGACTGAAACAGCTGCAATATGTCGGATAAGATAGCATGCACCATTACACATCCTAACCCAGTACAAAATTTAGTCTCAGAGAATTGCAACACAAAGGATGATAAAAACACGACTGACAGAAACCTTGGGCTTATGGGATCGCTCTGAGACACTTTCACTACTGACTAAGCAGGAATGAAGCTCACTGCTCCTCATGGATGGGACCCTTGTCACTAACGTAGATACCGTCCAAGAACTTCCTGATATCCTTATTCTTCACATGGCATTTCTGTTCACAAGGGAAAAAATAACTTTCGCATCAGAATATGGATTACAACAGAAAACAAGCCAAGATCACACAAAAATGTTTATCCAAAATGTAATACTTGCAATACCATAGAACAGCATAGAACAATAATTAATGCCAGAGATGGAAATAGTACATGATTCACATGATCCATTTCCACATTACATTTGATATTTCACATGATCAGAATATAACTCCCATGCCAGTATGTTACAATAGAAGATATAAGCTCGCTAAGTTAATCAGATCACTAAGGGGCCCCCTTTAACAAATCCATTTCCACACACGAATTAGAAACAACATTGCATGGAACTTATGAAACTATTGATTGTTATCATAGGCAATCATGCCGTACGACGTTACATATTATAAACAGGCTTGCAAAGATTATTCATTGCTAACATGGATGAAAAGTTCTACACTAATAAAATACTAACAAAATGTGGCTAAATGACTCAAATTAAGATCCCCTGGTATATATAGTCATATTTGAAAGACAGTGTCTTCATCAATGTGCTAAACTCGTTGACACCTAATAAGTAGGAGTAGGTCGACTAAAGGTCCATTCACTCCCATCTTGCCAGGCATGATAAGAAGCACATTTCGACCTCAACAACAGGCATGATCCACATCTAGTTTCATAATCAAACGGTAAGGACTACAAGAACGAAACAGACGCAGCATAAGGAACAAAATGATTCACCTGGTTGATGAGGGCAGCGGAGCGAGAGACGAGCTCGATGTCGTTGCCGTCGAGGATGAGCTCATCCTTGACCTTCTCAGACCGCAAGATGGTGACACCCTCGAGCATGTCCACCTTTCTCACCTGAACAAGATCAAAGGGATTAGCACGATATAGAGGTGATCCGTCCGAGCAGATCGAAGAAATGATAAATTGGATTGAAGAAAGGACTAAAAAAAAGTGTCCTCACCCTCTTCTCGCCGAGAAAGTTCCTGATCTCGATGGCTGTGTTGCCGTTGGTGATGGATGCGTTGATTGGGAAGTGAGCGTAGACGAACCGCATCTTATAGCGGTACCCCTTGGTGACTCCCGTGATGAGATTCTGAACGTGGGAGATGGCGGTCCTGATGGCGGCCATGGTGCGGCGTGTGCCGAACCAGGCGTCGACCTTAAGCTTCCGGCCGTTCTCCTGCAGCTGGAAGTCGAGGTTGAGGTGCTTGAAGTTGCGGGTCAGCCTCCCGCGGGGGCCCACCACCGTCACGACCTTGGCCTTCACATCGACCGTAACCTCCTCCGGGACGTCCATCGTCTCCGACGCCACAATGGTCTTCATCTTCGCCGGCTTCTTCTTCTTCCTTGGCTGCGGCGGCGACGATGGAGGGGAGGATGGTTAGGCGGCGGCGCAGGGGAGGGCGAGCGTGTTATATAGCGACGGCAAGGCAGGGAGAATGGTAGTAGGGTTTAATCGGTCGGTCTTATCGCAGCCGTCGGATCGTGGGCTAGGGTTTCCAATAATAAGGTGGGCTTTTGTTTCCTGGGCTGACAAGTCACAAGTGGGTGGGGGCCTTTTTGAGCAAGCTCAGCCCCCTTCTTTGTTTTCCGACGGACCCGGACTCCGCTGATGAATGCTTTGAGTATTCTTTTTCTTTTTATTATTATTTGTCATGGTATTGACTCTTGCAACGAATAATAAATCTGTTACCTTGTGATCGAGTTGTAGAAACAAACTTTTATAAAATAAAAAGGAAAAAAAAGAATGCATACAAAATACGCAAAAGTGTTGGAATACATTCCTGGACCCTAACTACATGCACCAGACTGTTTTTTTTTACCATGATCATGAAAATGCAAAATATTTTTCCATTAAGAGAGATATGATATTTCTCTCTCTCTCTCTCTCTCTCTCTCTCTCTTTCTCTCTCTCTCGCGTGACCTTTTTGACAGGATAGTACATATGCATGTGACTTTTATTTATAGTACATGTATCAGTGTCCTGCAGCATGGGGAAAAAGGCTCGGTTGGAAACTGATGGAGCAGACACAGCAGAGTGGTGGTGTTCCTTATCATTCATTTGGAATTTTGGAGTGGCCAATTAGTTGGAGTGGCTAGGTGTTACAGTTACAAAGCTGTGCAGCCTCTAGTCATGCCAACACACACACACACACTACACGATCGGTAGCAGATGGGGCGTTGTACAGCGCAACAAGATCGAGCACCATCCTCCTGCAAAAAAGAAAAAATAATGGCTTGCCTGTTCAAGCTATAGATGGATGGACATGGTGACCTAACACAAGCACCACTGCTCTGGAATCTTGATCATCAATCCACCATCTCCATTTGGCAACTGTAGACCACCCGCTCTGCTTGCTTGTCTACAGTCCACATACCTGACCTCCTATCTCTCTCTCTCTCATGCATCTGATCGATGATCTAGCTAGTGATCTGAGCTGATTAAGCAGCTACTACAACAGATGGAGATATTTAATTAGCTCGAGAAGCGAATATCTCGGCAAGCATCGATCCCAAACAACAACAATATTATCTTCTGTTACCTTTCTTTCTGTTGGAGGCCATTGATCCACAGTGGTACGCTGATATAAGAATATAGACCGGAGACGTCGCCTCATTCCATTCGGTGACGACTTGGGACTTCTTTTCTCTTGCAAATGCAGCTAAAGATCAGCATCCGATCCATGCTGTCTCTAGCTAGCTCCTTCTTTTTTCATGGAAGCACCTCACTTCAGATGCTGAGACGAGAGAGAGCTGCATGCATTACATGTGCAGTCACAGGCTTCGTCTCGAGCTGACACCAGGGGGAAGCTAAGCTAAGGTAACTGATTCTTCCTTCGATGCACCACTAGCTAAGCAGCTAAGGGCTAGCTAGGGCACGCCCCCATACCATACCCTGATGGATGAGGGTTTTCGATCGTCTCAAGTCATCTCAGGCACAAAGCTAGCTAGCTGATCGCTTTTCCTCCCATGGCCTTGCAGGAAATGATTTATCATTTCCTTGCTCGGTGGACAACTCCCTCTCGCCTCTCGTCTGAATCCACAGTTGGTTTGAAGTGGACAACTCCCTCTCGCCTTGCAGGAAATGATTTATCACCGACATGGTGACGATGGAAGGGATCGAATAAAGCAGAATGTCATTTTCCTTTAATTTTTTTTCCGGCCTCTGATAGTTGTTCCGGTTCCACAAGGGAAGAAAAATATATATATTCTATCTCTGACTTTAACTGCTAGTACATGTCTCAAGTATAGATTCTACATCCACCAAAATGTCCATTGCTATATCGCAACCTAATTAAGGGGACATGAGATATGGTAAATATTGGATATAACCTAGGAGTATGACCTATCTAGCTCGTCTTGCAGATTGCAGTACAGTAGTACAGTAGAAAAGGAGCTGAGCTTGAGCTGCACTTTGAGAAAAAGAGAAAGATGGGTGTGCCTGCCGAATGGCGACTGCGTCATTGCCCACAAAAAAAAAAAAAAGAAAGCCAAAGATGATGATATACAGTTCATGTGCACTAGATTTCTGTAGCCAAACAATCTCTCTTTATTTCTCTCCCTTTAATTGAGGAAAGGCGTACCTGGAACGATTCTTTCCTCGCTCGGTTAGCCCGGTTACTTGAGCATCTCCATGTCCTGTTCATCTGTCGCCCGCCACCACATCAATTCCGAGAGCCTTATCATCTATAAAATCTTCAAACCGCAGTCGGTTGCTTTCGTCTCTGCAGAGAAGGGAACACGCAGCTAGCTAGCTAGCTCGCTGGCATGGGGTTGCTCGGCGATGGCTTGCCGGTGGCCGTGATGCTTTTCCTCAACGTGGTGGCGGCGGTCATGGTGTCGCTGGTCAAGGTGGCCATGGACGGCGGCATGAACCCGCTCGTGCTCGTCACACTGCAGCAGCTCACCGCGTCCATCTTCCTCGCCCCGATAGCATACTTCAGAGAGAGGTGCCCCTCTGCCTGTCGATCATCAAAGTGACATGTATTATATTCAGCGCCGTATTTTCTAATCCTTATTAGCTGCTTGCGTTGCAAATTTTAATCAGGAAGTCGAGGCCTAAGCTCACACTGGAGATCTTCGGCTACCTCTTTGTCAGTGCTGCACTCGGGTGCGAAACCATGCATGGCGTATTTGCAACCCACGGTTCAGTTCACAACTTCAGATAACCGTATTTTGATTCCGCTGTTTGGGTTTGCAGGGCTGCTCTGCGGCAGTACATGATCTTCATTGCCCTGCGCTACACCACGGCCACCTTCGTCACCGCCTTCTCCAACATCGCACCGGTGCTCACCTTCCTCCTCGCCGTCGCAACACGGTAACATGGCATCCCGCGGCGCCTGTTCGATTCAGATTCAGAGAAGAGGGAAGAAAGAATTCACACTAATTTGCAGTTCGGAAGCCCTGAACCTCAAGAGCAAGACGGGCATGGCGAAGCTCGTGGGCACGCTCGTCTCCTTGGGCGGCGCCATGGTGCTCTCCCTCTACAGAGGCGTGGCCCTCACCCACGCCGCGCCGCCGCATCACCGCCAGCACCAGGCGCAGCAGGACTCCGTGAGCCACGCCAAGTGGACGCTGGGCACGGTGGCCATCCTTGGCAATTGCGTCTGCCTCTCCTGCTGGTTCCTGCTCCACGGCCGCCTCTCCAGGAAGTACCCGCACGTGTACTCGTGCAACTCGCTCGTGTCCGGGCTCAGCTTCCTCCAGGTCGCCGTCGTCGGACTCTGCACCCAGAGGAGCATCACGCCATGGATCATCAACAGCAAGTTCCAGATCCTCACCGTGCTATACGCTGTGTGTAATATTGTAATTCACCAACTGTTTCAGTCTGGTTGTCAGCGCCGTGGATGCTCTGATAGATTGCTCTGAACTTCATTTGTGTGGATGGATTCCACAGGGCATCGTCGGATGCGGCGTCTCGTTCGTGCTGCTAACGTGGTGCATCGATAAGAGGGGCCCCGTGTTCGTCGCCGCCTTCATACCGGTCGTGCAGATCATCGTTTCAGTCATCGACTTCTGCATTCTACACGAGCAGCTCTACCTTGGAAGGTACAGTAGCAGCATGCCTTGTGTTCAGGATTCAGGCACTGAACTGAAATATGCCTTGTGTTCAGGATTCATGCACCGAACTGAAATCGTCTCAACCTTATCTTGTGATGTGCAGTATGCTGGGATCTGTTCTTGTGATTGGCGGTCTTTATCTTCTGCTGTGGGGCAAAAGGCAGGAGGCCTTGCACTGTCCTCCAAAAGATACTGACAATGACAAGGAGCAGCAGCAACAGCAGGTGCAGAACTGAAGACTCGAGACAGCATCTTCAGACTGTTGAGTTCTAACAGTTGCAAAATAATACCTTCCCACTTTTTTTGGTGTCTCAAGGGAGCAATGTTCTTCTAAAATCAGTCCGGTGCCGACGAGAAAGTTAGATTCTAATCAAAACAGTAGAATGGTCAGGAGTGGAATTATGATAAGCATTTTTGCAGCCTTTACTGAGGATTTTGTCTCCAAGGGTTCAAGTGTCCTATTAACGAATTCTGCATATGCAACAGCCAAGATTTTCTCCCTTTCAAAAAAAAAAAAAAAGCTAAGATTTTTATCTCCAATTTCATGTGTAGTACACATGAACTTAAGCAAACCTATAACTTTCAGCATCTCATTCGTGCTAGACATCAAGAAACAAAATTGAAAAGAATCAATCTACCATTGTCCCTCATTTGCAAACAGTACCTATATGAAGACCCAGTTGCCTTTTTAAGGTCCTTGGTGGTACCAAAATTTGAATTAACAACAGCTAGGCAACTCCTTTTCATGTAAATAGTTCCCAAAAATTTACATAATCAGCACTTCCTTTTTTACAATGAAATAAAAAGTATATTTGATATTTTAAGGTATCATAAAAGATGGTTTTATATACCACACTACCACATTTGCTGCACAATTTTATTATGTATATATTAATAATTACTTTCATTGTAGAAATTCTCCTATATTCAACAAAATCAAATGAAAACAAATATGAGTTTAATGTGAAATTTATGGGGAAAATATGTATTATTATAAGCCGTACAAGCAACTCCACAGCACATTAACCGATGTTCTGTGTGATATTGCTCTTGAATGTAACTTGAGTATACTACCTACATTTTACATTATATACGCGTCACGCAGTCGTGACGACAGGTTCAGAGAAAGAAAGACGAGATGTAAGATGCAAAAGTTAGTAGACTTCCACATTCCACTGCTCCCCCTTCTTCAATTGCTTCTTGTATTCCATCCAGTCAATTCCTGACATTGCAAAACGCAAAAGATTCAGCAAAAACTTTAAAACATAGCTGTTCAATTGAGACATGGCAAGTTCAGAAGCATGTGTACCGTCATTTGCAGCCAATGACACCATAATGTCATCAATACCCTTCTCCATGCCTTTCAACCCACACATGTAGACGTAGGTGTTGTCCTTCTTCAGGAGCTCCCAAAGCTCCTCCTTGTACTCAGCCATCCTGGTCTGGATGTACATCTTCTCCCCTTGGGCGTTGGTCTGCTCTCTGCTGACAGCGTAGTCGACCCGGAAGTTGTCAGGTGCTTTGGTCTTCATCTTCTCAAACTCCTGGATGTTCACCAATGCAGCACAACTAGGAGCTTAAGCTTCAAATATTTATTGAAAATAAGTACTAGTAAGGAATAAACTTGTGAAGTTACTCATGGGAAAGAGAGATGCACTGACATCCCTGTATAGCAATGAACTGCTCGTTGGAACTCCCAAGAAAAGCCATGCCAAACCGTTGAACTGCACAGGAACTCACACTCTTGACTTTGAGATGAAGTCTGAAACTAACTACTCCAGAGAGAGAGAGAAAAAAAAAACACCAGTGTACTACCTTGTAGTCGTCGTGCTTCTCAAAGAACATTTTCCACAAGAATGAGCGAAACGGAGCAATACCGGTACCTGTCGCAAGCTGCATGTAGTTGGAATGACAGTAAGATTTCAGCTTGCCGTGAATGTGTGCTTGGTGAACTCGCTTTGCTACTTAATTGTGTGCTTATATACCATTACAATAGTAGCATTGGGGTCTTTGGGCATGAGCATTTCTTTACCAACTGGTCCTGTTATCTTGACATCAGCACCCGGCTTCAAGTCGCCTGCCCAACCATATTGGGAAACATTTTGTATCAGAAATCAAATGTTTTTTGAGAAGCATGACGACTACAATGTTTCCATTCGTTGCACTTGTGGTTTAATGCAGTAAGGTGTACATAGAAGGATGGACATCAGGACACTGAGTTCATGGAACACTATTTTGATTAGTATCATTTGATTATTTTTTTTAGATGGAGCACTACGCAGAATAAGGAAATAAAGTACCAGCAAAGTTTGATCCAAATTGATTGTGTGGAAAGTAGAGTGCTATGCAGTAACTCACATAAGAAGTTTGAGCAGACTCCTTTGACAATCTCTCCCTGATCATTGGTGTAAACCAGCCTCTTGACGCATAGGGAAACCTAGAGATGACGAATAAACGAAGCATAAAACACGAGAGAAGCATCATTGGTGTTGGTCAATAGTCGGAAAGGAGGACTGACCGTCTTGGAGTCTCCGAGGTCGCCGAGCGCGCTGCTGGCGATGGAGTATAGCCTGATCTTGTGCGGCTTGCCGTTCTTGTCGACGCCGTCGGCGATGATACCGATGGACTGGCCCTCTCTGTATGGGATCTCTCCTTCGGTGCTGAAGACCATGTGCCACGTCTCTCCGGGTGCGTCGTCCCCGGTGATCTTGGTGTTGAGGAGGCACTTGCCGACGTACGGGTCCTTGGGCCTGTACTTGTTGGTGACGACGCCCTCCTCCTGCTTCTTGGACTCCTTCTTGGGGGGCTTGGGCTCCGCCTCGACGGCGGACACCT
Source organism: Zoysia pacifica (assembly GCA_001602315.1). Lineage (NCBI taxonomy): Eukaryota > Viridiplantae > Streptophyta > Magnoliopsida > Poales > Poaceae > Zoysia > Zoysia pacifica. Next base: position 43,116 of record BCLH01000160.1, on the reverse strand, counting down.
GCGCGCGGATGGCGGCCGCGGCTCTCCTCCTCCTCGGCCGGTAGGAGAGGAAGTGGGTCGTGGACGGGGACGAGACCGAGGCGGTGTTGGCGGAGAGGGAGACGGCCGCGGCCGTGACGGCGGCCATGTTGTTTGGCTGGTTGCTTCCGGCGGAGGAGGAGAAGACACTCGTGGAGGGAAGCTTGCTGTTGCTGGCTAGCCAGCCTATAAGAAAGGGAGATAGGCGATGAGTGGAGGACGGAGAGGATGACGAGCAAGTGGCGCTCGCAGCTCGCAGCTCGCTGCTCACTCCCTCCCTCCCTTCAGTCCTCTGCTCTGCTCTGTTTTTTTGGAGGGAACGGAACACCAGCTGAGCTAGCCCCTGCTCTGTTCTGGTCCGACGGATACGGCCCAGCCCATTAGTTTTCGTCATGGGCCACCGCTCTATTCTGCTGCACATTCCATGGATATATGGCCCGGCCCTTTCTTCTAATAAAAAACAGATATGGCCCGGTGCTCAGCCCAACAGACCGGGTAACCGAGAGACGAGGCGGACAGCTTATTTGGGCTTATTCACGAAAATAAATAAAAGCTGTGTCAAACAGTAAATTTATTTTACAGTTTATTAGTTCAACAGCTTTTTAAAATGAACTTAAACAGTAACTTATTTTTCAGTTGTTTTTCACCAGCTAAAAAAATAAGCTGTTTTTTTATTAATTTTCAGCTGTACAAAACAGGGCCGGTATCATCTGTCAAATTCTTCAGAAATGCAGTGCAGGCCCCCAGGCAAACAAAGACAAGGACCGCAGCTAACGAAAACAAAATGCAGTGTGCACCTACTAGTCTCACATTCAAACCTTATTTATATTCTAGCTGCTTGCAATAAAATACTCTTCAAAATTGAGTGAAAAAGATACACTATGGCCGTAAGATATTGTCACCCACCCATGGAATGCATGCATGAAGGATTGCTCGTTTCCTTCTCTCTCTCTCTCTCTCTCTCTCTCTCTCTCTCTCGATCTCGATCTCGATCTCGATATACGTACACATATAAATACAGTCGCAGGGTTCAAAATCTCATCGAGCCACCCTCTTGCTGCTGTGAAGTTTGTAACAGCACAAACACACTCGTCATCGTCATCTCCCAACGCGCGCGGCATGGCAAACATGGCGGACCACCCGAGCAAGCTACGGGACGACGAGGCGGCGCGGGCGCCCGGGATGGACGTCGACGACGATGCCGTCGCGGTGAAGCCGCAGATCGCCGCGACTGCGTTGGAGGCGTTGGCGCTTCCGCTCAGCATGGTGCTGGTGCAGGCCTTCACCGTGGTGATGCTGCTCCTGTCCAAGCTGGCGCTTAACACCGGCATGCGCCCCTTCGTCCTCCTCGTCTACCGCAACCTCGTCGCCGCCGCCGCCGTCGCGCCGCTCGCGCTCATCTTCGAGAGGTACAGTTGTACTAGCAGTTACTTCTCACCTCACCTGCCTAGTAATTAATACGATCGACCTGCAAAACTCAAATTTTCTTCTGTTATGCGAATTGATGATCCCTGCATGGGTGATTAACTACGGTCTACGGGTGCTGAATCCAACCAAGGTAACGTTAGTAATAGTAGCTGCATGCTGCACTGGCAGTCTTGCACACCATGGTTGCCGCGTACGCGTATACGTACGCGTGGTGTGGATCTTGCATTGCATGCATGGCCGTGTATTTCTTTATTCTTAGTTATCTGCCATGCATATTTTATCTTTCAGAAAAAAACACCGAGCAAGCAAAATCGACTGCACACCAAGTGGCTAGCTGCTCACGAACAAAGATCATATCCGTACCGTCGTAGTGGAATGGCTGGTACTAGAAATTAAAGATTCAGTTTTTAAAATAAAGAGAATTACTCGATAATTACGGAGTACACCAGACAAGTAGATCAGTTATGTCCACATATTTTTGCTTGCCGATTGATCGTTAACTATACAAGCATCTTTCGATTTGATCCAAGGACTGTTATCGTCCTGAATCTAAGGGGCAAGAGAACTAGTGTCTGTTGACCACCAGCTGTTCTCACAAGGCACAGTACAAAGCAGTCCATACCTCCATCGTCACTGCTGCAGCAAATTTCAAAGTGATTTGATCTGTGTTTTTGTCTTGTTTTTTGTAGCATAAGACTAGTATTAGATACTTCCCTGAAGACGAAGAAGAATCCTAGTAGTAGCTACTAGAAGATAGCCATAGCTAGATGCGTGACTGATTGTTGCCTGCAGGCTGGAATAAACTACCTGATCTAATTGGCTGTGCTAGTGATAGACAACAACTAACCTGGCACTTGTTATTACCACTAATTATAAGGAGGCAGAAAAGAAAATGATATTTTCCGTCAGACTGTCAACATCTTAATTCGCCTCATGGCTCGCAGACAGAATTATATGGCAATCTTCTTGTCGGACGCCTCATCTCCTGGGTTACATGTGAGAACACGATGACTAGCTTGCCGAACGTCTCCACCACCACAACTTACGCTAAGCTGTAGATGACCAAATAAATAGTGTAGCAGTGCTGAATACTGAAAAATCTGCATGGACACAGCAGACAATGCATTTTTTTGGTACCATTGTCTACTGTAAGAAATTCTTGGCATTGCACTGTCATTACGCACTTACTGAATGTACTGTTGTGCCAACCTGCACATGGCGCCAATGCAGCTAGAACAGGAGAGGATGGCTCAATGTAGTTATGCTTAGGCTGGATGATTTTGTCTTAAAGTTTCTGGTGCATGATTCAGTTTTTCTGCTTCAGGAAAATGTGGAAGATGGTGAATTTGGTTGTGCTGGGCTGGCTTTCCGTAAACGCGACATTCGGGTGAGCACTCACACTCAGCCTTCCCTAGCTTGGAATTTAGTAGCAGTTACACCTTTTCTTTTCAAGCTAAAGTTAGGCAGGCAGCTCAATACTTAGCACTAAAAATAATGTCTAGCTACTATAGTTAGGATTAAGTAACCTGATATATGGATGTGCATCAGGAAGAAGAAATACTACAACCGTGGAATCAATTTCTTTCCTTTGCAGAGTCTTGTTGGCGATGGGCTTGTACTATTTTGGGCTTCGTGACACGAGCGCCTCGTACTCCGTGAACTTCCTGAACCTGATCCCGATCGTGACGTTCGCGATCGCCGCGATCCTGCGACTGGAGAAGGTGGCCATGGACAAGTGGCCCGGGAGGATGAAGGTGCTGGGCGCGGTGCTGTGCGTGGCCGGGACGATGATGGTGAGCCTGCTCCGAGGCCGGCTGCTGCACCTGTGGCCTGACACCCACCCACCACTGATCGCGAGGATGCGGGCACACTCCTCCTCCTCCCACGGGGCGGCCGCACAGGCACAGCAGCACGCAGCTCATCCAGCGGCGGGCACGTTCTTCCTGTGCTGCAGCTGCCTGAGCTACGCGCTGTGGTTCGTCGTCCAGGCTAGGGTGGCCAAGGTGTTCCCGGCGAGGTACTGGGCGACCATGCTGACTTGCTTGATCGGAAGCGCGCAGAGCTTTGTCGTGGGCGTCGTTCTCGGCCATGGCCGAGCTCAGGCTCAGGCTCAGGCTCAGGCTCTCTCGGACTGGAGGCTCAAGTGGGATCTGCAGCTTCTCACCGTCGTATACTCGGTAATTCCTCTGGAGGTTTTTATAGATTACTGCAGTTGCCGTTGATCAGTTACTCCCTCCCACCTCTGAAATGAATTTATCAATGATGGATCGATCAGGGCGTGTTCACGACGGGAATCACCTTCGTTTTGATCTCCTGGGCCGTAAGCCGGCGCGGACCCATCTACCCGCCCATGTTCAACTCCCTGTCCCTGGTCATGACCACCGTCATGGACTCGGTCTTGCTCGGCACCAACATTTACCTGGGGAGGTGTGGAGGTTTCTTCTGGTTTATTTACTGAATCGTATTTTTGGTAGCTAAAAAAGTAAATGGTTGTGTTCATGTTATATATGCAGCATAGCTGGATCACTGCTGATCATCGTGGGACTCTACGCGTTCCTGCGGGGGAAAGGCAAGGAGCAGCAGCAGCAGCCAGAGGCACAGGCACAGCCACTGCCACCGCCACCGTCACCGCTGGGTGGAGATGACAAGGCCTGATGCCTGAATGTTGAGGGTTCCCTTCTTTTTAACTGATGGATGTCGCTAGGACAGCATCGTTGTGTCGATCACTGGCAACTGGAATTCATGTGTCGTTACAAACAGCAGCAGGTAGAACAAACGGTGAATTGATTAATTATTTGCAATGATCCTGAGAGCAGAGCTGTAAATCTAGCAACAGTGGCTCCGCCGTGAGCTCCAGGTGGACGCCGAACAGCCGTAGCTTCTGTCCGCACCGCGCATCCTCGTCCTCGATCGCGGCCGGCGGCGCCAAGCTAGCTAGCCTTGCTGCTGCACCTGAAGCGGCAGAAGGAGACGGTGTCGCCGGCGGCGAGAGGCGCTTGTTCTTGTCGCGGACGTACCGGCTCCATCCCTTGGTCATGACGTAGCTCTGGCTGCTGCCCCAGGAGTAGGAGTGGCGGAAGCGCCACGAGGCGTTCCCCCGGAACCACCAGCCGGTTCAGCTTCCCCACCCCACGTCGCTCGGCGTCACCACCTTCTCGAACAGCCGCTCGCGCGCCTGCACCTGAACCTGCTGCTTATGTTGTTGCCTTCTTCAGCTGCTACGCCATCACCGCCTGGTTGATCTTCGGTCCTGCAGCTCTTCGATGCAACCTTCGACAGGGCCATCTATGATCTACTCCTATCTATGATCTATCCGCAGCAACTCCTGGTCTCCTGGTCCTGGGATCGATTCCTAATAAATAATAGTCCTCTTCATGTGAATGATCCTGCTATCCTAGCAGAGGTAGCAGAGGGAGCCACAGCCACGCTGAATAATTTAACAACAGAATATTTCATCACGGACCTGACAAGAATATGGCAGTCATGTAGCATTCGCAGGCATAAACCTAAATTCATTAGCTAGCAAGAGGTCAACCACACAGTACTATCTACATCATGAAATTGGAGCCACAAAATTAATCAAAATCAAGTGGTGGAAATGGAACAAGCAGAATGTATAGAATTGCAATTTGGGTCATGTTATCCAAAGTACGTTTACCATCCAGCTCCCATGTGAAGTGAGGTCGCGCATTTATGCATACACTTCTATTTCGCTTCGTGTAAAAAAGTTAATTCGGAGATGCTATGTTTGAAACAACAGAGTTATATACTGGTTTTCACCTTTTTAAGCAACCAAAAGTGAAACTAATCCCACCTCTCCCCTTCATTTCAACTATAAGCTATTAAGATCAAATCACACGTTAGACTGAGGTACCGAAACCGCTTTTGGTCGAGATGGGCAGTTCTGTGTTTGGGGATGCTGGTTTGAGTAATTCAACTGCCGGTATCTGCAGTGATGAGAAGAAGCTTGAGCTTGTTAGCTGAATTGCAGTGCAGGTCTGTTGCCATTTTAGTTCCATTTCTGAATTTTACAGTTTGATCACGCAAAAAAAAAAAATTGCAATAGGGAGACTTGAGGAGCAAATTAATTCAAAAATCAATTACATCTCATTTCAGGGATATATATTTATAGATACACACATGATGAACAAGAAAAAAAAGAGAAGAATACATATATAGACCAAAGCCCTCGACCAATTGCAGCTGCTGAGAATTGAGAAGGAAGCCAATTAGGACGATCGATCAGTAGAAGTTCTTGGATCCCTGGTAGCATAGCCCCGTGCTCCAGTACGCGGGGATGGCGTCGTCGACGACGATGGTCTGCCGCGGCTGGCTGTAGCTGGTGATCTTCACGATGAGGGCTTTGCTGGTGTCCTGCACGAAGAAGGCCTGGTACGAGGCCCCCCAGTTGTGGGTCGTCGGAATGTAGTCTCTGTCCCCGGCCACCTTCACGGCCACGTCGTACACGTCGCCGCTGCCGGCCACGTTCAGCACGTACATTTGGAGCCAGTAGGGGTTGCCGTGCAGGCACAACCTCACTCCGCCGGACCTCTGGCAAGGAACCCTGCAGACATGCATTTGGTAGTACGTGATGAATGAATCATGCATCATCATCATGCAAGAACTGAATATATAAGTGATGAATACTCCGACTACATACCGGCGGAACTGAACGGGCACGATGCCAGCCACTCTCTCGGCGAGCTTGAGGAACGACGGCGGTGCCAAGTCGAAGTGCTGGCGCGGTGGGTTGCACCATCCTCCATTATCGTTGGCGAGGTACCAGTTGGGCGGGCAGAGGTTGGTGCCGGTGACGACCACCGACGGCGAGCCGGGGTTGCACCACGGCGACTTGACGCACCGCAGCTCGTAGCACTGCCCGCACGCGTTGCCGTCGGCGAACAGCGGCGTGCTCAGCGCCGCCGTGCTCGTCGAGTACAGCGACACGATGTCGTTCGCGGAGTACCCGCACGCGCCGCCGAAGTCCGCGCCCAGGCCCGACGGGTCGCCGTAGAACGTCGCGCTGCCGTCCTGCCAGTCCGACGTCGTGAAGGCAGGAACCGACGGCTGGTACTGGTAGTACGCGCTCGCCAGCCGGGCCAACGCCGTGATCACCACGGCCACGAGCGCCGCCGCCGCCGCCGAACCTCTCGCCATGGTACGGTGCTCCTCAACCTCAAGTGAAGATCGACGTACAGCGCGAGGTGGTGATGGATCGACGACACATCTGATCGATGACTTGATTCTTATATAAAGCAGGCAGCCAGGCAGCGTGCCGGCCGGGATGAACTGTGTTGGGCGTCACGTTGCAGGCTGGGATCGCACGTTGACACTTGACAGCCATGAGCAAGCAATGAGCCGCTTCAAGAGTGTGTTGGGCGCACGACTTTGGGTCTCTGACGAAACATGCTACGCACGCAGGGGCCTGAATTTCTAATGGGCCGAAACAAGCAAGCCGAGTCTATCGATCCGTAAGCATTGTGTTGAGTTGCAAATGCAAGCAACAGTGCAGGTAAACCTTCACATCAAAGACCCGCTGACTTTTCAACCTAAAACTATTCTTTAATTAAGCTTATTGCAGCCATCAATCATTTTATTCGTTTGTTAGTTAACTCAAAAAAATGATGTATTCATTAAATTATTGTCCTCGATCAAATTAATTAGGTATTTATTGAGCAAAGCTTGGATGCCTTATACAATAGGGAAATTTATCTACAGGTCACATGGTTTAAAAATCTTTGTTTGTAGAACATCGATAAAAAAAAATACTTCATCCTTTTTTAATTGATGTCACCATTAACTTTTAAATTTAACTTTGACTATTCGTCTTATTCAAAAAATTTGCTTGAATGCGTAAAATTTTAAGTTGTGATTCAAATAATTCTAATATAAATCAAATTATATCAAAATATATGAAATTTATCAAATTTCTTTGAATAAGACGAATAATCAAAATTGAATTTAAAAGTCAACGATGATATCAATTAAAAAACAGAGAGAGTAAATGTGCTACAAACAAGAATTTTTAAACTCGGTGTCATGTAGACAGATCTATAATATTGTAAGTTCAATTCACACGCTACTTAATTTTAGATAAAGTTTTTATTCATTCATTATTGCTCATTTGTGATTGCAACTATATAAGATCAACTTGCTTGCAAATGCATAATAGTGATAAGCACACACACCAACTAACAAGACAATTTTGCTATTGGGAGGTAGGCATGCAGGTCATTTCACGCGTAGCCATCGTGGTACAAGTCCGGTAGGCCCCTTGATGCATGCGTCCCAGCTCCAACCGCTTAACTTGTGGTCGTCTCCAAATTTAACTTTTTAATGGAAACAATACGTGAGATGACGTCGATAAAGCGCAAGTGGAATTCACATAACTGTAACACCTGCAAAACTATATATTTAAGTACCCCAAATTACCACAAGTAATTTCCTTTTCTCTTATATGGTCACTGGCATAATTGATATTCCCTTCATTCTTAAATTGATATTGTTGTTGACTTTTAACATCAACTTTGACCATTTATTTTATTAAAAAAATATCAAACATTTTGTCATAATTTAATATACCATTAGTGTTATTTGAATCAGAAGTTGAAAAATTTCACATTTGAACTAAATTTTTAAATAAGACGAATGATTAAAATTGATGTTAAAAGTTAACGGCGACATCAATTTAGAAACGGAGAGAGTAAGTATCACCTTAAATCAAGGAAAACCAACTTTCCATGTAACAATCTCTTGCTGTTGCATTAGGCATGAGCGGCAGAAAAATGTAGTTATTGTTGAGAGTGAGTTCTTGACTTTGTGGATGCCTGTTAAAGATGACAAACAAAAACCAATACAAATTAAAATGGTGTCACAATCCGAGATTGGACCGCAAGTAGATGGTCCACAGAGGGATACATGGACAACTTTATTTTGGAGTTAATTTGACAAATAAAGATAAACATATGATTCCCATTCATTTTCTTCCCCAAAAATGTGTATTTGCCATCGTTTAACAATAGATACTTATATAACTTGTACGATTAGTTTGATTATTTCCCCAAGAGCATGCACACCTATCTATGGTGATGAGTGAAGCAAGACCAGATGGAGAGGTAGCTAGCACAGGAATTGGCATCCATCCATCCAATCATCCTAGGACGATAACTGGTGCAGGCATCGCTGTCCTTGGTTAGCATCAAACAGTGTGAATAAAAGTGCTACAGAAACAAAAAAAAAAGCTATATATTCTTAGTATTTATTTGTGATAAGGGTTAAGGATAGCAAGCGTAGCATCTTTTCATCTTTGCAAGTAATCTACACGCCGGAGCACGCACGCAGAGTACATCTCACTGCGCGCGCCCGCCGGATCTCGGCGATCGATGGCCGTCCATCAGCCACACCTGCTCGATTTCTCCGCGCCTCCGAACCCGACGCCGATGGAGGCGCCCCCGCCAGCCTTCGACAACGCCGACGGCCTCCTCGCACTGCCGCACGTCGACGGCGCCGAGGAGACGCCGTGGCCTCAGGCCGCCGTGTCCCTCTCCCTGTTCAACTATCATCAGCAGCCGGTCACGGCTGCGGTAGTGTCGGTGGCGCCTCCGACGCAGCTCCACGTGCCTGCAGCACCAGCGAGCATGCAGACGTTCTTCCATCTAAGGAGCTCCAGGTACCTGGGCCCTGTCCAGGAGTTGCTCGGTGAGTTCTGCAGCCTTGGAGGAGGAGACTTCCACGCCATGGTCGAGAAGCAGAGAGCTCCTGCAGGTAAGTGGGTCGACGACGTGGAGGCGCTGTCGTCTGGGCTGTGGGGCAACCCGTCCCAGAGCTCCACCATGCTTCTCCTGGAGCTTGAGAGGAGGAAGGCCAGGCTCTCGTCAATCGTTGCAGAGGTAGGTGACAGTCTCGTCATGCAATCCTGTATGGTTAATTCTCGCTTCACCGTAACTAAAAGTAGCTAGTTACCACTGCATGCATGCACGGAAACTTATTTCTACTTTTAGCAACGTTTGAGGTTGGTTCGTAATTGTCAAGCGCTAGCTATTGTTGCCTTTTTTTTTTAAAAAAAAAATATTTACATGGTTGCAACGCTTGTTACGTTCCTCGTAAGGGATCGACACGGACAAGAACAGTGCATGTCGACATTGGCAACAGTGGAGGCGCTAGTGACCTTCGATCGCACTGGCAATTATGAGCTTTCCGATCGAAGCTTCTCTTCGATTAAACAGTAGCTACTCTTCATTCCTTAGAGATGCATGAAAGGTTGAATTTTCCTAGAAAAAAAATGAAGTGAGTTGAATTGAAACAACAAACTGCACTGCAGGTTGACAGGAGGTACCGTCGCTACCGGGAGCAGATGAGGGCGGTGGAGCTTTCGTTCGAGGCGGTGGCCGGTGCCGGCGCGGCGCAGGTGTACACGAGGCTGGCGCGGCAGGCCATGTCGCGGCACTTCCGGTGCCTCCGGGACGCGGTCGCGGCGCAGGTGCGCTCGCTGAGAAAGGCCATGGGCGACAGGGACGCGTCGGCGCCGGCGGGCGCGACGAAAGGGGACACGCCGAGGCTGAGGGTGCTGGACCAGTGCCTCAGGCAGCAGCGCGCGTTCCAGCAGCCCGCCGCCGTCGAGAACTACCCTTGGAGGCCGCAGCGAGGCCTGCCGCAGCGCGCCGTCGCCGTCCTCCGAGCCTGGCTCTTCGAACACTTCCTCCACCCGTGTGAACACCGTTTCATCATCACTGTGCATATAATTGGCTTGGCATACTGCAAAATTCGAACATAATTTTTTCGAAAGACCAAAATTCAAACATAATCCACCGCAGGTACCCAAATGACGTGGACAAGCACATTCTGGCGCGCCAAACCGGTCTGTCGAGAAGCCAGGTACTACACCTCCATTTGACGATCAAATCTCTTCAGACAAGAATGGTTTTTATCCTTTAATTCACATCGACAACGATGTTCAATTTTTAGGTTTCCAATTGGTTCATCAACGCACGGGTGAGGCTGTGGAAGCCAATGATAGAGGACATGTACATGGAGGAAGTGAACCAACAAAACCCTAGCGACACCGCCGCAATCGTCAAAGCCGAGAGGAGCACAACAACAATCCTTGGAGAAGGAGAAATAAGCCACCAGAACCAGCAACTCTGCAGTGTTGGAAACCCTAATAACTACATGATCTCGTCCGGCGGCGACCATATGTTCCGTGACTATCCAACCGTGGCGCAGACGCATGGGAAGAATCACAGCGCAGCGTCGCTCAGTCTAGGTCTGCAACAGCAGGAGCAGCAGCAACCATTTGTTGGATCGTCGATGATGCAGCCGCAGCGACAGAGATCAGCAGGTCTCACGCTGGAAGGACTTCAAGGACAGGGGCCGTTAACAGAGAGGATGCTGCCATACAGGAACCTGATGGGATCCCAATCGCTACATGATTTGGCAGGATAGCTACTGTTATTGACAGTAGTTTGGTTAAGGAGACTTAGGTCAAAAAATTATTTATTTTTTATAATGGTACGTACGCACAAATTGGTTACTCTGTTTGACAGTATGTAAGCTGTCCTCTGTTCTTCAGATCCTTTCCTGGCTAGCATATGTTCAGCAAACAGTACAAGTGCTCTGTTCATCGTAGCAATACACTTGCACTCTATCTTCAATGCTCATTCTAGTGATGAACTCCAAACAGACACGAAATTGAATGCCAGCATAGAAACATCTACAGTATTGGAAGACGTGTATCTTTATAGAATACTGAATTTTGTTACAAGCAGCAGCAGTATGTGTTCGATAACTTGTCCTGTTTACAATTGCTTGTGACTGTTAATAAGACGGCATCATATAAATATAATGAGCTAGCTAGGTGAAATTAGCATGTTATTCGTCGAAGAAAGACTGGTCGTGGGTCATGAAGTCGTAGTTGAGTTCTCCAGGTTTCGCGGCCTTCTGCCTGCAGAATCATTCTACTAGTCATCAGCGTGCTCGTGGTGCGATATTATATACTCCTATGTACTAGTAGGAGCTTTATACACTGACCACATCTGGTCTTGCAGCATGACGTCTGTGAGCCCAAACTCCCTGAGCTCATCGGCGGTGTGGTGCACCAGGAGGCTGTACCTCCCTCCGTCTCCGGTCTGCATGACGAGGGTGCCGCCATTGCCGAAGTTGTTGAGGCCCTCGAACTGTCGCACGGTCCACTTGTACCATCGCATGAGGAAGACGCGGAGCGTGAGGCCGTGGGAGACGATGACGATGTTCATGTTGGGGTTCCTCTGCCCTGGCGGCTGGAACCGTCCGATGTCGATGTCGGCGCGCAGCGTCTCCCTGAACCCGGTGATGCGGTCGTACACGTCGGCCGCCGACTCGCCGTCGGGGAAGCGGTAGAAGAACCGGCCGTAGCGGAGGCGCGTCTCCTTCTCGACGCGCATCTTATCGCGGTCCTGGAAGTTCCCGAAGTCCTGCTCCCGGAGGCGCGGCTCCTCGCGGACGCCCGCGATGCGGTGAGGCTCGAACGCGCGCGCGATGCCGCGCAGCGTCTCGAGCGTCCGGCGGTACGGCGACACGTAGAAGTAGACCTTCCAGTCGTCGTCGGAGGAGGACGACACGAGGTCGCGGAGCCGGCGGCCACAGTCCTCCGCGTCGACCCAGCCCTTGGCGGTGAGGCCGATGCGCGGGTCGGGCACGCGCGTGTACACCGTCTCGTCCACGTTGCCCTCGCTCTCGCCGTGCCGCACCAGCACGATCCGCCGCGGCCGGGGCGGCGGAGCCGGAGGCCAGCCGTTGCTCTGCTCCGCTGCGGCGAGGAGGAGCTGCTGCTTCTGCTTGTCGCGGGCGCGGCGCAGCGGGACGCCGAGCGTGTCCTCGCAGCAGCGCGTCCGCAGCAGGCGCGCGCGCGGACGCGGGAGGGATAACGCCGGCGGGAAGCTGCTGCTGGTTGGTGCCATCGGTGGATCGAGTATCGACTGAGGTCTGCAGCTCACGGTTCACGGATTACCATAAAGTAAAACAGCTCGTGGGAGATGAGGTGAGTGGCGCAAACGAAGCCGACGACCAGAGATTCTGCGGCCACGCATCGAGGAGAAGATGCCCGCGCGGATTCTGTGGATTGGCCTGCGTGGCATCAGCCGCTCCGTCGTCTGTCTCGTGTCGTCTGCGTGTTCCACGGCCTCTCTGCCCACTTGCCACGACATGCCTCTCGCGTCGTCGTCTTCCTCGCGGAACCGAATATTTTATTGGGCCTGGTGGTTTACAAGGTTAGCTGTTTCAGCACAGTGGGCTCCTACACCTGGGCCGGGCTGCGGATGTGATCCATTCATCGAAGAATCTCAAAAGTTTTTGCATCCCTCTCAAAAAAAGAAAAGAAAAAGAAGTTTTGCACTATCAACTATGGAAACTCTCAAGCACCTTCTGTAATACTAAGATTTAATATACATTTCATTTCATAATAGTGAAACAGAAACTGGTAAATAATAAATATCCTTTTGACAGAGCACTAAGAAACTAGTACCATATGTATGTATCCATTCTTCTATGTACTCCTCCTCACTAAGATCTAAGAAATTTTTTGTTTTCTTGACTCCAGATAGACAAAAACCCAATAGGAACAGGAACGTAGAAATTGCAATACTCGTTGTCTCGTTGAGTTCAGGTCCTTCAGGACGGTGGCAGTGGCATGGGCAGGAGCGGCGAGCGGCAGAGCGGGCAGCTGTTTTGCCCGTGCGCGGCCCACCGGTCGATGCAGGCGCGGTGGAGAACGTGGCGACACCCGCGCGAGCGGCGCACCTCAGCGGCGCCGTGGAAGTCGGCGAGGCAGACGGCGCAGCCCTCGGGCAGCGTCTGCCCGGCTCCCGCCGACGCGGCGAGCGAGTCGAAGCGCACCGCGGGGGAGTGCTCCTCGAGGAGGATGCGGTCTCCTCCTGCTGCGTCGTGGATGTAGGTGTAGCTCAGGTGGTACTGGTCGTCGTCGTCGAGGCCGGTGAGGCGCAGCAGCCAGGAGGAGAGGCGGCGGAGCTGGGACAGGAGGACGAGGAGGTGCAGCGCCATCTTGGGCATCTCGGAGCCGTAGCCCACGGCGGGGAACCCCATGATGACTTCGACCTTGTATGTTGTTACTCGCGAGCTCAGGAGGGAGCTCTTATTATCTTTTGGAGGATCGACAAAGATGGAGATGGAAAGACGGGGAAGCAAACAAAGAGTCATGGGAGGGGCCGGGCTGCCTCCTACCAAGAGGCCCTTGTTGCTTTCCAAGACGAAGACGCTTGCTGCTTCAGAGAGCTCAATTAATCAAAAGCTAGCGATCCAGTTGCAATCACACAAACAGTACATTGATTAGTTGAAAAGCTAGTTGATGCATTCAGAGACAGACAGTACATGCAGGTACCACACTGACTGTATACATATCGAGCTAAATAAGCTTTGAACTAGAGGTGCTGCTGCTGATCGATCAGGGAACAGAAGCGAGACATGCCCATGTGAAGCACTCGCTACGTGCATTAGCCTCCTTCCTTCCATATTTGTCGGGCATGGCGACAGTGAGCTCATACCTCTTGTCATATTCATACACATGAGGCACGAGATCGACTCGACTGAAGAGCAAGGCGATGCATGCATTTGCAGCCAGCCGGCACGCCATGTGCATCCGATGACCATTCTTCAGCTACCTCCGTCCATCCACCTGCTTCTTTTTCTTTAACTAGCTCATCAATTATATAAGACAGTGCTGTTTACACGTCCTCCCTCCTTAATCGACGTCGAAAGGTGTGGCTGCGAAATGGGCCTTGCATCTTACAGTACGTACCAATGTGGCCCATGACCGTCAGGTCGAACAGGCCCAAGTAACAGGAATGATTTGACTAGCTTTCCAAGCCTCAACAAAAGTGTCCGGCCGGCATGCCGTACAAGCCGTGAAGCTCACATACATCCCATCACAAATCCACGACGTGCGTCTGATTGCAACAACGAGAGCCTCTTCTGGGAGAAAAAATATATAAAAAGCGTGAGACTCAACTTATCCAGCGGCTATCAAGATATTATATTTTGAATACTTACGGATCCGGTCTCTACGTAAAAGACTACTTAAAAACTACGGTCCACAACTTATCTAGAGCCCGCGAAGTATTTAGTCAAATAAAAAACAACGGTCGAGAAACTGAAGCTGACCGCTTCTAGCACTAATGCCAGAACCGTCAAACACCATCCCAACCCTCGATTGACGAGATTGGACGACGACAAAGCCCGACCGCTAGCCCGAGAGCCGGCCACCGCTCCAACGGCCACGCTTGGTAGGCACAGGGATTCCTAATGATGTACAGTAATACAAGAAGGTAAAGCAGCCAGGCCAGAACGGCAAAACATTTTAGAAGTACGTAAAGCAATCCGGCGGGAGATAAAGTTGCCCGTCGGACGGTAAAACCAAGTGGTAAAATGACTTTTGTCCCCCCGCGGTGAACAACAGGACGAACAAAAGACGCCGACCGTGTGCTCTAGACGCCAGAGGCCCCAAAAGACCATACCAACTGAAAATCGTGACCCCACCTATCAGGGGGTCACCCGATTTCGTAGGCGACAAGTCACGTAACTCTGGTTCATCCGAGTAACCATGGTCTGGTCATGTGATCTTAGATCAAACCTATATAAAAAGGGGCACCAAAGACGCTAGGATAAGACGAAAAACAAGTTAGCGAAGTTATATTCCACTGTAACCATATCCACACACGCGTGCTAGGGCTCTTGAACCGAGCTAAGGTCCTTTCGCGTTGTATTCGTGTTTTTAAGTTTATACGATTTGATTTCTCTTGTCCCTGGACGTTGGGTATTACGGCTCTCAGCGGCTCGAACCAGGTTAATCTTTGAGTCTCTTTTGTAAACTAGGCCATTTAAATACGAAGAGCGCACGAATACACCCTCCGATTACATAAATTTTACTGGGCCGGTGGTCAGAACAACGACAGTTGTCGCGCCAAGAAGGAGATTTTCGTGGAGTGTTTTCGCTTCGCTTTTCGATGGCTTCGATTTTCGCTTTGATGGGAGCATCCTCAATCTCTCGCCTGTTCTTCGGGGGTTTCGCTGTTGCCATCGCTCGTGATGGTCGATCGTGGAACATCTCCATTTTTGCTGCTGGCTAGGCCTTTTGCTTTGAAAGTCTAGATTTTGTTGCCGACAATTGTGGCGAGCTTCACCTTCAGATCCCACGCAAGCGGCATTCGTCTCGGCGTCGTTCGCCTCGCCGTCGTTCGCCTCGCCGTCGTCTACCTTACAATGTGTTGGGCCATAACCCGTTTCGTGAGTGCTTCATGATAAACCTAACAAGGCCGTGGAGGTCGATACCCCCGGCAAGGCTCTTGACGATGACCCTTCTCCGCACCGTCGCGCTCTTTCTGTCTTGGAAGATGCTCTACGGCGCAAGCTTGCATTTGAGGGCGATGGTCAGGGCAAAGGTGCCGCTACGACGAGCGGTGGCCCCCGAGCCCGGGCCCGGTCCATTTATCAGCAGATAATGGACGGTGGTACGCCCGCCTTCGACACGTCGTATGAATCTGACGACGGCGGCTTACGTCCTCTACGAGTTCGCCATGCCCGACAACCCCATGCTCAAGGAAACCTACGATCGTCTTCGCATCTACCTCGACGGCGCGCTTCAACAACCTGAACGATCGCTCTGTCAGCACTTCGAGGCGCACAGCTTCCACTGGCCGAGCGCCGACCGTCGGAGTCCGGCCCGCGATAGCCGCCGCTGTCAGACCGAGGCGCACGATCCCTACCCTCCGGTTGGCATTATTCGCCAACGCCTCAGGGAGCACCGTGACGCTCGTCACACGATCGACGCGCGGAAGCAAGCCAGGAGCGACCGCTAAGCCGAGTCCAGGCGGGAGCGATCTCCTGACCGTCGTCGACGCAGCTACGACCACGTCTGGAGTCTCAATCCTGACGAGGTCGGGCCTCGAGCGTTCGGGTCCCACATCTAGAGAGCGCCTTTTCCGCAGAGGTTCCGCGCTTCGACCAACATCGTTCGATACACTGGTGAGACCAACCTTGCCCACTGGCTCGAGGATTATCGTTTTGCGTGCGGAGCCGATAGCATCGACGGCCTGTTCACCGTCCAATACCTGCCACTCTTCCTGTCCGACTCGGCCAAGAGGTGGCTCGAGCACCTTCCCAGGGACATCATACACGATTGGGTCGACCTATGTCACACCTTCGTCGTCAACTTTTAGAGAACCTACACCCGCTCGGGTAACTCTTGGGATTTGAAGAATTGCAAGCAGAACCCAGTGACTCGCTTCGCGACTACATCTAGCTTTTTTCGTGCAAGCGAAATGAGCTCTTGATGTAAGCAACGTCGACGTCATCAACGCCTTCATCTGCGGCACAACATCCAAGGCGCTCGTCCACAAGCTGGAGTATAAAAACCCTCAGACGGCGCGCGCTCTCCTCGATATCGCCACCACCTTCGCCACCGGGGAGGAGGTTGTCCAAGCCAACTTCGACCGGGATTGGACAAAGGAAAAGTGAAGTCTAAGGCCGACCGCAAGAGCGACAACCGTTTCGATCGACGCTCCGACCGCAGGGACGATCGAGACGGGGGCGGCTTGAACAGCAAAAAGCAGAAGAACCGTCGGCACGACGAGGAGTTCATGGGCGTCACCGAGCGGCTGCTCCGAGCAAAGAAGCCGGTAGACCACAACAACAATTTCAAAAAGATGCTCGACAAGATCTGGACCAACCATGCGACCCCCGTCAAGCACACCTTACGGGACTGCCACCTCATGCGAGCCTTCTACAGAGGTCACTTCCGACCTGACTCCCACGAGCCTCAAAATCCCGACCCTCCTGCGAAGGAGGCCGAGGGTAACACCGACAACAACTTTCTCGAGCCGGAGGACTGCTTGATGATCCTCGACGGGCCGGTGGCTTACGAGTCACGACGCCACCAGAAGCAGACGTGGCGGGAAGTCAACCTCACCGACCCCGCTGTGCCCACCTACCTCAAGTGGTCGGAGGCCCCGATCACCTTCGACAGATCCGACTACCTCGACTACGTGCCTCAGCCAGGGCGCTTGCCCCTGGTGCTCAATCCGATCATCGGCACAATGCATCTGACCAAGTTCTTCATAGACGGTGGCAGCGCCCTCAACATCCTCTACATCAACATCTTCAAAGCCATGAAGCTCTCAGAGTTCGACCTTTGCCCGATCAACGTTCGATTTCACGGTGTTATCCCTGGGGGCAGTGCAGTGTCTCTGGGATGAATCACTCTGTTGATCACCTTCTGCGACCGCAAATAATTTCAAGATGGAGAAGCTCACCTTCGAAGTGGTCAATTCTCCGGCGTCTATCACACCATTCTCGGCCGACCCACCTACACCAAGTTCATGGCCATCCTCAACTACATCTATCTCAAGCTCAAGATGCCAAGCCTCAAAGGGGTCATCACTGTGACGTCTTGCTTCGAGCACGCTCTCGTTTGCGAGCAGGAAAGGTACGAGCTGGCCGCCGCCCTTGCAGGGTCGGCCCAACTGGAAGAGATCCGCAAGTCCTAGGTGCTGACTGCAACTCTCGACTCCAAGCCTTAAACCTCTACATCCTTCGAGCCGGCCAACGACTCCAAGGAGATCCTCCTCCACAGCACCAACCCGACCAAGAAGGCCAAGATCAAGATAGCGCTTTTCCATAAATAGGAAAGCGCGCTCGTCGACTTTCTCATCCCAAATCAGAATGTCCTCGCCTAGGCACCATCTGATATGCTAGTCATCCCGAGGGAGGTCGCCGATCACTCTCTGAACATCATCCTCGGCTCTCGACCGGTGAAGCAATGACTTCGACGCTTCGACGACGAGAAGCGTCGCGCCATAGGGAAGGAGATCGCTAAGCTGCTTGATGCTAAGTTCATAAAAAAAGTTTACCACCCTGAGTGGCTGGCCAACCCTGTGGTTAAGAAGAATAAGAAATAGAGAATGTGCGTTGATCACACAAGTCTTAACAAAGCATGCCCAAAGGATCCGTTTCCCTTGCACGCATAGATCAGATGGTCGATTCCATCGTCGGCTGCAAAACCTTTAGCTTCTTTGATGCATACTCGAGTATCATCAGATATCCATGCGCGGCTTCAACCAGCCAGCTACGTCCTTCATTACGTCGTTCGGTTTATTCTGCTACCTCACCATGCCCTTCGGTCTCAAGAATGCCGGGGCCACGTATCAACGCTGCATGCAGAAGTGCTTACACAACTAACTAGGTCAGAACCTAGAAGTCTACATCGACGACATCGTCATCAAGACTCGGCAAGCGGCCGGCCTCATTGAAGAGCTGGAGGAAACCTTTGTCAACCTCCGAAAGTTTCGCATCAAGCTCAACCCCGAGAAGTGCGTCTTTGGCGTCCCCTCCGGCAAGCTCCTCGAATTTGTCGCCTCCGAGCGCGGCATCGAAGCCAATCCCGAGAAGATCACCGCTATCCGCAACCTCGGACCCATCAACAACGTCAAGGGGGTACAGAAGCTCACTGGATGCTTGGCGGCACTCAGTTGTTTTATCTCCCGACTGGGTGAGAAGGCCATGCCTTTTTACCGGCTTCTTTGAAAGTCTAACCGCTTCACCTGAACCACCGAGGCCCAGGAAGCATTCAAGCAATTGAAGACTATGTTATCTACACCGCCAGTCCTGACTACTCTGACCCCTGGTGAGCCGCTGCTCCTCTACATTTCTGCAAATACGAAGGTCATCAGTACTGTCCTCGTCGTCGAGCAGTCGGAGGAGGGTCGGGCCTTGAAGGTCCAATGTCCTATCTACTTCATCAGCGAGGTGCTCACCGATGCCAAGACCCTCTATACCCAAGTGGAAAAGCTACTCTACGCGATCCTCATCACCAGCCGTAAGCTTCGCCACTAGTTCGACAGCCACTCCATTAGGGTGGTGACAAGCTTCCCACTCGGGGAGATCATTAACGGCAAAGACGTGGTCGGACGCATCGCCACATGGGCTATGGAGCTCTTGGGCCACGACATCACCTACGTGCCTCGGCAAGCCATCAAGTCTCAGACCCTCACCGACTTCATCGTCGAGTGGATCGAGGCTCAAGAACTGTCGAGCCCCGCCGGCCTTGAGCACTGGACAATGTTCTTTGACGGCTCTTGTCGGCTGAAGGGCTCGAGGGCTGGCATCATCCTTATTTCTCCCAAGGGAGACAAGTTTCGGTACGTACTGCAGATCCACTTCCTTGCCTCCAACAACGCTGTAGAATATGAAGCATTGCTGTATGGCCTCTGGATGGCCATCACCCTCGGTGTTCGATGGCTGTACGTTAAGGGCGACTCCGAGCTCGTCGTGAACCAAGCCATGAAGATATCAAGCTGTCGAGACCCCAAGATGGAGGCTTACTGACAGGAAGTTCACAAGCTCGAAGACAAGTTCGACAGGCTCGAATTCCATCACGTTCTATGTCGCGACAACGAGATGGCCGACACCCTCACCCGAATGGTGTCGAGGGGGATCCGATCTCAGACAACATTTTCCTCGAGGCCCTCTCCAAGCCAATGATCAAGCTCAAAGATGATGCCGCCGACCCACTAGTCTAGGCGGCAGTCAGCGAGCAAGCTCTGATCCCCGAGGCGAAGGTAACAGGAATGATTTGATTAGCTTTCCAAGCCTCAACAAAAGTGTCTGGCTGGCATGCCGTACGAGCCGTGAAGCTGACATCCATGCAATCACAAGTCCACGAAGTGCGTCTGATTGCAACAATGAGAGCCTTTTCTGCGATAAAAAATATATAAAAAGCGTGCGACTCCATCCATCTAGCAGTACTATATACAGATCTGTCGAGATAGTATGCCCCGGATACTTACGGATCCGGCCTCTACGTAAAGGCTCACTTGCAAACTGCGGCCCACAACCCATCTACAGCCCGCGAAGGACTTAGGCAAATAAAAAACGATGGCTCGACCTTAGGGGTCGAGAAACCGAAGCCGACCGCTTCCAGCACTAACGTCGGAACCGCCAAACGCCATCCCAACCCCTGAAGGATGAGATTGGACGACGACAAAGCCTGACCGCCCGCCCGAGGGTCGGCCACCGCTCCAACGGCCATGCCTGGCAGGCGCAGAGATTCCTGACGACGTACAACAGTCCAAGACGGTAAAGCAGCCAGGCCAGGGCGACAAAGCATTTCAGAAGCACGTAAAGCAATCAGACAAGAGGTAAAGTTGCTCGCCGGGCGGTAAAGCCAAGCGGTAAAGTAACTTTTGTCCCTCCGCGGTGGATAACAGGACGAACGGAGGACACCGACCGTCTGCTCCAGGCGCCAGCGTGCGTCAAAAGACCATACCAACCGAAGACCGTGGCCCCACCCGTCAGAGAGTCACCTGATTCTGTAGGCGGCAAGCCACGTAACTCTGGTTTATCCGAGTAACCATGGTCCGGTCATGTGACTCTGGATCAGCCTTATATAAAAGGGGGCACCAGGGACGCTATGATAAGACGAAAGACAAGTTAGCCAAGTTATATTCCACTGTGACAACATCCACAAATGCGTGCTAGGGTTCTTGGATCGAGCCAAGGCCCTTCTGCATTGTATTCATGTTCTTAAGTTCATATGATTTGATCTCTCTTGTCCCTAGACGTAGGGTATTACGCCTCTCGACGGCTCGAACCAGGTTAACATTTGAGTCTCTTTCGTAGACTAGACCATTCGAATATGAAGAGCGCACGAATACTCCTTTCGATTACGTAAATTTTACTGTACCGGTAGTCACCGACAAGATCTAATCTTGTTTCGTCATGCAAAATATATATTTTTAAGATAAAGGAAACATAACGTGTTTTTGGCCTTTGCATAAAGAACGTAGCCTAATTTTTATTACAACTTTTCCAACTCTTTTAATGCATCCACACAAACAAAGCAAAAAAAAAAAAACAAAAGAGAAAAAAACTAGTAAGCCTCAATTCTGTAATGTATTCTTCATCCGTGAACCGAATATACTTCCATGGCCGTGACTTCTAGAGCTGCACTCACTTTTTTAAATTGCTCTCTTATGTCTTCAGGCTGAAACATCACCCAATAACGAAGCCAGTAAAGTTTCCCTGAATGTAGCCTGTTAAAATGATGTCTAATTTGATTTCTTAAAACAAAAATCATTTCGAGAATACCATATGCCCAAAATAACGCTGCAATCCCAACAAAAATAGTCTTTTTTTTCTTTTGTGTTAGCCCAATCAAGCCAACCTCCCATCATCTGTGATATAGAATATGGTGGAGTTATACCTGTAGTTGTATGCACTACTCTCCAAATATTTTTTGCATGATGTCAATCAAAGAACAAATGTTGAATAATTTCTTCATTATTATAGAAATAACATTTTTTACTTCCTTTCCAATTACGCTTTGCTAAATTATCTTTTGTTAATATTACCCCTGTAGAGGGGTACAAAAGGAAAAAAAAAAATTAGAGGAAGTTTCAACTTCCTAATATATTTATGATGAAAGGGTGCTCCCTGATTTATTAGAAATTGATACATAGAGTGGACTATAAAGGCGCCGCTCTTATGCAACTTTCATCTAAAAATATCTCTTTGATTAGATATGTTAACTTGTGATACTCTCTCAACTAGCTTCTCCCATTCGAAGAGCTTGATTCCCACTAGACTCCTTCTAAAGGATACATTCCACGGTTCATTCACTTGATAAAATTGATGCTACAGTATCATGCCGTCTATGAAACACTTGGTTAAGGTTGGGATATATTTCTTTAAGTGGTCTCACACCACTCCAAGTATCCTTCCAAAATCGAGTTTGGGTACCATCTGTCACACTCTATTTCTGGGATGCCCTGTACAACACGTATCAGTCACTGGATTAGTAGCTGATATGCATATACACAACATAATGTATATCAAAAACATACTTCGAAATAAAAAAAGAATACCTAAGACAGAACTTTTAGCGACAACGCGGTGAGTATCTCTATGATTCAACACCAGTTGACTAGCTAAAAGCGAAGCAAGCAGCGGAAATCAAGACCCAAATCTATAAGTAGACTTGGGAAGCAGAACAAAACCCAGCACGTCGTCTTTTACGCTGCTCTCTCTACCTAAAACCACAAATACAAACGGGTGAGTACATAAGGTACTCAGCAAGCTCTAACACTAAGCATGGGTATATATATAGATGCATATTTAGTTGTAGCAAGAAAAAGGCATAGGGTTACTTTGCAAAAATCCAATTTTATGCAGGGTTCACTACAGAAGGTTTATACTAGAGAAGATAAAATATTTTTTTATCATATTTTAGTGGGTGGACCTGCGAGAGAATAAACCATTTCCGTCAGTTCCCAAATTTTAACTGAAAGGGTCTCTAATACCCAATCCAAACACTTTTCCAAATCACGGGCATCTGCACCCACACACAATCAAGGATATTATCGAAGACTAATCGTAGGGTGATCAAACATAGTGTGTCAATACCGTGACAACGGCCATTTTAGAAGAATTTTACGCTCTGCAGAGGTTGTACACTATACCCACAGGCTACGCTCTTTTAGCTGGAGAGAAACGTAACGCTAGTCCCACCTTATCTGAATATCCTCGTATGTGCACCTCGGGTAGCAAACCAAAGGCTAAAACTCAAGTATTCACTTTTCTTGAGTTCTCCGATACTTCATTTTTCTCCTAGGCTCAGATACGCTGAGCCTGTGTACTTCCTTTTTCTCAGAGTCGAATCGCTCGAGTACATACATCCCCGAGTGTCCACCCTTGGTCCCCCGTGCCCTACTGGCCGCCAAGTGAAGCATACGGTAGATGCCAATAAGTTAGGGTAAGTCCTGCTAAATATGTACAGGTTCTGTGATTGCACGTAATCACTAAGCTGAGCGCTAACGAACCGGTCCTTATGCGGTCAGGGCAAGCGCTATCCACGAGAGGTGGATCCTATCAAAGCACACGACTAATCACTAAACACATAACTATTCTCCAATCACCATGCACAAAGCACAAGCCTCGCCCCCAACCAGAAATACCCAATCTTCACCTAGCACCAGTTGTTCTATCACCCATCCATTTTATTTTACACACACCACCAAGCACATTTTAATGCATTTTATAAAATATTGGTGAGTAGTGCAGTGATGCGTAGCATCACAGGGGGTTCCTAAGCATTCTAATATCAAAGCAACTTTTCGCTCGTTAAAAGAATTTAACGACAGAATTCCTATGGTTAACAAGGGTGGCGTCGTCAACGGGTAATCAAGGTAATTAATATTAATGTCTAGTAGCTGACATTAATATCAATACATCAATCAACCAATTAGGATTATAACTAACACAATATTTTAAATCAAAATATCATGCATAGCAGTATAGATAGGCACAATGGGAGCATTCGCAAAACATAGGTTCAATATGGTCAAGGAGTGGGGGGGGGGTTAGAGCTTGCCTGCAAACTTCTAATCTTCGGAGCTTGAGGTCAGAGACTCTTCTTCAAGATCCTAACCTACAGTCTCTGGCTTCGTGTCTAAATCTTCGTGCTTCTCTTTACACAAGGTCTTCTGGCTCCTCTTGAAGCTTGACTCTTCCTTACACTCAGCGTTATCTACACGATAAAATACGTCTAATAAAACTACCACAAAAATAAACAAAGCTCGAGAAGAATCGATAAGATCCGATGAACTCCGAATAAGAACCAGTTAAACGCCCGCGAGGGAAAACCTAGTGCAAGGCATGCAAGGGCGCCACAAATGGGTGTATGCTAGTGGTAATGTGCATGCAGGTGCTGTAGTATAATCAGTGTGAATGCCTCTATGGTGGATATCTATGAAGTGCATGTACTGATTGTGTGCTTGGTGCAAAGTGCATCATCGCATGTATAATCCTATCTTAATGTTATTTACTATGATTTAGTTTTTGACTACTAGGTTTGTACTAAGATGCATTTGTTTAGCGTTGAAGGATAACGTAGGTAAACTATGCAGGTGTGAACTCATACAAAACGATATACTACAAGTCAAGCCAAGCTAAGCGTGTGCCATTTTATGCGTACCCTTAATTTAGGACTATTCATTATTAGCCGGCAATTTAGACTCATTATATGTAGTGGTTAAGTTATATCGTGAGTGCGTTGTGAGTGTTTCTGTGATATGGACTCGTGTATGAATCCGGTGTGTGCCGTGCAGTTGCACTTTCTTAGCGACTACATATATACATGGAGCCATTGTTATAGTCGTCGTTAGGTTTCCATGACGACGAGTGCGTGCACAGGTGCAAGTGCACAAACTGCGTGCGTGATGCTGCATGACAGAGTGGCATGCGCATGTCCTTGCGTAAATAACATGAATGCCCTTATGAGAGAACTCATATCAGGCATGCGCTGATAGCGTGCTTGGTGCAAGGCTCATTATTTTATGTGCATCTTAATGTTATTTGCTAGCAGCTAGCAATTATAATCTAAATTCATGCGTACACATTTTAGTGCTGGTGCAGACATATAGATAGCTAAGCGTGTACATGCACTGTTTAGTGTACTTGCGGCACTAAGGCTTTCACGCTAGGATGAACCTATATTAGGGTGTGTCAAGTGTGTGCTACGGTCTAGTGTGGCATTTCATGCATGCATTAGTTTTAACGGTGTATACTAAAAGATGAACGTTCAACTATTAAGTTCATTCTATGTCGTGTCTACTTGATGCATAATTAATTAGAATATTAAGCCATGTGCATGAAAAGCATCTACAATACTCACACCTTTATACGAATATAATTCATATAAAGTATGTGTTACGAGTGTACCCAGTATGTGGCGTACTATTTTAAGCATTATTTCATGTGTAGCATTTTCTAGCTAATACCATATGCTAGCGAATGATTGCTAAATTCATTAAAGTATATTTATCTAGCTTATAAATGGATGAACCCATAGTTACTATTAATTACTTACTTTAACAGTATGCGCGCAGTTGGTTTCTAATAACTTATAACTAATCACTTGATTTATCTTATAAGTGCATTTCTATATTTATCAAGTCGTGCGTGTACTAAACAGGCTAATAAAAGTGGGATGCGCACTAATTATGATCCAAGCCTATGTGTAATATAATTATATGTGAATTACTACTGAAATCAAATGGCAAATGAATAGCGAACTAACATAATCCAATAAAAAGCTAAAAACGAGTAAATAAATAATTCCAATAAAACTCAAAATAGAAAGGGAATGTTTCATGACAGGATAGAAGTGAGCTTTGGATTATTGTTTAGGAAGTGCTCGCTGGATTTCTAAGTGGAGGCGGAACAGGAGCGACTTGGTCAGTACGGATTATATCGAATAATTATCAGGGATTATTTGTATTTAGGTTAAACTGGATTGAATGTTTGAGATTTTGGTTTTTGACTGATTTCATTGCATAGCTCACGTCGAAAC
The DNA here is from genome assembly GCA_001602315.1 of Zoysia pacifica. NCBI lineage: Eukaryota > Viridiplantae > Streptophyta > Magnoliopsida > Poales > Poaceae > Zoysia > Zoysia pacifica. The sequence goes on along the minus strand of BCLH01000160.1, from coordinate 17,282 downwards.
AAACGCATGAGCGCAAGAATCGCTAAAAATGGAATTATGAATCAAAAGATATTATTATTTGGACTAACTATTAATTACTATAATATAATCTGGGTTTTTTTATAAAACAGTAACACTAAGTTACATTTTTACTGGATAGGAGTGGCCTAGATGCAAAAGGATATTTAATTTATTTTGGCAGAATTATTCTTCAAAGAAAAATGTTACGAAAACATATTTCTATGTGCGAACCAGTATGTGTGCTTAGCTTTTATCTACTGTGACTGATAGGTGGGCTGTGTGTGCGCGTATCATTTTAAAGTGGGCCGACAGTCTGATATGTTCTGAGCCGTTGGATCTCTTGTGAACGGTTAAGATTTTACATAGAGTGAAGTTAAGTTGGATTCAATCTGAAGCGTCGGATTCAAGGTGGAAGGCCAAGATTTTAAAGAACTTGATCTAATCTGGGCCGTGTACTCCAGAGTGGATGGCTGTGATTTAATCGGCCAAGTTACGACAACGATCCAACGGCCAGCGGCCAGCCGATGGGCTTGTCGCCTGCCAGACTTGACAGGGACGGTGGCGCCATGCGGGCGGCTCGCCGGGCACACAAAACTCCGGTTCCGTGGGCGGGAACTTGACAGGAAAAGGTCCGAGAGCAAGAGGAGCTCGAGCCTCTCTCACCTAGGGTGTTTTCGGCTTCCGCGGAGGTCTGGGGCGAGTTCACGGCGGAGAGCGTCAGCGTGCAGCGGTGGCGTTCGGTGCAGGAGGGGACAACGCGTCGGAGATGGGGCCCGAGTAGCCGAGAAGCAGCGGTGCAGTCCCCTGGGTCTCCTGGCTCGCTCAGGTTGGTCGGAGAAGCACTGCAGGGTTCTGTTGCCGGTGAGCACTCGACCTGCAAAGGCGATGCTCGGCGTCAGAGGACGAAGTCACAGTGGAGCTCCACGAGCGCCAAGGAGGCCGAGGGAAGCTTTGGATGCTAGGAATTTCGGTGGCATCCGATGCAGGAGGGAAAAGGGGAAAAATGAAATTGGAGTTCGATTTTGCGGTGAATGGTCCTCGGCTCGGCTCAGAGAGGAAAGAGAGAGGAGAGGAGCGCGACTGGGATTTCAATGCCGATCGGGTGATGGGGCGGCAGTGCCGATTTCATGGCGACTGCGCGCAACGTGTGTGGGGCAGGTGGCGAGGCATGCGGCAACGGTGAAGAGTGCTGCGTGGCGCGTGGCCAGACGCGTGGTGCAGTCGACGGCGTTCGGTGGAGAGCGCCGGCCGTGACGCCCGTCTGCCCAAAACCGCGCGCAAAGCTGTGGGCGCGATGGTATTTTGAGGAACGGCGCGACGACGGCGTGACGGTGGACGCGACGGCATCCGACGGCGGCCGTTGGGCGCGGCATGGCCGGTG
>BCLH01000160.1:0-15896 GCA_001602315.1 Zoysia pacifica | reverse complement strand
GGAAAAAGAAAGAAAGGAGTCGGCTGGGCCAGAGAGAAAAGGAGGAGGGAAAAACGGCCCACGGTTCAAAATTTGGATTTTGGGATTTTTTTTGTGTCTGATTTGGTTTGAATTCAAAAGTGTTGAAAGGATTTTGGATATCAAGGAATTGAATGGGATGGATTTAGGATTCAAAAGAATTTGTCGGATTTAGGATTCAAATGAAATACGAGAAAACAAATGGCAAAGGAAATAAAATAAAAAGTCAATCACTTGTCAAACTTTCAATTTTAAATTTTATGAAAATTTTCAGTTTTGATTGTTTTAATGAAGTGCCGTTTTTGTTCCTTTGAATTAGGAAAGAAATGAAGAGATGAAAAGGAGAAGGAAAAAATGTTAGGGTGATTGTTAGAAATTTTTTTGCATTTTGAATTTTTTTTAAAAAAAAAATTGACCTGAAATTTGGGATGTCACACCATTTTTGACAATAAAAGATCCACATGAAAGGAATTGATCTTTAATTTTCATTAAACCTCTCCAAAAGTGTGAATCACCTTGTTTCACATTAGTTTGTGACAATGTTTTTGAACCTAGGTATTTATTTCTAAGGATTGATTGCCACATCCTATCCTCGTTAAGTAATTTAAAAATCTATTTACTTAACAAGCATTGATACTGAATTTGTAGGTTAATGAGCCCTAATCCACCTTGATCTTTTGGGCGACATAAAAGGTCCCATTTGGCAAGGCGATATTTTTTATTATCTTCATTTTCTTGCCAAAAAATCTGGACCTACAGTGGTCAAGTTTTTTTATGACTTCTTTTGATATTTCGAAGAAGGACATAATAAACATTGGAAGACTATTTAGTACTTAATTAATCAAAGTGAGCCGTCCACCATATGATAAGTACTTTGCCTTCCAGCAATTTAGCTTCTTTTCAAATCTTTTTTCAATGACATGCCAATCACTATTTAATAGTTTTTTTATGGTGCATTGGAATACCTAGGTATCTAAATGGATATTCTTCCATATTTCAACCAAACAACTCGGTATATTAGCTTGATGCTTCCTTAGCCTCACCATAACAGAAAATCTTAGTTTTATGGAAATTTATCTTGAGGCCTGATAGTTGTTCGAAAGTTGTTAACAATAGTTTCTTGTTTTTTTTGCTTTTTCTATATCATGATCCATAAAAGTAATAGTAATCATCAGCATACTGTAAAATTGATAGACCATCATCCACTAAATGAGGAATGATCCCAACAATTTGACCATTTTCTTTGGCTCTTTTCATTAGAATTACAAACATATCTGCTACTACTATGTTAAAAAAAACTGTAGATATTGGATCTGCTTGATGCAAACCTTTTTTAGTTTGGAAGTAGTGACCAATATACATCGTTGACACTTCCCCATTTACATACTGATCTATCCATCTACACCATTTGGAAGAGAACCCTTTTATTCTTAGAGTTTGCTAACTTTATTATAAGCATTTTCAAAGTCTATCTTGAAAATGACTCTGTTAAGTTTCTTAGTGTGAAGCTCATGGATAGTGAAAGAGCATTTCGAATCTTATAGTATGATCTTCTTCTTCCTCCTCTTCCAAAAAAGGCGCCCTCTGCTGATCCAGATTGCGACTTTACGAGCGCACAAGGCAAAGCTTCTTTTCCTTTCCTGATAACTAAAGACGATAGTCACTGGGGAAGGGAGAGCCCATGCCCCAACATCCCAATCGAACCCAACTAAAGATGAACCTTTATCGATATATATGCATGTGTTTTAGTCAAGTCCGTTAGATCGACCTCGATCTCTTGCATGCATTGTGAAATGCTACATATGAGCTAGGTAACTAATTAAGATGTTTCTACCTGTATATTGATTCAGGTGAAGAACTGTGCTAGTAGCTTTTAATCTCATTCTCAGGATGATATCTGAAACCATTGTTGCATGCAGTTAGCAGCAAGTCGTTCAGTTGTTCCTGTTAGTTACCACTGATTGAAACTGACAAGGAGCTTCAATTCATGAACTCTCTGACGATGCCGGCCGGCCACTTGCTTAATTTCCTTCATGGACTATATTGGACGAATGCAATTGTAGCCAAGTGCATGCAGTGTCACCATGGCGTACGTGCACATGCCGCGTCGCGATAACCGCTTTGCCGACAGTTCCTCTTCTTAGCTGCTTTGCAGTTGGAAGGTTTCTGTTGGTCTTTCAGTTTCATCTTTATGCACGATGAGCGGATGAGATACGGGATGGGATTTCCTTTCTGATCAATGCATCATCATATGAGCCACCCTACCTGCTATGCATCTCTCACACTAGCTACTGGAGTACCATATTTCAGCCAGTAACAAGCAAGTACTGAGACCGATGCCCTACCAAATTATGAAAAACGAGAGATGAAACTGATGGGAGTGAGTCCGTTGATCATATATTCAGGTATGGTATGGAATGGAAGAAGGTGGTGGATGAGGCAGAAGATACCTTTCATATATTGTACGGTCGGAGAGGTGATCACTCCACTACCTCTCCTGCTTTACTTCGGATTGGCTCTTCTTGCCTTCAGACATGGCACTGCCACTGCATATGCTCATTGCTCAAGTGACTCAATTCACCAAATTAACTGTGCAAGCAATTAACCCACCAGATCTTTTTGATGCTTCGGTTTGCTAGTGCTCCGATCCATAGAATTTTTAACCACTCTCCGTTGTCTTCCACCCCTACTCTCACATTCGCGAAAAACAAGACATTTATGCTGTCAATTGCACACACGGCATCTCATCAGTAACTTTTCATGGTGCTGAAGAAATTGAAAACAATGTCAGTATCAAATTTTTGAGAGAATTTTCAGTTTCACTTTTACATGCCGGTCGATTGGGTTCGTTGATGTCTCACAAGATGCTCTTTAATCTACCAGTTGAATGTGAGTGCTATGTGTTTTCACCTTTTGCTTTTTGATTAAATTAAACTGTGAGTAATATATTGTGTGTATAACCGCACGTCTCCCTTTTCTTTCAGAGAAGAAGAAGAAGCAGCAGCAGCAGCACAAGGAAAAGGTCTATAAATAGTCGACGACAAGAGCATTGTTATAGCAATAAATTCAGGTGAGTGAGTGGCAAGCGCAACAAGGAAAAAGGCCACAACAACAATGTCGAGGATGGACGAGTGGAAACCGGTGATGGCTATGCTGGTCTTTGACCTCATCTCTGCCGCCACAACAGCCCTGATCAAGAAGGCGCTCGAGGAGGGCCTGGACCGTCTCGTGCTCATCACGCTGCGGCAGCTGGTGGCCACTGTCGTCCTCGCTCCGATCGCTTACTTCAAAGAACGGTACTACTACATCAGTAAAATGTGACTATATTTCAGAATTTATTAGGCAGCTGTGATATATGCTACTGCTGAATCTGAAAAACGTTCACTTCTTTTCAGGAGCACAAGGCCAAAGCTCACTCTTGAGATCCTTGTGTATCTCTTCTTCAGCGCAGCTTTTGGGTACAGTCTCGGACCCCATAATCACTTCACTTGATAATTAACCCTATTTTTTCCAAATGATTTATTCTGTTTATCCGTAATCAATTATTTATTTCCTTGTATTGATCAGCGCCGCGCTCTCTCAGTACACCTTCTTCTACGGGTTGCAGTACACAACTGCAACGTTTGCCATAACCTTTACCAACATGGCTCCTGTGCTCACTTTCCTCATTGCAGTCTTACTAAGGTAGAACTACTACTATTCCAGCAGTGCCTCCGGCAGTTGATCTCTGAAAGACTGATATGAAACCCTGGAACAAAACTGCTCCTTCATGCAGGGTGGAGTCGCTGAACATGAAGAGCAAGGGAGGGGTGGCAAAGATCGTCGGAACGCTCATGTCGTTCGCCGGCGTCATGCTCCTAACCGTCTACAAGGGTGTCGCCTTGACACACCAGGTTGAGTCATCAGCACTGAGCTCTGCAGATCACCATGCAGCGCCTAGCAAGAAAAGCTGGACGCTGGGCACTGTAGCCTTACTGGCGAACTGCCTGTGCTTCTCTTTCTGGCTTCTTCTGCAGTCCAAGCTCACCAAGAAGTACCCGGCGCTCTACTCCAGCACGGCCTACATGTTCTTGATCAGCTCTGTTCAAGGAGGGACTCTAACGGCGGCGATACAAAGGCGGACCTCAGTGTGGGTTCTGACAAGGCCAGTGGAGATCATTGCTGTCTTGTATACAGTAAGATGGCTTCATTTTCTTGTAATTTCTTTTGGTATCTTTACAAGGTTTCCCTTTCGTGTTTGTAAGTGCTCCATTTAACAACTTGGTCAAGCGCCTTGGTATGCATGGCAGTAACAGCACTCTGATAAATTGCGAAGTACCTTGACAAGAAAAAGGAATTCTGATAATGACTCTAGCTAGACATTACAGAAAGTACATAAACACCATTTCACAGACACGAAAGATCCTAATCCAATCCTCCAAAACACTAAGCAGACAATTCTTGGGTAGGCAATAGTACATGCACTAAACTTATTGTTCATCACAAGCTGAATCCTTGTTCTTAAATTTATTCAATTGACAGTTTAAACTAAACTAAATCAGATTTCATCAGGGCTTTCTTAATTATGTCATTGTCTGTAATGGAAAAATTAAAATAGCATACATGTTCTGTCAGTCCTTCTCCGTTGTTTCTTCAAACAATCAAATAGGAGTATATGTTTACAGGGAATTATGGGGTCTGGTGTGGGCTACGTGCTGATGACATGGTGCGTCGAGAAGAGAGGGCCAGTATTCACTTCGTCCTTCATTCCCATCATTCAGATTATGGTTGCCATGATAGATTTCTTCTTTCTCCATGAGAACCTCTATCTCGGAAGGTATGCTTTGGTTCTTCCAGCGCTGGAATTGCGACGGATGGTTCAAATGACATCACTTTTGTATTTTGTTGTTTTGCTCTTGCAGTGTGCTGGGATCCACACTGATGATTATGGGCCTATATATTCTTCTGTGGGGAAAGAACAGGGATGCTTCGGCCGTAGCTGCCAAAGAAGAGGAACAAGACAAGGAGAAGCAAGTCAATTCATGAGGACCCAAACACAAGATGCCTTGGATTGTGAAACATGCTCTACAATTTTACTACTCCCTCTGTTCCAAAATATAAAAAATAATTTAATTTTTCAGATGTTATTAGTCAAAATTAAAAAAAATTGACTTTGATCAAATAAAAAATGCTTATATTTTGGAACGGAGATAGTACCCTCTACATGGAAATTATGAGAAAAATGATATATACAATACTTTTAGGATTAATTTCTTTTTTTTTTCTGAGGGCTAGTGCACTTGCATACAATGTTGGGGGATGTTGATGAATATGATCTGATTTGTGTTCTTGTGAGTTGTGTCTAACCATCGAAGTGGCAATATTATGCTATCCAAAATTCAGTCATTAATCTTAAAGCAAGAGAATGGCACGGCAAAATTTTACTCCTGCTTCAATACGTCAGAATATTTTTAATCTCTCACTCTGAACATGAGCATGAGAAAATGGAAATTAGCAATACTATGCTATCAACAATTGAATCAGTAATCTTAAAATGTTAGAGAATGACAGCGTATTGTACGCAGACTTCAGTACGGCAGAACATCTTCATCTGTCCTAACATTGAACATGAACCATGAGAAAAACATACATATACAACTTCGCACGAAGGACGTACTAGTTGACCAATGCTCCTTTGAGGGCGGCGAATCAATGCTTTTGTAATCTGATTTGGACTTAAAGCAATATTTGCTAATCAAAGCACAGACAAATGGCATTGGATTTTTGTGCTCCATCACTGAAAGAAAAGATGTTTTCCTGCATGTTCTTAAAATAGGCTCTAAAACGGATTCATGCTAACGTTTGTACGCTGAAAAACAGCATCCAATGCTCTACAGTGGAAGCGATTGATGCAGGATCGCATGTCGTACCTGTTTGCCAAAACTGATAAAAAGTTTTAAGACCTCTGTAATGCTCCGGTGCGCTACCTAAAGCCACGTCATCTGATTCACTCGGTCCAGCAATTTGCTTAAACATTGCCAAATCTTCCAGGCTGCAAATATTCTTGCGTCAGCAAATAGGCATCAGCGATGCTTCTCCTCCTCTCCCCTCCCCATACTCTTCGTCACGTGTTACTGAAACCAAACAGATCGGAAACATGCTTGCATATATGCCATGAAGACATCGATAACCCCTATAAAACCATGGCACGAAAAGCCATCAGATCAAAGCAGCCCTCTAGCGATCCGGCTGCTAGCTTGAGCTTTTGAGTGAGATGTGGAGTGCAGGATGCGCGGAGCAGTGGATGCCGACGGCAGCGATGGTCACCACCAACATCGTGATCGCCGTCATGACCGCGCTGCTCAAGCAGGCATTGAGCCAAGGGATGAACCGGCTGGTCCTCATCACTTTCCGGCAGATGGCAGCCACCGTGTTCCTTGCCCCCATTGCATACTTCAAAGAAAGGTTTTTGTTTTCGGTCAAAATTAGCAAAGAAAGTTAAATAGCAAAGCAACTGCTAGTCGACCTTGCTGCTTAACTTACTGTTCAGTTTTCTTCTCGTTGTTTTCATTTTCAGGAAGGCGAGACCGAAGTTCACACTTGAAATCTTTATGTACATGTTCCTAAGCGGATTTATTGGGTAATATATAAGCACCGCTGATTTCATCAGTGATCCTAGAGATTGAATTGCTTATCTGACTTTCGCTCGCCGCAGGCCGGTGCTGCTTCAGTACACATTGTTCGTCGGATTGGAGTACACAACAGCAACCTTCGCTGCAACTTTCTCCAATATGCTTCCAGTGGTCACCTTCCTGATATCACTAGCTTTCAGGTAGAAAAAACCTTGTTTAAATTTTTTCAGATTAATTTGATTTAAACCTTTTCCACTTGATTATAAGAGATTTAAAATACCACGCGCTACAACAATTCTCTTCTTCAGGTCTGAAACGCTCGAAGTGAGGAGCAGGTCAGGCAGCGCCAAGATCTCAGGAACACTGATATCACTCAGCGGCGCTATGGTGCTCACCTTCTTCAAGGGTTCAGTACTGACCCACAACGCATCACCCGGCAGTACTACAGCTTCCACTGCCATCAACGGCCAGAGCCACGCCGGCGAGCACGGCACAGTCCGGTGGGTGCTCGGCTCGGTCTCGCTGCTGGCGAACGCCGTCGGTTTCGCGCTGTGGCTGCTGCTGCAGAGGAAGTTCACCAGGAAGTACCCGGCTCTCTACTCGGCGACGGCGTTCATGTCGTTGTTCAGCTTCTTGCAGGCCGGAGCCCTGGCATTGTCGATACAGAGGAACAGCGTCTCGGTGTGGGCTCTCAAGGGGAGGATCGAGATCGTCACGGTGGTGTATTGTGTAAGACCTCTTGCAAAGTTCATGCGCAGTTTTTTTTTTATATTTTTTTATAGCAAAATAGTCTGTAGTCTGTAGTCGTACGATCGGTTGATGCAAACTCATGCGGTCTTGCATGTCAGGGTGTAGTGGCATCTGGTATTGGGTACCTGCTCCTCACGTACTGCGTGGAGAAGAGAGGCCCTGTGTTCACGTCTGCCTTCAGTCCTGTTTCTCAGATCTTCGTCGCCGGCATCGATCTGTTCATCCTCCATGAACCACTCTACCTTGGAAGGTACTGCAACACAGTACTCAATATTGCTTGCATCTCTTCCCCCTAACTGAACATTGTCAGTCAAAACTGTAATAAGCTGCTGTCGATCTTGCAGTGTTCTAGGGTCCATCCTTGTGATTATAGGACTGTACCTGGTTCTCTGGAGCAAGAAAGAGGAATCTGCAAGTGCCATCGCGTCGTCAGCAAAGGCAAAGCCGGTGCAGGCGGACCAGCAACAGCAAGAGGAGCCCGTGTGACTTTGTAGTGCGAGCTTCATTATCAGAAGGTGTATTGCAAACGATTACTCCTATCGTTGAGACCCCAATTAGGGTCTGAAATAAGATCAAACTACAAGCTCGATCCCAAGGCTGCATGCTACGAATCACTTTATAAATATACTCACAAGCCAAAAATTCTGTCCAGACTTCAGAGCATCAACGTCCATTGGTGTGGCTGTGGCACACTCGATCACTTGTCAAAGTGAATAAGGGTCCAGAGAACGCCATGCCAATCCTAATAATGCCCAAAAATAGGCAGCAACGAACTATTCCTCGACTGAGTTAACCGTCGAACTATGCCGACGTCCTGCGCGACGCGCTCGACAACATCCAGGCGCGCGTCTACGGCAAGGCCTCCGAGCAGCTCGCGGCCGCGCTCGGCGCCGCCGAGAGCTGCGAGGTCGTCTGGAAGGGGGAGGAGAGGGTGCCCGTCGCTGGACACGACAGGGAGTACGGCCGCATGGCGTTGGTCGCGCTCGGCCTCACCAGCGACATTATGGCTTGATCATCTGATCCGCCTGCTAGTGCTAGTCTTGCCTGTAGTAACGAAGATGTTTCGTTCCAAAATAAACTATATCATCAACATAGCACGCTTTGTAATCCTTAAGAAATTTAATCCTTTGGTTTTGTTTGATCTTGGTTTTGACTGTATATTGTGACAAATTAGCTTAATCCATGATCATGCTCGATGCAAAGCTGTATTTCACTTGAGCATCAATAAATGATGCGTAAAATCTGTATCTTTAGTTGGATTAGTGGGATAGCTGAGTTATGCAATATTAATAAAATGCCTTGCTTTGTAATATGTACTCCGCGTATCGAATGCAATCGTGAAATTTTGGAATTGCTGAGTTATGCGAGATTATCAGATTAATGTCAGCGCAAGTTTGTTTTACACAACTTTTTTTTTTAGTTCAGATGATTACGCAAATCTTATATCTCCCCCATTTTTTTAATTCAGATGCGTTTTACGCAAATCGCAAGAGGAAGCGTAAACCAGCTCCTAGGGCTCGGAAAGAGAACTCGCCGCCTTCCCTAAACGTCCCTCCCTGCCGCAGCGCCGCCGCCGCCGCCGTTGATGGGGAAACGGCCGTTTCCGCGTCACGGCGCTCCCGGCCGCTCACACCGTTCGTCCTTCGATTGGAAGATTCGCCGCCTCATAGAGAACGGCGGCCTCGCCGTCCCCGGCTCCTCTGCCGAAGACGTCGCCCACGCCCTCCGCATCCACCACCCCGAGTACCGCCGCCAAAAGCTTGAAATCTTCACCTCAGCTGTCCGCCGCGTCCTTTCATCAATCCCCTCGCCATCCTCCTCCGGCTCCGACGACGATGATGAATCCGCCTCCCGCCGCCAGCGCCGGCGCCATGACGCCGACGCCACCACCTCATCGTCCACTTCCGTCTCCGACGAGGCAGTCCATGAGCTGTCTCCCCCCGCTTTCGATGTCACCAAGGCCATGCTTCGCTCCCAATACGCGTCCCAGACGCCCAAAAAGAGCTCCGGCACTAACCAGCAGCTGGAGATTGAGGTGACTGCGGAGAAGGCTCGCCGCCTCATCACGTCCGATGGCGGGGGCGGGGGCGACGCCAAGCCAGAGGCTCCGGCCTCTGAAGGAGTCGTCAGAGGGGACAAGGGGCCTAGGTTTGCTGATCTCGGTGGAATGGAGGAGGTGATAGAGCAGCTCATGATGGAAGTAGTGGTGCCTCTGTGCCATCCGGAGCTGCCGCAGCGCCTTGGGGTTAGGCCTGTTGCTGGGCTGCTGCTGCACGGACCGCCTGGCTGCGGGAAGACCTCCCTTGCGCATGCCATTGCCAATGAGACTGGTGTGCCATTCTACAAGATCTCAGCCCCAGAGGTCGTATCTGGGGTATCTGGTATATATTCTGACTCTTTACATCACAATTTGGGGAAAAAAATTCTGACTTTATATTTTGGACAAATCGTTTTTTTACTACTGATAATGTTTGGGGCTGCAAATGATTAAAACACCAGGAATGGTTATGTTTAGTCCTTGCTTGGTTCATAGCTTCTGAAATCTCTTCTTAGTTTTTCTGCTAGATGCAAATGGACAGTGTTGATTGTTCCTTTATTGTTACTGCAAAGTTTCAACCTTATTTCACTTGGAACCCAAAATTGCAGCAACATTAATAGGTGACGCCTGATGTATATGATATAATTTGTGCTGCCCTATATATCCCACATACCAAATGTAGCTGTAGAGGATTAGGTTGTTAACTCCTGTGGTAATTCAGCATATATACGATATATAGTGCCAAATAATATTCTAAAAAGGTGGCGCCGTGGATAAAGCTGGCCATTGCAAACATGAAATAGTTATTGTACTGGATAGGTGCTGAAGGTTCAGATATGATGCACAATTGAAAACAACTGTTATTGGCTTAATCAGTGGCTGGAAGGGTCTGTATTCCCCCCGCAATTTCTATTCATAGTTTCACAATCATTCCTTCTGATTGATAAGTTCTGTGTCTTTGTATTCTTGCAGGAGCTTCTGAAGAAAACATCAGGGGCTTGTTTCAGAAGGCATATAGGACCGCTCCATCAATTGTTTTTATAGATGAGATAGATGCAATTGCATCCAAGAGGGAGAATCTACAACGCGAGATGGAACGGCGGATAGTTACCCAACTGATGACATGCATGGATGAATTCCACCAGAATATTGGTGGTGGTAATTCTGATGCAGATTCATCTGAAAAGAAACCAGGTTATGTTATTGTTATTGGAGCTACAAATAGGCCCGATGCTGTGGACCAAGCTCTTCGAAGGCCAGGACGGTTTGATCGAGAGATATCTCTCGGCGTTCCTGATGAGAATGCACGAAAACAGATATTGAAGATGCTTACTCAGAACCTTCGACTTGAAGGCCAATTTGACATGTTCAAGATATCAAGGGCCACACCAGGTTTTGTTGGTGCTGACTTGAAGGCATTAGTTGATAAAGCAGGGAACCTGGCAATGAAGAGAATTATTGATAAAAAAAGAGTTAAATATTGTTGTGAGAATGGGGGAAACAGCAAACATGACTGGTGGAGGCAACCTTGGGATGCAGATGAGGTGGAGAGCTTACATATCACCATGGATGACTTTGAGGTAATTTTTGTACCTTCTACATGTAGAGTGTATGTCAAGAATCCTGTATTAGTTTACCTATTGTAAGCTGGATTTGGATTATAGCTTGATCCATTTTCTTAATAGTCTTTGTTTTTTTTATGATATTTTAGTGCATGAGCCTGTTAATTCAAGTATCATCTACGGATTGTGAGATCACAGTGGATTGACACCTTTTCTTTTTGTTGCCACATTCATGTTTGTATTACATATATTGTTGTCACACCTTGCCGTCCAGTTTCCTTTTGTCATTGTTCTTTTATAAGATTCCATGGGTTAATACAATTTTAACATGCGTTATCAGTTTGCATCTGTTTCTTTCCTTGACTCAATCCACTTCAATTGCTTCAGGAAGCTACAAAAATGGTTCAACCATCTTTGAGAAGGGAAGGGTTTTCTTCTGTTCCTGATGTTACATGGGATGATGTTGGAGGCCTCGACTCATTGCGGAAAGAGTTTAACCGCTGCATTGTTAGATGTATTAAGAGCCCTGAAGATTATGAGGTGAGTTCCTAACTACACAAAATATATAGTGATTGACATGTTAGAAGCTAAGAGCACAGAATTTGAACACAGATATCCATCGTGTTTATTTGTGATATTTTAATGTCAAATGAGTTTGCATTTTGTTTTATGTCATTTTGCTTTGTCAATTAAGGTATTTGGAGTGAGCATGCAAGCCGGCTTCCTTCTATTTGGACCTCCGGGTTGTGGGAAAACGTTGATAGCAAAAGCGGTGGCACATGAGGCAGGGGCTAATTTTATTCATATTAAGGTAAGGAGATGTTTGATTTTCCATATATTTATACCACCCTTTCAAATTCACACAAATAATGCTGACATACAATCTTCTGGATTAAGGGGCCTGAGCTTTTGAACAAGTATGTTGGAGAGAGCGAATCAGAAGTTAGGAAAATATTTACCCGGGCACGCACTAACTCCCCTTGCATACTATTTTTTGATGAGGTAAGGATTTTTGTGTCGCCTGCCGTATTATATATTCTGTTGATGCAAAACCTGTGTTGATTACTTTAAACAAGTATTAATGCTTGACGCCTGTATATAATATTGGAAGTGGTCAAGCAACTTGAATGTGTTGGGTGTGATAATGTTTTTCTACTTATATATTGTTCAAGTGTTTATCCCTTTTGATTTGGCAGATAGATGCATTGACAACAAAAAGAGGGAAAGAAGGGGGATGGGTTGTTGAACGCCTCCTAAACCAGGTTTGAATATTTTGTGACAATTTCTTCTCTTTTTTTTCTGCTGTGTTTTCTTGCGTATGATATTCTGATTCTTATGTCTGCAGTTACTTATTGAACTTGATGGTGCTGATCAACGTCAAGGTGTCTATGTGATAGGAGCTACAAACAGGTAACAGTCAGCAGCTAATGGAACTTTATCATATATTTATCACCGAATGGAAGGCGATAACTGTAGGCCTTTTCTGGTGCAGAATTGATGTAATAGATGATGCTGTTTTACGGCCTGGTAGATTCGGGAAGAAACATTATGTACCTTTACCTAGTGCTGACGAACGGGTTTCAATATTAAAAGCACATGCTCGAAGCAAGCCCATCTCATCAGACGTTGAGTTGGATGTGTTGGCACGTCGAGAAGAGTGCAACAACCTCACTGGTGCCGACCTAGCATCACTGGTAATTTATTTGATATTTCATTGAAACAATCCTCTATTTGAATTTGGCCAAAGAGAGCATTAGTGCTTCTGTTTCTAGGATTTAGATTCTTTTTTGCTTTGAGGATGGATCGCTGACTTAATGAATCAGATATCTGTGACAACAATTGTAGCACCCTTTTTCAGGGACACCAAATTGGTGATCTGAAAACCTGACAAATGTAACTAACGTGCTTCGCTCATCAGGTGAATGAGGCAGCCATGGCTGCTTTAGAAGAGAGGTTGGAACTCCTTGAGAACGGGACATCATCAATGAGTTCATCATGTTCGATTGAGCTCTCACACTTTGAACGAGCCCTATCAAAGGTGAAGCCATCAGTATCAGAACAGGTAAGGGTAAAGTGTCATATATCTGCATCAGAATGGCATGCTACTTCTGGCTAATCGTTCTGTTCACCATTGTGAATTGTGATGCTGTCATCTGTTTTTCATACATGGCACTCTCTCCTCTTTGTTACAGCAAAGGAAATACTATGAGGCATTATCGAGGAGATACTCTTCAAACTGATGCATTCATTCTTGGTCTGCATGTGGCACAACCTTATGCAAATTTGAGAACGGAGTATGATTTTGGTGGTTTCTCGGCGGCAGGACACTACCCTGCCCACGCGAAGATGGTTCTGCTTTGACTGCAGCAAGCTTACAAGTTTAGGAAGTTAAAAGCTAGACCATCGCGTCCAATTTTGGTTTTACTTATCTGTATCGGCTAGATCTGCTGCAAATTCTGCATTGTAACGTTATCTAGTATTGATGATTGATAAATGAGTGGAATACAATCGTGCCGTAAATATAATGGATTAGCAAATTTCTTCTCTTTTGGAATTCTTCCTCAGCTTCCGTTCTGTTTGGCTCCATTGACCTCAGCAGCTTCAGCTTCGGTGTCCAACGCCGCCCAGAGTTTGGGGTCTTGGTAGTCCCTGATGACGAGGGTAGCTCCGACGGCAAGGAGCTTGCCCTCCCGACGCTCGTCGGCGATGGCAACGACCGGCATCCCGGCAGCGACGCCGGCCTGCACCCCGACGGTCGAATCCTCAAAGACGACAGTGTGGTCAGGCGAGGCACCGAGCAGGGCGAGAGCTTTGAGGTAGGGGTCCGGGAACGGCTTGGAGCGTTCACAGTCCTCGCCGGTGACGATGAGCTGGAAGAAGTCCGACAAGCCGAGGATGTTGATCATGAGGTCGGCGTTGGCCCTGGGCGCGTTGGTGACAGCGGCGCGCTTGAGGCCGCGCTCCTGTGCCCAGCGGCAGAGGCGGGTGAGGCCGGCGATCTCCTTAAGCCCCTCGGCGGCGTACCTGGCGAAGAGCGCCTCCTTGTCCCTGAAGAAGGCGTCGAGCCTGTCCTGGTCCCAGTCCGGGAAGAGGAAGCGGCCGATCTGCTCGTTGCTCCGGCCGGCCATGTGCGTCATGCCGAACTCCGGCGTGATGGGGACGCCGTCGTTGTAGCCCATCTCGAGGAGCAGCTCGGAGAAGGCTCTGTGATGGAAGGGGTCGGAGATGCACATGGTGCCATCGATGTCGAACAGGACGGCTTCCAAAGGTGCGACCTTGGAGATCGCCATGGATTGCTAATGCCTTGCCTGCCTAAAGGATTGGATTGGGGGATGGATGATCTGTGTGCTCCAGAATGGTTATGGTGATGATGATGCGGTCCCTGGACTTGATAAAAAGAGAATCTCGTTGGGTTGGTGAAGGTTCGTGGTTTGGTCGGATGGCGCGGTTGGTGAGTGAGTGCTCAGCACGTTCCCCCTATTCCCAACTCTTTTTTTTTTTTTTGACCAAACAAAAATCAAATTGTTTTTTCTGACTCTTTTGCCTTTGATTTAAATACATGCGCTGCACTGACAGGCAAATGAATAAATAAATGCGTGAGATTTTCATATTACAGCCCTCTTTCGAAATAGAAATGCAGTTGACACAAAACACAGAGCGATCTGAATCTACCAAGTCAACGTGACGACAGTTCAAACTTCAGGCATTGTAGGCATCACATCACAGGCCAACAAATATGTCAATCCGAATAATTACACAGCATCAAGCAGTTATTCATGGGAGATCCTGATTTCATTATTTGTCCGGACTCAATCAAGAAAACAAATACAGCACCAAACTACAAGCTCAAAAATACCCAGACGAACTCTCTACTTTAAATAGGAGTATTTTCATTCGGCTGTAGCATGCCTAAGAACGGAAACAGGTAAATATCCAATAAATAATCAATTGGTCATCATCATCTCACGCACTGCCTTTCTTTAGCTTAGCTTCCTCTCTGTCGATCTCTTCAAGTGCAGCCCAGAGCTTGGGGTCCTCGTAGTCCTTGATAAGCAAGGAGGCTCCTGCTTCCAGCAGGGATTTCTCAGGGTTCCTTGTTGTCACACCAACGACAGGCATTCCCGCGGCGACACCAGCACAAATGCCAGAAGCAGAATCCTAAACCGAATGACGACGTATTGTTATTAACCAGGGAAATCTAATAAAACCAAAAGATAAAGGTGCTTAATTTACCTCAAAGATGAAGGTGTGCTCTGCAGACACACCAAGCTCCTTGATAGCCTTTAGGTATGGGAATGGGGCAGGCTTTGGCTTTTCACATTCACCTCCAACAACGACGGCCTGGAAGAAGTCTGAGAGGCCAAGGAGGGAGATCATGAGCTCCGCATTGACCCTTGGGGCGTTGGTCACTGCTGCCCGCTTGAACCCATGATCTTTCACCCACTGAACCACTTTCTCAAGGCCCTTTACAGGTATCAAGCGCTCTTTTGCCAAACTGAAGCAAGGGAACAACTCAAAATAGTTACTTATTGCTACAAACTAGTGGCATTGACATATAAAAAGGTTGGTTCCAGTAATCTTTGAATGAATTCAGAACAAAATCCACAAAAAAATGCTCCAACAATTTAAAAACTCAGAGCAGTATGATATCATGCACATCCAGTCATGCAGTACCTTCTGTACTTCTCTTCCTTCTCCTCTAAGAATTTCAGCCCCTTCTCAAGCTCCCAATCAGGGAACAAATTCTGGGCCGCTTCAACATCACTCCTTCCAGCAATATTTTTTATGAAGAACTCGTCATCTATTGGCACACCATTGTTGTACCCAATCTGTGTAAGTAAATCCAATTGGCTGACCAACTTATCGCAAAAAGTAATGGGGATCGAAGAAATTTTCGTGCAGTAAAAAAAAAAAAAA
>BCLH01000159.1:252378-271526 GCA_001602315.1 Zoysia pacifica | reverse complement strand
CGAAGCGCCACTGGGCTGCGCCCTTCGCGCCCCAGCGCCTGGGCCTTCTGGTCCAAAGGGCCGTGCCATCCAGATGACGAAGCGCTCGAAGACGAAGAGGACGACGACCCGGAATACGAGAAGAACCCGAGGATGCTTTTGAAGGCAAGTCGTAACCTCTTGACCATTTTGCTCCTAGTTTTTCGCTATGCACCTATAGAACCCATATGTTTGCATGATCGTAGCCATATGTTTAAAACATTGTGTAGTTATGAATCAAATTGCTATACGCGTATTTATATTTTTATCAGTAACTTGCTCTTCATAGGTATAAATACCACATTGATACCGGATTGTCAATCGAACGTTGTTAACCGTAGGATTTCCATCATTAAATACTTTAATGCACAGAAAGCTGCCTTGAACTAGAATGCTTAGGAACACTCAAGTGAAGCTATGCTTCATCACCAACAGGAGTGTGTCAAATAAAGTGGGATGGGACTTAGTGAAAACTGGTGATAGGTGATGGGAAGGGTGTGAGACCCCCTTTTCAGAAAGGAGCGTCTATGTGCCACCTGTACCATTCCTTGGATCCGTAGCTGGTACGCACATTTAGAACAAAGTGGTATTTATCACACGTACTTTATTACATCGCACTAAACCTAAAATGTTTGGCAAACAAGTCTAGAATACAAGCATGAGTCGGCACAGCGACTCTAGGCAAATCACACCTAGTCTATACACACTCCACAGGCAACTTGACAGCGGACGAGACATCTACTCTTCAGAGTCAGCATCTTCTTTGTCATTCTCATCTTCTGAGGAAAAGTAGCAACAACGGAAAGAGTGAGTACAAAGGTACTCAGCAAGTCCCAACAAGAAGTAGGTAAGGGGTTTCGCCGTAGCGAAACAAGGATGGCTTGAGGGTAAAGTTTTGCGGAATGCATGTTTTCATGCTGGCTCTCTATTAGTAGAGAATTTTAAAGAAGAGAGAAAAGCATTTGTCATATTTTAGTGGAGTGGACCTGGGAAAGTTTTTCACTCCTCTCCGCAGTTCCCAAGTTTTATATTGGGCGCAAGCACTCTCGTGCCAGCCCTAGGCACATAGCCACACAATTTTCAAAACACGGGTTGCTACACCCACTCACGCACCAAGGAAATGAATAAAGTCTAATTGTAGGGCGCCCAAACAGTAGCATGTCAATACCGTGACAACGGCCTATCCGGAAGGATTTTTAACTCTGCAGAGGTTATACACTGTACCCACAGGTTATGCTACTCCTGATCATTAGAGCTACATAACGCCTATCCACATCTACGCAGTTTTTCACAGATTCCACTCAAGGTGCAAACAGGGGCCATCCCTCGGGGTTTTTCAGGCCGTCGATGACGCGTCGGTACATTCTCGGAGCCGGGTCGTGAATATCCACCCCATTCACGCCTTTTCCTGGTCCCCTTCAATCCCGAGTATTACCAAACCAGGGGCTATATTCGTGGGCTTACGCTCCTATGACGCGGGCAATTACCGTCGAAGGCCAGACAGCGAGTCATCTCACGCCCTTCTCCTGTTCCCTTGTGTCTTCACTACCGACCCCCCAGTGGTTCGATATGGAAAGAATACATAGAGAGAATAAGTCCTGTCTAAAAAGTACAGGTTCTATGGTTGCACGAGAATTACTAAGTGATAACGAACCGATCCTTATATGGCAGAGGTGGCGGTCTCGTCCACGGCAGGTGGACCACAGCAAAGCCTACACACTTATCACTATCATCTCAAGTGAGCCTCACCCCACGGCCAGAAACGTCCCCTCTTCACCTAGCACCAGTTGTTCTAATCTCATCCCTTTTGTTTATACTCACACCACCAAACTCTTTATAACTCGTTTTGTAAATTAATGATAGATGGTGTGGCGGTGTAGAGCACCGCAGATGGGGTCCTAAGCAGTTCTAGTAACAAGATAGTATCTGTTCCGTAAAACTAACTAGGAACAAAAATTCTTACAGTTATCAAAGACACGTCGGTAATGGTTTTCAATGTAAATATCTATATTTATACAGCAAGTTACTGACATAAATATAAATACTTGAGATCGAGTAGGTATTAAACTACACAATGTTTAACACATCTCAAAGTAGGCTAACATCGCGGTCTATTGGCGCGGTAAATAAAATATGGGTTCAACGGGCTTAAGATGAGTTAGGACTTGCCTTCAGTCGCTTCTTCGAAGTCTGCTTCAGGCTCGGGTTCTTCAGGCTCTTGGGCGGTTTCAACTTCTTCTTCTTCTTCTGCTACAAGCAATAGTTACAAAAAGACTACCAAAGAACAATCAACAAACTAGAAACAAACACCAAATAAGTTATAGAGTTTGAATTGGGTAGGATAGTAGGGCTCATGATGTGGATAAAATAGCGGAAACAAACACCAAACTACACAATGCACGAGAGAGATTGGGATCTCAGAAAGTTTCCTAGATAATAGGGGGATTTTAGAGAACCTTCGAAAATAGGAAGGTGTTTAAGAAAGTTGTTGAAGGAGGTTTTTTACACTTTTTTCTTATAATTTGATTTAAAGAAAGTGAATGAGGAGCTTTTGAAGATGTTCTTAGCACATAGTTAAGTTCTTAAGAGCTTGTCCACTGTATGTACGTTGCGAGTAACGTGTGCTCCTCTGTTTCTAAATTGTTGTCGTTAGAACAAGAACAAAAACTTTACAATGATGGTCCGCAGATACTCCCTCCATCCTAAATTATAAGTAATTCTAAAGCTCTCAAGTTTTTCTAAATTATAAGTTATTCTCACTTCTCCATACACTTTCTCTCTTCCTAATACTACTTTATATCTATCTCTTTCCTTTTCTTTTTCAACACATCCCACAAGTAACAGTTTGCATGGAAGGCTTCAGTAACTTTATTTTTTTTCGTGTTCACCGGATGAAAAATTGTTCAGTTATTATACATTCCTCGGATCATTTTTCTTCCTTTCTTAAAGCAAGGAGATATATGCATGGCTGCCTGAGGTTGTAGAGCTTGTTTTGACTGCCTTTGTCCATGGTTCCATGATTCCATGGACATGACTAAAAGGATCGGCAACGAAGGGCCGGGGTTGTCCAACCCCACAATTTAGACTTCATTTCTGGGAAAAACTACATCTATGTTGCATTGCATCGGGTGTACTCAACTGTGACTTCACCTCAGTTTTGTAATCATGTTGGGCCTTCCAACTGTATGGACGCAGGCAGATTCAACGTACACATCACGGATTCAGGCAGAAGCTAAGGTCGAATACAATGATGAAGTTGTTCCCAGATTCGTGCATAGTGCAAATTTACAAATGATAGAGCATGTCTGCAACAAAGACAATGGAATATTGCAAGGACGAAAGGATACTTGAGAAATGATAGTACTGTTTTAATTTAGGCTGTCAGTGCCGTTGAAAGATTTGAAGCTACAGTTTTGTGGTGGTCTAGGTTTTCATATGACATTAACTATTCTGTATCCTTTGGTAATCTTTTATATGTAGTAAAAAGGACACAAAAAAGGTCATTGAAAATTGGCAGGCTGGATCTGAGTATTGGGATTAAAACTTTTCTGTGAACTTATGCTTTCAGAAGTTCAAGCTTGTCTCGAAAGCTTCTCTGCGATCCAGTTGCCAGACAGGCTGCCGCTCGACCACTGACACTAATTGCCTCGAGCCTTCTAATGGCTCCACGGATTAACGGTTCTGAGGAGAAGTCAAAGGTTCGTTCAAAAAAGACGAAAGTACTGTCCATTTTTTTATTGATTTTTTTATTGCCTGAAAGTGTCCATTACAATAATATTCCCTGCTACGTCGGCAAAGAAACTTAATTTATACTCTCTCCGTTCCAAAAATATAAGTATTTATAGGTTTAGTCAAAATTAAACTTTTATCACTTTGACCACTAATAATATATAACTAATAATGTTTTGTCATATAAAAATTATATTTTTTAATTCATCATGAAATAAGCGTTCATAAAAAATATATTTTTACATTAAAAATTATGTAATTTGCTAGATATTATTAGTAATAGTTAAAAGAGTTTCACCTTATCTATACTTAGAAATGCTTATATTTTGGAACAGAGTGAGTATTGTAATTATATTGAGTGGTCTGGATCGACATAAGGTAACAAGTTGAACATGTATTGGTGTGAATTAACATTCCTGCGTGAAGTGGAAAATCAGTTGACCAATGTGCTTCGATCGTTTGGTTCGATGGACCATGGTACGAAAAATAAATTTGTTTAGAGTTACCATTTGACCTGGAAACTACATTATGATGCACATGCTGTAATTAAGAACCGGGCTTTGTGCTTTACGATTCGTGCAGTCGCTGATCTGGCTCCCAGCAGCCGTCGGCTGAAAGCGCACTCCGCACCGGCGAAGGTCGCACGAAAGCAGAAAAAAAAAGAAACAACCAAAGCTACAACCTTTTGCCTAGAACCTCCTGATCGTCGGAGATCGCCGCACTTTTTCTCAGTGCTGGAAAACAGTTAAATATGTTAGCTTTCCATCTGCATGGCAGCTCACGGATGATATTTTCACTACAGATTATGGAAGAAGTTTGGCATTTTTACTTACTACCGTGGTTTGATTTTTCACATGATTATTTTTGAATTTGAATGCTTTTATTAGTTGGAATAAGAAACCGTGTCAATTTTTGGAGGTGGCTGCTATAGAGCTATATGCATCTCATGGATGGAGAGTTCATTATCGACTTCATTCTCCTTAGTTATTTTCCATGTTTTTATTTTCTTTTTCTCGTGTTGTGAGAAATCTGTAATAAAAAATAGGTTGTGTGCTTCAAACGAAGCAGAGGCCGGAAACATTCAGTTTCCTTTATCTAAAAAAAAGTTGGAATAAGAAATATTTTATCATTATAATGTAAATATTTCATTGTTTTTAGTCTTCTATATATATAAGAAACCAGAACAGCAGAAATGTATTAAATATAAAATATATGCCATGCACCTGTATCCTGGAAAACACATATGATCATTTAAAACATGAATCGTTTTATACCAGCAGTATCAAATTTCTTCTGTCGTAGTCAATGTATCTCATTACCTTTTTTATGATTTAAGGCACTACGCTGAAAAGGATGCTAACTATCATGATGTCAAGTGACGTCTTCTATTACTCTTTTGCTTTAGTTGCTTCTATCTTGTCCTCCTTTCGTCACCCTCCCAGTTGGAACCAGGGGCGGAGCCAGCCGGAACAAACGCCGGGTTCATCACTGTGAAGGCACCGGGGTCCTCTCTTCGTACAACAGTGATCTACAGTGATTTTCACTGTTTTTTTGCAAGAAATCGACGTGATTAGCTGACCCCGACGAAAGGCCCTGGCTCCGCCCCTGGTTGGAACCTTTTTAGATTGAAAAATATAAAAGTTTAACTAGTGCTTATGCTTTAAAGATTAAAGGTACATTACTTTCATCATAGAGATTTAATTGGACTGGCCCCGGGTAATAGTGAAAGTATAAACGTTTGTCGACAGAATAAGAAATGGCCATAAACCAACTGAAGAGAAAAGCTTCGCCAATACTCAGAATTTACAATTACCTTTTTCTAGTTAAAGAGTCCAAGGATCTGAATTCGTTACAGTCGCTACACGACCTTGCTTATTAACATCCATGAATTTGGGAGGCTTTAAGGGCACATTACATTCATTCCTTCGGCTATCCAGCAGTTTGGGCAGAAACCTATACCCAACTTTCTTCAGACTTGCTTAACATTTTTTTCCATTTTTTAGGCAGGTTGATTAAAGATTGCTTGGCGTTTAGCAGAAGCAAAGAACACGGCCCCTGCTTTCCAGTTTTTTGGGTTACTTTTCATTCTTGAAAACCTAGCTCTCTGTTGCGTTGCAGCTGGCTGTACTCCACCTTGCTTGCATGGAACACTCTGTGACCACGCTCCTATTTTGATCTATAGAGAAAGTGCTAGGCATCTGTTATCTGAAGACAAGCAGTACAATATGATCCTAATGAAATTAGGCATCCTTTGGAACACAGGAATTTTACAAGAATCAGTTCAATTTCACAGAAAAAATGCAGAAAACGAAAAAAATTCTTACGTTTCAAAGGAGGCCTTAACGTTTTTCAAATCGCCTACAAAACATTCAGGGCACCGTTTAGAACGCGGGAAATTTTTCTGTTTCTGCATTTTTTCTGTGAAATTGATCTGGTTTCTGTGAAATTTCTGCAAAATTTCTGCATTCCAAACGTGCCTCGGTGGATGTCTTAAGAAGGATTCTGACTGATATATATATATCTAATTATTATATATATATATAATCTTGAACCTGCTAGAGAAAAGTGTTTTAAACGTTTGCCATATGACAGCCATACACAAAGCACCGTCTAATACGGGAAATCAAAGTGCGTAGCGTACTAAAAATTGCCGGCCTGGCTGCTGCTCGACCATTGCATGCGCCAGTGGTCTGGAGCTCTGGCAATGGCTGAAGGAATCAACGGTTCTTGTGAGTCCAAAGTGCGTTGAAAAGACCAAAGTGTCGCCGGCCACCTTCAAGTTTGCCGCTGCTTCTGCATCCAAAGGTTGCATTAAGCTGTCAGATTAATTCATCGGCGTGCCTGAGCTTGGAGTTGCGTGTAGGGAATACCGGAATATTCACGCACGTGATTAACAAAAGATATTTGCAACAAAAACGGCGGCGCAGCTCGAGAGAGTCTCTTGGAGCCGTTCGCTGGACTCAACTTTGCAAGAGTGGAGGTCCAGTGAAGGAAGAAAGAAACCGGACAGACGGACACCTTTTCTCGGTGCTTCGTTGCCATTGAATAATATTTTTCCTCAACTGGCTTTCCACTGTCTGCATAAAGGTGGTTACTTTTGCTTTTGGTCATCCTAAGTAATGCATACGGACGTAAATGGATACACAATGGGCATTTGTAGGTCAAACCTCTAATTCAGTTTAGAATTAATTCTATCTCAGTAGCAATGCAAGGTGGAATAGAGTTAGTTCATCTACGATTCCATTA
This sequence comes from Zoysia pacifica, assembly GCA_001602315.1. Lineage (NCBI taxonomy): Eukaryota > Viridiplantae > Streptophyta > Magnoliopsida > Poales > Poaceae > Zoysia > Zoysia pacifica. The sequence continues at coordinate 264,533 of BCLH01000159.1, read as the reverse complement.
AGTTGCAATTCCAATCGCATTTTGAGACTTTTGAGAAGGTGAAATACTCAATCTCAACCCCTCAACTGTGGTTGAAAGTTCAGTTTCATTATTCAACTTTCAAAAATTTAATTTAGTTACTAAGCTTTAGTTAGAGGTTTAATTTCATCCGTGATCCATGTGCGTAGCCACATGTCACGTCATATCAATTTCAGCTTTAGATTCTGAATTTTAAATAGATTTTTCTCTCAGACCTTAACTGTTTTTCTTGCTGCGTTGATCAAAGCCATCGCCACTTGGAAACAGAAATACTGGACTTCTTTCTTCGAGACGAGCCGCGAAGTCTGTGTTTAAGAGACTACATGTCCCTTGCTTAGTACTCCTAGAGATCACGTCTTTAATTATCATTTGGAAACTGTTTTTGTTCATTGGACCAGGGTACATTCCCCTCTGTTGCAGAAGGTTTGCATCCATTGTCATCAATATTAGATGGACTTCAAGTGATTTATGACACCGATGATGTCATCCATTTAGTCATTGGAATTTGTGACTTCAATCTGATCCTCTTGTTGTCCCTCCATTTACGTTACCCTCCCACCTTCAAAATAATTAGAGACGAAAAAAACATTTCTACCCTTCATTCTATCTTTACTCATCCATTCTCCACCTATCAAATTAATTACAAAAACTTTATCTTATTCCTCTAATCACTTATATTTTAAGACAAAGGGGATCGATTCCCCCCAATCCTTCATATTAAGGGATAGAGGGACTGCTACATATCAAAACCAACAAAAGATTATCGGTTAGGCTTAATTTAAGGAAAATGCCTCAGCTTTCGTCCTTCCGAAGAAATGTATACTAGTATAAAGTCTTGAAGATATCCCAGGATAATAATTAAAGCGTACAGTCTTCTAGGCATGTTCAGGAAAAGGGTGGAGCGAGGCTGCATGAAGGCGACAGTGGCGTACGTAGCTAAAGTAGCCCGCGAGGGTGCCCCAAGAGAAAATTAATGGGCTTAAATGTCTACGGTGCTAAATGGATAGGTTTTTATACTCGCCGCCACCCGGCCTGCTCTGCCACTAGAAGGCAACATCAACAATCTCGTGACCAGGGAAGGTGATCACCACGCATAGGAAACAAGTGACGCTAGTGATTTCTTCCAATCTCCAACGCAGAGACAGGATCATGGAGATATGATTGTCTGGCCGTACATGCATGCATGTGATCCATCCCTTTTGCAAATTTTAAACACCTAGCGGTTTCGTGGAGGTATGATTCATGTTTTGTTTGATTTGAAAAAGCAGCTCCATATATATTTATCAATGTAAAGTAATTCGGTACCAATTAAGTTGAAATCCTCTCCACTGTGGATCGACCTTTTGCCATCATGGTTGGTTGGTTTTGTTGTGGTGGAGATTGCTAGGGGTAAGAATGAAGAACACAAGAATTAAACTAGAGGATAAGATGCACAAGTGGTTATCTTCCATCCGTATCTATCAAATTGGAGATTGGTATAGTTGCAGCCGCTACAACAGAGGACTAACCTTTCACGGTTCGAAAGTTCCAAGCACCATTAAGGTCCTATTTAAGAACGATTTTCCAAGCCACATCTTTATATATTAAAGCACAAACGTTCTCTCAATTTTCGTTGCATCACGTCACTCTAAAAAATCTTTATATATTAAAGCGCAAGTGTTATCTTAATCCTCATTACGCCACGTCACCCTAAAAAATATTAACCGTCAGATTAAAATCTAAATGTGAATATTAAAAAGGAAAAAAAATCCTTTCTCCGATCAACGTATGAGCGTGCTTCTCCTCGACGGGAGCAGGCATAAACGGCCGTGCCATCACTTTAGCTTTTTCAAGTTTAACATAAATTTTAACTATAGTCATATTTAATTTTTATAAATTTCATATATTATAATGTTTTTATCATTAAAGTTATTTGAATCACAACTTAAAATTTTACATATTTGAATTAATTTTTTAAATAAGTTGAATAGTCAAAGATGATATTAAAAATTAACAGTAAACAATAATTTAAAAATAGAGGGAGTATATAGTAAGTACAATGGCATAGATATAAGAAATTAACTGTAACTGTTTTGTTAAATCAAATTTACTTTTGCTATAGATTCAATAGAACTATTTCCAAAGATACAGTAAGAGAAGTTTTTATAAATTTATTCTACTTCTATGTCTTGCAAGTATATGCTACAATTAAAGACCTTTATATGTAATAAAAAATCTATATTTAGATAACTTAAATTATTTTATCTCATAAAAATGCTCTTTAATTACTATGAGAACTCAGATTCAATCTTTTTCTCGTTTACAACTCCGGTCTAAAAAAATAGTAGCTTTAAACGCAATATTTTAATCAAATACTGCCAATATAAATTAGAAATAATTTTAAATTTATTAAGTTACAAAATTAGAAATAATTTGTTTTAAAAATAATTTCTTAAAAGTGTACCGATGCTACTTTTTATTAAATATTTTATAGATAACAAAAGTCACACTTATGTTTTGAATACCATGTCGACAACTTTTTTTTTGACCGGAGTATTTGTTTATGAAACTTTATCATCTATGTCAAGATAACTATACTTCTATTTGTTAAATAATAAATTTAAAATATACTGCTTCAACTAGAGGTGCATAACAAAAATATACACGAAAAGCGCGACAGTTGCCGTGCAGATTTTCTAGTTTAGATTATAAATATCAACGCGTTCACGAACCACATGCTACCAGTTACTCATTGCCAACTGACTGTACCTTCAAAGAGGGATGTGCGATAAATAGTTTTCATCCACAGGTGTTTAACAATAGTTCTCATTCATAGGTAATAATTAACCATCAGACAAAAATATTACATGCGTCGCGCAAGGATTCAAATATTGAAAAAAAATCAAAGAAGCCCAGCAATACCTGCTCGCTGGGCTACTGCAACCTGGGTCTTCTACATCCATCTTGTTGGGCTTAACTACAAGTGGGCTCAATCTGGTCAAACGTCTGTTCCGAAGCCTCTCGTGAAGGTAGCCTTAGGCCTCAACGGGCCTGTTTCCAACTCTGTTACTGTTTGCTCCAGTAAATTATTCCTTTTGAACTTTGACTGATAACTACCTATAAAAATAAATTATTTTAAATATGACAATCTTTCTATTGTGATAGTTAGCTTTATGAAGAATCTATTGATATCAAGTATATATGTTGAAACTTGGTAAATTTTATGTTATTAGTAGTCAAAATTGCGAAGATTGACTTTGACTTAGATTTAAAAATGCTTACATTTTATAAAGGAGGTAATACGAGCTTACCATGCTGCAGCCTTCTTTGTTATTTTTTGTTTTCAATCTTCTACGTTTAAATCTTGGACAAATCAATAATATAGCAGTTAATTCATTATTCATAATGGGCTCAGATAACAAGGAGTCAAGCATAGGAGGCCTGATTCCATATCATTGTTAGTGTAACTGATTTTGTGTGATGTGTGTGGTCAAAACTGACTGCAACTGGGGCCTCAGTTCAGGCATGGTCTAGCTAGAAGCATCAATGAATTACCAGCTGTTGCTCTGCTCCTCTTTAGTCATCATCGACTCTTGATGCTCATGCGGTCCGGACTGCGCTTCAGATATTAACCATCATCGCTGTCGTGTGTGGAAGCTCAACGGCGATGAAGTCAGGATCATGGTCCAGGCTTTCTTGACACTCATATCCCATCTGGTCGATCCTAAGATACTCGCTACTAATGTCAAACTCCTGGAATGGATACTGGACCTGCTATTGTCCTGACGCCTTCCAGTCCTGTGTTGTACTAACAACTACAAACACGTTGAGAGAACGGGTGCTTTCTTTCACAGGCTGTAGTTCTTATGATCTGTTTGTCCACACCCTTCAACGCTATAAGAGCGTGCATCCCTAACAGCCACATATAATAGGTATTACTAAAAGCTAGTTTTATTAGGTCCTAAAAAGCTGTCGAGAGATAAGTCAGGACATTCTTTAAGCAGCCTCAATAATTCTGCCTAAAAGATATCAAGAGCCTCAACATGGGTTCTAGAAATGGTCATAAGTGTGAGCAATTATACACTATTGTCAGACACACTCTAAATTCATCGTGCCATACATTCTTTTGCCTTTCTTTGCTTCGCTGTCATATTTGGGACACGCCACACTTCCTCAACAGCAATGCAATTCATTTTTCATGTCAAAATTTGGCACTAGAAGAAGGCCGTAATCTGACATGATCTTTTTTACCACAAACTATCTTTCACAAGAAAATATTTTTTTACTGATTTTTCTTTTTTTTTAAAAAAGAAGTTTTTGTCCTTCTGTTTTTCCCGGTTTTCTAGCGTGAATACAGCCTGTACTCTGTCGTAGGACTCCTGTTCAGTTTGGCTCTCAAATTGACAATATCAGAGCTGATAAAAAGCTTTGTTTTTGTGTGTACTCGATCAGCAATTGAATTGAAACCTAAGAAAGCTCCTTCATTCGTGACTGACAGTGTCAACAATTGATCAGATTCAATAAAATGGTGAAATTATTTAGTCTGTCAGCTTTGACACTGGATTGGGTATGAGTTAACAGAAGGATTGAATAATTACATCAACCCCCGGGCTTGCAACCGTTCGTGGTCTGAGGCCCTCAGACCTCTGACCTTGCTCGTCAGATCTGTCAAACAATGTTACTGCCGCTGATGCTGAATCGCCGCAAGAGGGCAAACCACAGGGTGCGTGCTACGGCTGTGATCTTCCTGATGTCTTTCAAGCCTATACTGTAATATTCTGCAAAACACAGGGAATAAATTCAGGAGTAAATTGACGAACAATATATAGCTTGCACCTTGTGGTTTTTATTGTTTGATTCTCATGTGGATATTGACTACTGAGGTACGGAACTTTTTATCAGAAAAGAAAAACAGAAACATAACGGTCCTCCATTTATTTGGTGTACCAAGCTCACTGGTTTCTAAAATGAATGTTAATACTGTCGAAGGCCATTTATGCTTTTCCTCATTCAAATTGAATCACTTGTTGACCACTGAAGCTTCTCTGTCCATTTTGAAATACAAAACTAATAGATTGAATTCGAATTGAACTGGAGTTCTACCAGATTTAGCACACGAGAGTATTGCCTCTGCTTTAGTATCTCAACGCGAGCTAATGGGCCTAGCAGAGTTGGTTCGATGGCTCTAGTAGCACTCTTCAGGTTCTCAGTTTAACTTCATGTGGAGTGAATTTCAAACTGAGGTGGAGATTAATTTTTTTAGTATCCCTACGCGTGGCTATTATATGGAAGTGATATTACTTTTTACAATATCAAGCACTAAGTCAATATTTTGTGGAGCATACGTTGTGTGGTACGAACTTTATTGCAGCATAACAAAGAGACAAAGGAGTGGAGCCGATTGGCTGTCATTGGAAATTATTGCTATGTAATTGTTTGCCACGAGTGGATTAAACCATAAAATAGGCTGTCTACTGTTTTCATTTTCATTTGATTATATTTCGAATAGGTGCAGTCCTCATTTATATAATCATCATGTGCCAATGACATATTGGACCATATCCGAATGACACTAACTAGTTTAATGTTATAGATAAAAACTCTCCTCGAAGTGATGATGTGAATTCAAATAAGAATGCTGCATGCTAACAGAGGCTGGAAAAAAGTTTTGGGATTTCAATAACTTGTATGTAGGGAAGATCAAGGATACTGTACATAGTAAAACAATGGATCTCGTCCGGTGATGATCTCATACAACACCCGTTTTGTTAATTTAGAAGTGTTTACTCGTGAATTTCCTAATGTCTCCCATGCCCAATGTGGTCCTACGAAAAACGTGTGAATGAGGGTTTTCACTTTTATGGATGGATCTTCAACCTCAGGATACTTGTTAGTAAAATCCTGTGAGCGTTATTATATCTCTGAAAATGAAACTCGAAAAGACATCTGTTCCCTTTTTTCTTCTGGGTAGTCTCACGTGCTATCTAATTCAGTGTCAATTAACAGTACGTGTGGTAACAACTTCTTACTCCTACAGTCCTACATAACTGTGGGTCATAGTTCAATTAAAATTCACTAGTCCTCATATTTATGCTAATGCTACGGTTTAAAGAAAAATATTAACTTAAAAAAATAATATATTAATATTAAAATTTGAAGTGTCTTATTATTCACCATAAAAGGTTAAATACACATTAATTATTCAAAATTTACATGCATCATATCTAAAACTTGATGCATCTTAGAAATTCCTTAACAAATATTGGTATATTCTATTTACACTCATTATTTTAGTATTTCAATAATTGCAGAAAAAATTTAACCTTGAGTATATTCCTATTCTGCATATGTGTCAATATGCATCATGCAGGCCAGATTTTGTTTTCTAACAATTTTACACTCATTATTTGAGTATATTCCTATTCTGCATATGCGGGAAGCGATTCGCCTTACGACCCAAAATGAATTTATTTTGTTTTCTAACAATTTTCGTTGGGTCTCATATATTTGTTTCAGGTAGTTTATTTTTTTAACTAATAATAGCCTTTACGGGACCAAGATCTAGAGAGCCGAAAGAGTTCGTCTATTAGATTTGTAAAGAGTGTTTGTGGAGAAATTTTATTCGTAAAATTTGTAAAAAAAATAATTCTGAGTGTAGAAAAGAAAAGTTGTGCTTTTTAAGGAGTAAAATCAAATGAACTCTGTCAGCGTGCAACGATAGCAGTTACTACTCCATTACATGCACCAATATGCGCCCAGTACCATTGTTGCTACTGAAGCTATGCCATAACTTCTGGAACCAACTGGAAACTGAAGACAGCTACAATGTTCTAAAGATTCTAAAGATCAGCGGACAATTGACACGCCATCCAAAAAAATTCACTCTCAAATTTAGTTTCTACTCGTAAACAAGATTTAGGATGTGTTTACGGTTCTCCTGATGTTTAATTATCTCTGTTTTCTATGTTATATTGGTTCTCCTGCTATTTTCCGTATGTTCCCCTGTTCTTCTCTGTGTTTCTACACTGAAATGCAGCATTAACTAAAGAGGGAACAATGGATCAGTCTTGATCTAACAGCAGAGAAATGTGAAAAACCACCAGTTTTGATAATCAAATGGAGATCATAAGTTAACTGAAGCACTGAAGAACAAGTTGCATGCTGCCGCACGCCTGCAGCAGACAGAGAATTGCCTCGTGAAGAAATCCGTCGACGCGTTCTCTTGCCTTGCTAACCGAATTATTGAATAACACTGCCGATGCGTTACGCTTTCCTTGCCGCGATCTGTGAGGAGGCAGGCCAAGAGGATTGCCTCGCTGCATGTAAGGACGCAGAAGCTACGTGAGGTGCATTTCAGAACCACACAAAGCACGATGGAAGGCAGGTTGCACAACAGCAACCAGATGAACATCCACTCGCAGTGGGAACAGGTTCTGGATGCAGCCGTAGACCCCAGTATGACTGTGGCCTATGAAAACATGAGTAGCAACATCATTACGGGTTAACCGGGTTTCAAAATTGGAAATTTATTGTACAAAAAAGAAAAAGAGTAGGAGAAAATGACAAAGCCACTGAGACTACACGTTGGACTTCTAGTAGCAAAATTCTACGTGAGTTTTGGCCTATAACCTCTATGAGAACAAAATGTTTTGCTCTAAGCATAACAATGTTCCAGATGGATTTACATTGTTTATGATGGTCATTGTTTGCGTGCTCCCGATGCATCCCAAACCCATGTTGCAATACAGAACATAGAAACAAAGTTAATGGTTCCTCTGCGATTCTTTCACATAGCACAATGGGACGGTTGTCTACCATACACAGAAGGTTGCTATGTGAGATGGTTATACCGGAGATGGCGAACGAACTATATGAATGTGCATGCAGTGATGCAGGGAAGTAATGTACATATGAGTGAATTACAGAACATATATATAACTGAGACTTTGGCGGCGTCATGGCCAATGCCTTTGCTTTCTCATTAAAAGGACCCATGTTACATCATTGGTTGGGCTGAACAGCTTGGTCATGCATTTGTTACTGCACACTAAAAGAACCCATGTTGTAGCATTTACTTTCCATTTTAAATGTTTGCTAACTAAATTGGATCAATGAATTACCAGCTGCTGCTCTGCTCCTCTTTAGTCTTATCATCCATTCTTTATGCTCGTGCGTTCCAGACTGATCTTCAGATATTAGCCATCATCGCGGTCCAGGCTTTCTTGACACGCATAGCCCATCTGGTCGATCCTAAGATACTCATCACTAATGTCGAACTAATATAATGGATACTGGACCTGCTACTGTCTTGATGCCTTCCAGTCCTGTGTTATAACAAACTATAAACACGTTGAGAGAACAGGTGCTTTCTTTTACAGGCTGTAGCTCTTATGGTCTGTTTGTCCACACCCTTCAACGCTATAAGAGCGCGCATCTCTAACAGCCAGATACAATAGGTACTACTAAAAGCTAGTTTTATGAGGTCCTAAAAACCTGTCGAGAGATAAGTCTGGACATTCTTTCAGCAACCTCAATAATTCTACCCAAAAGATATCAGGAGCCTCAACATGGGTTCCAGAAATGGTCATAAGGGTGAACAATTATACACTACTGTCAGACACGCTCTAAATTCATCGTGCCATACTTTCTTTTGCCTTAGTTTGTTTCGCTGTCATATTTGGGATAAGCCACACTTCCTCAACAGCAATGCAATTCATTTTTCATGTCAAAATTTGTCACTAGAAGAAGGCCATAATCTGCCGTGATCCTTTTTTACCACAAATTATCTTTCATGAGGTTTGTTATGGTGTGGTGTTTGGTATTTTTATAATCCCTCCAGTATTAAAATATTGCACTGTTGACTTCTAATATCAACATTGATCATTTATTTTATTAAAAAGGTATGATAAATATAATATATTTTATTATAATTTATTTTATCATTAGTAATATTCGAAACAAATGGTGAAGGTCGATGTAGGAATTCTGCGGTGCCAATATTTTAAAATAGTAGGGAGTATATTTTTATCATCATCTTTGACCATTCATCTTATTTAAATAATTATTTTAATATTGTAATAAGTAGTATTTTAAATACCTTTAATGGCATAGTAAATTACAACAAAATGTATGGTATTTAGCATATTTTTAAATAAGATGATAGTAAAAATGCATATTAAAAATCAATGGCGACAACAATTTAAGAATGAAGGGAGTATTAGTTTTTGTTTCTGAGAGTGCGCTCACTACTTATTTCGCCCATGCAATGTAGTGCAGTGTAAGACCCCCTCCAAGGAAGAAGAGTCCTTGATCCTCTTGTACCAATCCCTGGACCAGTAGTCAGTACGCACATTAAGAACAAGTGATATTTTTACACGCACGAGTTCAACGTACTACAAGTCTTCGGAAAGGTCTAACAAACATAGCTTATATTACATTCAGCAAGTCGGCGCAACGACTCTTATTCAAGCATCACACCTACTCGACAACTACTAGCACACCACAGGCAAAACTCGAGCGAAGGACGAGACTTTACTCCTCGTAGTCGGCGTCATCCTCATCATCTTCATCCTCTGAACAACAACAGCAAGGGATATGGTGAGTATAAAAGTACTCAGTAAGCCCTAATGGTATGGAGGGTAAGGTTTGTGAAAGACGAAGCAAGGAGAGGCTTAAGGTTTAAGTTTTGTGGAAGACAAGATTTTATGCGGGGGCTTCCTAAAGGAAAAGTCTTTAAACAAGATGGAAAACGATTTTTATTATCTTTTAGTAGGGTGGACCTGATGAAAGCTTTCACCCCTTCTATCAGTTCTCAAGTTTTAGTCGGCACTAGCACGCATCCATGTAGGCCCTCGGCACACAACAAACACTTTCCAAAACACGGGCGTCTACACCCACTCACTCGTCAAGGACAATATAGAAAACTAATCGTAGGGTGCCGAACAAATAGCATGCCAATACCCTGACAACGGCCTATCCGAAAAGATTTTACACTCTGCAGAGGTTGTACACTGTACCCACAGATTATGTTTCTCTTGATCAATAAAGTTGCATAACGCTTATCCCACGACTACATAGGTTTTCACAGATTCCATTCAAGATGTACACAAGGGTTATCCGTCAGGGTATCACCCTCCCGATGACGCGACAGTACATTCCCAAAGCTGAATCGTGAAGATTTACTACAGTCATGTCTTTTTTTGGTCCTCTACTATGTCGGGTATTACCAAAACAGGGGCTATATTCGTGGGCTTACGATCTCATGACACGGACAATTACATAGTCGAGAGCCAGGCATCGAGTTATCTCATACCCTTCTCTTGTCCCCTTGTGTCCTACTGACCTCCTAATGGCTTGATGTGGAATACCTACATAGCGAGGATAAGTCTTGCCCAATATGTACAGGTTTTGTGGTTGAACGAAATTGCAAAGCCGAGGACTAACGAATCGGTCCTTATATGACAGGGGTGGTGAACTCGTTCACGACAGGTGGACCACATCGAAGACTATACACCTATCACCATCATCTCTTGTGAGCCCCACCCCACGACCAGAATCATCCCTCTTCACCTAGCACCAGTTGCACTAATTTACACCCTCTTCATTTTACGCACACCACCAAACACAATCTAACACATTTTGTAAATGAATTGGTGTATGGTGTGGCAGTGCACTACACCGCAATTGGGGTCCTAAGCATTCTACTAAACAAGGCAACTTTTTGTTCTTTAAAAGTATTTAAAGACGAGAGACCTATGGTTAACAAGGGTGCGTCGTCAACGGCTAACAAGGTGGTAAATTATATTAACTACAACAAGTAACTGATATTAATATAAATACCTAGAATCAAGTAGATATTAAACTACACAACGTTTTAACACAATTTATAAAAATAAGCAAGCATTAGGCTCTATAGGTGCTGCAGTAAAACATGGGTTCAATGTGGTGCAAGGGGGTGTTAGGACTTGCCTTCAACGGCATCCTTAGGCTCTTCTTCGTACTCGGGCTCTCTTTCCTCTTCAGGCTCTTCTTAAGCTACAAACAATAATCACAATAAGACTCCTAAAAGAAAAGCTATAAAACTACAAAAGGAACAAGCACCAAACAGAATCATGGAGCTTGGATAGCCTATGATGGTAGGGCTCGTGGTGGTGGTTGTATGGGGGGGGTTGGTGGTTGTAATCGGAGCTAAGACGTGGCGGCAAAGTGGCCGACACTTGCCGCCACGGTGGCTGTGCCAGACTATGGAAAAGTCTGTGTGGACACATGGTTCGGCCTGTGTCCACGGCTCCTGGACACACAGGCGTCCAGAATCGGAGATTTTTCGTGGGCACGTGAAACTGTGACGTGTCCATGGACACGTGAACACGTGAAAACTGGGACGTGTCCGTGGACACGTGAGCTGTGACGTGTCTGTGGTCATGGACACGGGTTTGGGGTTTTGGGGACACGTGAGAATCGTGACATGTTCGGGAATTCGTGGACACATGAGAATCGTGACGTGTTCGGGGATTCGTGGACACGTGAGAATCGTGACGTGTTCGGGGATTCGTGGACACGTGAGAATCGTGACGTGTTCGGAGATAGGTGGACATGTGAGAATCATGACGGTTTGGGGATTCGTGGACACGTGAGAATCGTGACGTGTTCGGGGATTCATGGACACGGGTTTGGGGTTTTGTGGACACATTGTTCGTGGCCGTGCCCGTGTCCAAGGTGGACTTGTGTCCGGTCCGGGGACCCAACATCGAGTGAAAATTCGATGTGAATGTGCGCGTGCGCATGCGTGCGGCAACTCGCAGTGTCCTGCGGCCCACTGGTCAGGGACCAGGGCCGCGCTCATTGCTCGGCACGGGTGAACTGGCATGGACGCGCACTAGGCGCTCCGGACGCGCTTTGGCGCGTTCCGGACGCGCTCTGGGTGAGCTTCGGGCATTTCGGGCGTGCACTGGGGCGTCTCAGCGCGTTCCGGGTGCGCTCTAGGAGCGCACCGGCGTGCCTTGTTGCACTTGAGTGCGAGTGGTGCTGTCAGAGGCCGGGTGTGGGTGTGCAAGGCGACCATCGGTGTACCTAGGTGTGATGGTGGTGGCGCGGCACTCGCCGTGGCTGGCGGTGAGCCGGAACGGCGGCGCGGCGCAGGTGCGCGCTGGATGCGCACT
>BCLH01000159.1:206889-251404 GCA_001602315.1 Zoysia pacifica | reverse complement strand
CGGAACGGCGAGCGGACGGAGGGCGTCGACGGCGCGCGGAAGTCACTGGACGGCGTACAGCACGGCGTCGCGCGGCCGAGCGGCGTGAGCCAGGTGGTGCGCTGCCTCTGAGCGGTGGGGCGAGCAGAGGAAGGCAGGGGCGCGCGCGGCTGGGCCGGGAAAAACAGGCCAGCCGGCCCACTGTGGCATTTTGGGCCGCACGGGTGATTTTGAAGAAATCTCCCTCTTTTGCTAATGGTCAAGGATTAAGGGAAAAATTTCAAACTCCACAAAAGCAAACAAAATGAACTCCAAAAGCAAAAGCAAGAAAACAGGAAAAGTCAAGCACTTGGCAAAAATCAAATTTTAAATTTTGAAATTTTCCATTTGCTATATTGATTCTAGTTTAGTTTCAAATTTGGGAAAAAAATTTAACAGAGCTTAAAAAGTTAAGACCACCAAGTAAAATTTTAAATCTTCTCATTTTCTTGGTTTAGAATTTTGGGATGTGACATGCAGTCTCTGTTTTTTGGAGTCAGGAGCTCAAGTCACGTTTTTTTAGTTGGAAGTTTAAGAGAAGAATAATGTTTTTATTCAAAATGGTGTCTTATGATTTAGATAACAAAACCTGTTTACTGGTTTTTTTTATTTTTAAAAGAAGTTGTTGTCCTTCTGTTTTTTCTCGGTTTTATAGCGTGAATGCGGCTTGTATTCTGCCGTAGGACTTCTGTTCAGTCGCTCACAAATTGATAATCTCAGAGCTGACAAAAGCTGTGTTGTAACTAATCAATCAGCATTTCAGCTGAACCTTTGAAAAATATTTCATTCGTGGCTGACGGTGTGAACAATTGATAAGATTCCATAGAAATAGTGAAATTATTTAATCTGTCAGCTTTGACACTGGATGGGTTATGGGCTAACAGAAGGGTCGAGTAAATCAGCCCCGGGCAACCGCTCGAGGTCTGCGCCCCAACCTTGCTCGTCAGATCTGTCAAACAATGTAACTGCTGCTGACGCTGGATTTCAACAAGAGGGAGAACCACAGGGAGAACCCATGTCGTAGCATTTACTTTCCATTTTAAATGTTTGCTAATGAATTACCAGCTGCTGCTCTGCTCCTCTTTAGTCTTATCATCCATTATTTATGCTCGTGCGTTCCAGACTGATCTTCAGATATTAGCCATCATCGCGGTCCAGGCTTTCTTGACACGCATAGCCCATCTGGTCGATCCTAAGATACTCGTCACTAATGTCAAACTAATAGAATGGATACTGGACCTGCTACTGTCCTGATGCCTTCCAGTCCTGTGTTGTAACAAACTACAAACACGTTGAGAGAACGGGTGCTTTCTTTCACAGGCTGTAGCTCTTGTGGTCTGTTTGTCCACACCGTTCAACGCTATAAGAGCGTGCATCTCTAACAGCCACATATAATAGGTACTACTAAAAGCTAGTTTTATGAGGTCCTAAAAACCTGTCGAGAGATAAGTCAGGACATTCTTTCAGCAACCTCAATAATTCTACCTAAAAGATATCAGGTCATAAGGGTGAACAATTATACACTGTCGTCACACACGCTCTAAATTCATCGTGCCATACATTCTTTTGCCTTTCTTTGTTTCGCTGTCATAGTTGGGATACGCCACACTTCCTCAACAGCAATGCAATTCATTTTTCATGTCAAAATTTGTCACTAGAAGAAGGCCGTAATCTGCCGTGATCCTTTTTTACCACAAATTGTCTTTCACGAGGTTTGTTTTGGTGTGGTGCTTGGTATTTTAATAATCCCTCCAGTATTAAAATATTCTGTTTATTTCTAACATCAACATTGATTATTTATTTTATTAAAAAGGTATGATAAATATAATATATTTTATTATAAGTTATTTTATCATTAGTAGTATTCGAGACGTGACTAATAATTTTACACATTTGAATAATTTTTTAATAAGACAAATGGTGAAAGTCGATGTAGGAATTCAGCGGTGCCAATATTTTAAAATAGTAAGGAGTGTATTTTTATCATCATCTTTAACCATTCATCTTATTTAAATAATTATTTTAATATTGTAAAATTATAAGTAGTATTTTAAATACCTTTAAATTACAACAAAATGTATGGTATTTAGCATATTTTTAAATAAGATGATAGTAAGAAATTAATATTAAAAGTCAATGGCGACAACATTTTAAGAATAAAAGGAGTATTAGTTTTTGTTTTTGAGAGTGCGCTCACTACTTATTTTGCGCATGCAATGTAGTGCAGTCTCTGTTTTTTGGACTTCAAGAGCTCAAGTCACGTTTTTTTAGTTGAAAGTTTAAGAGAAGAATAATGTTTTTATTCTAAATGGTGTCTTATGATTTAGATAACAAAACTTGTTTACTGGTTTTTTTTATTTTTAAAAGAAGTTGTTGTCCTTCTGTTTTTTTTCTCAGTTTTATTGCGTGAATGCGGCTTGTATTCTGCCGTAAGACTTCTGTTCAGTCGCTCTCAAATTGATAATCTCAGAGATGACAAAAGCTGTTTTTGTAACTAATCAATCAGCATTTCAGCTGAACCTTTGAAAACTATTTCATTCGTGGCTGACGGTGTGAACAATTGATCATATTCGATAGAAATAGTGAAATTATTTAGTCTGTCAGCTTTGACACTGGATGGGGTATGGGTTAACAGAAGGGTCGAGTAAATCAACCCCGGGCATGCAACCGCTCGAGGTCTGCGCCCCGACCTTGCTCGTCAGATCTGTCAAACAATGTAACTGCCGCTGATGCTGGATTTCAACAAGAGGGAGAACCACAGGGTGCGTGTTACAGCTGTGATATTCCTGATGTCTTTCAAGCCTGTACTGTAATATTTTGCAAAACAATGCGAGTAAGTTCAGATGTAAAGTGATGAACAATATATAGCTTGCACCTAGCTTGTCGCCTTTATTGTTTGATTCCCATGTGCATACTGAGACACGGAACTTTTTGTCAGGGAAGAAAAATAGAAACATAATGGCCCTCCATTTATTTGCTGTACTGAACGGATGTGAACACTGTCAATGAAACTCACTGTTTTCTAAAAATGAATGTGAATACTGTCGAAAGTTGTTTATTCAGCTCCTCGTTCAAATTGAATCACTCGTTGGCCACAAATCTTCTCTGTCTATTTTGAAATATAGAACTTTTAGATGGAATTTGAATTGAACTGGAATTCTACCAGTTTTAGCATTTGAGGCGTTGAATAAGTTCATTAGTATCTCAATGCAAGTGAATAGGCCTCTAGTGGAGTTAATTAGTTGTCTCTTGTAACACTATAAGGACCAGGTTAGGTCGTTAGTCATTCTCACATGGGCAACCGTACTGCTACGTAAGGGCTGGATATAGTGGACTGGGGGTTTTCTCAGCCTGCCTTGGGGCTGTATTACCATCCGCATATTAGTTTTTTTTTCAGTATCTCGACGTGAGGGTATTATATGTAAGAGTAATGTAATTTTTTGCAATATCAAGCATTAAGCCTATTTTCTTGGGAGCACATGTGGTGCGTTAAGGATTTTGTTGCAGCCTAGTAAGACAAAGGAGCAGATACGGTTGGCGAGTAGGTCTTTGGAAATTATTACTATGGTATTGTATGCCATGAAAGTATGTATAGTCATAGACTTTTTACTGTTCTAAATTTAATCTGATTTTGTTTTGACTAATAGGATCTGTCTTCATTTATACAATCGCCATGCGCCAATGACATGTCAGATCATATCCCATATGTCATTAACTAGTTTGATGATGTAGATAAATACAATTCTCAAAGTGATGATGTGAATTCAAATACCACTTACTTTTTTCCTCCGTTTGAGCCATGTGACCACAAATTGTAATAAGAATTAGGCCGCATGCCAAATGCAAAGGTTGGAAACGAGTTTTGAGATTTAAATAGCTCTTAATTTCAACCACAATGTACACGTTATAAGAATAGATCCTATTGTGTGATGATCTCATACAACACCCTTTTGGTTATTTTTCATACAGGTAGTAGAAGTGTTACTTGTAAAATTCCTAATGTCTCCCATGCCTAATGTGTTCCTACGAATAATGTCTGAATGAGGGGTTTCACTTTTATGGATGGATCTTCAACCTCAGGATACTTGTACTTTAAAATCTTGTGAGCGTTATTGTATCTCCGAACTTGAAAAGGCACTTCTTTCTTCTGAGTACTCTCACGTGCTATGTGGTAACAATGGGTCATATAGTTCAATCACACACGTTATACAAGAACGAATGCTTTCTAGTGAGTGTTATTGTATCTCCGAACAAGACATCTGCTCTTTGTTCTGGGTACTCTCACATGTATCTAATTATCAGTGTCAATTACAAGTATGTGTGGTAACAATGGGTCATAGTTCAATCAAATACATGGATGAACTCTGCAGGACAACAGTTACTACTCCACTTTATAACAACGGCCTTTATCAAATATTGAAAAGCCATGTAATAATAGTACCATTTTTATTTACTGAAGCTATGCCATAACTTTTGGAATCAACTGGAAACTGGAGATGGGTACAATGTCCTTGCATGATACGTCTTCTGCGGTTGACAGGCTATAAAGAAAACTAGACGATTGATACACCATCTCAAGATTTTTGCACTCTCCAATTGAGATTCCACTCGTAAACAAGTTTTAGGATGTTAGATCAATATGGTTCTCCTTATGTTTAATTATCTCTGGTTTCTATCATGGTGCTCCTGCTATTGTTCGTCTGTTCCCCTGCTCTTCTCTGTTTTCTAAAGTGAAATGCAGCATTAAATAAAAAGGGAACAATGGATCAGTCTTGATCTAACAACAGAGAAATGTGAAAATCCACCAGTCTTGACAATCAAATGGAGATCATAAGGTAACCGAAGCGAGAACAAGTTGCTTGTTGCCGCACTCCTGCAGGACAGAGAATTGGCTCGTGAAGAACCCCGCCGAAACGATCGCTTGCCTTGTTAACTGAACCAGTACTGAATAATGTTGCCGATGCTTTTGCTTTCCTTGCCATGGTCTGCGAGGAGGCAGTGCAAGAGGATTGCCTTGCTGCATGTGGGGGCGCAGAAGCTACATGAGGTGCGTCTTAGAACCACACAAAGCACGATGGAAGGCAGGTTGCACAACAACAACCAGATGAACAACCACTCGCAGCAAGAATAGGTTCTGAGCACAGCCGTAGACCCCAGTATTACTGTGGCCTATGAAAACAGGAGTAGCAACATCATTACGGGTTAACCAGGTTTCAAAATTGGAAATTTATTGTGCAAACATGAAAAAGAGTAGTGAAAATGACAAAGCCACTGAGACTATGTCGCACTGTGCACCACGTATCAGTCTCTGGATCAGTAGCTGATACGTACTAACACATCAGAATGTATATCAAAAAGCATACTTCGGATAAGGGGAATATACCTAATACCGGACCTTTAGCGAGAACTTGATGAGGATTAAAATATCCACAACCAGTTGTCTAGTTAGAGGTGAAGCAAACAGCGAAAATAGTGACCCAAAGCCATAGGAAGCAAAACAAAAACCCAGCACGTTGTCGTCTCCTACGAATCTTCTCTGTTTAAAATAACAATTACAAACTGGTGAGTACATAAGGTACTCAGCAAGCCCTAACACTGAGCAAAGGTATATATATAAATGTATATTTGGTTGTAGCAAAAATTAGGCTATGAGGTTTTCTTTTGCAAAAAGTCAGTTTTATGCAGGGTTCACTACAGAAGCTTTGCAACAGGAGGCAAGACCTTTGTTGTCTAGATTTTAGTAGGTTGGTCCTGTGAAAAATGTTCATCGATCCCGCCAGTACCCAAGTTTGAGTCGGACCTTTCGGCACAATGCCATAATAGCCCAGGCACACAGCCTACACTTTTCAAAAACACGGTCACCTATATCCACTCACTCCAACAAGGAGATAATCAAGACTAGTCAAAGTGAGCCTAAGTTCTAGTGTGCCAAAACCATGACAACAGCCATTTCGGATCGATTATACACACTGCAGAGATTGTACACTGTACCCACAGGCTATACTTCTATTGATCATCAGTCGTATAACGTTCACTCCAATGCACGCTAAAGTATCCATAAAGTCCACCTCAAGATGCAAACAGGGGTCGTCACTCGGGGTTTTTCAGGCCACCGATGATGCGATAGCACATTCTCGTAGCCAGAACGTGGGTTTAAGACATCCACATCTGCTCTTTGGACCCCACACACAGACGGGTGATTACAAAACCAGAGAGCTATACCTGTGGGCAATATGATCCCATGACGCGGGCTATTGCTGTAATTGAAGACCAAACTGTGAGTATCTCACGTCTGCTCCTGTGACTTGTGTCTTTCGACCGCCTTAGGGGTCATTGTGGATAACTAAAGGGGTGGAGTAAGTCCCACCCAGACAGGTTTATGGTTGCACGAAATTAATACATTGAGGTCTGATGAACCGATCCTTATATGGCAAGGGCAACACTTGTCCACGGCAGTTGGACCAGATCAAAGCTTAACACTTATCACATCACCTTCACAGAAGCCACGCCCCACAACCAAAAACACCCTTCTTCACCTAACACCATTCGCACTATCACCCATCCCACTTTATTTGACTCACACTACCAAACTCATTTTAACACATTCCATAAGATGGTTGGTGTATGGTGTGATGATGCACTGCATCGCATAAGGGTTTCTAAGCAATCTAATATCAAGGCAACTTTCTGTTCGTTAAAAGATTTTAACGAAAGAAGTCCTATAGTTAACAAGGAGGTGTCATCAACAGGTAACAAGTATTCATATTTAATGAGAGCAAGTAACTGACATTAATATAAATACGTAATAACAAGTAGGGTATTAACTACACAATATTTTAATATAGATTAAAATAAATATGCAAGCATTTAGCTCATATGGGGTGCGCAAACAAAACATAGAATTAATATGATCAAAGGGTTAGAGCTTGCCTGCAAATCCTTAGTCTTGAGAACTTGTCTTCTTGATATTCTTCAAATCCGAGTCTTGAACCGCGGCTTGTTGAAAGAACTTCGGGCTTTTCCTTGTGCGTCTGTTTCTCTGTCTTCTCTTGGGGTTTAGCTCTTCCTCGAACTCAGTGCTGTCTAGATGATAGAATACACCTAATAAAACTACCGTAAAAGAAACAAAGATCAAGAAGAATCGATAAGATCCAAATAAACTCCGAAGAAGGACCAATTAAACTCAAAGAGGAAAACCGAATATGAGAGTGCATGCATGACGTGGTGGTTTGTCATTTTGTGTGTAATCTTATGTTACTATAGTTACTATAGGTTGGCGGTTTAGCTTTATTTCAATTAATAATAATTTAGTGTTTGAGGGATACAGCGGGTGTATAGTACGTGTCTCCGTGATACAGACTCGTGATTCAGTATTCGTATAGATCAGGCACACGCACTTGCTTGTGATATGTGTATGCGCTGGAATGTCATTATGCGTGTGACTATCAGAAATTAACCATTAATTACTAACTTCTATCTTTTACAATTAACTACCCAAGCTAGCATATGACACGTGTACTAGTGCATGTAAATGCAAGGTAAGATGCATATATGTGTTACTTAATACTTTATTTAAATGTAATATGCATGAAACCTATCGTGATTAGAACTTCCTTACTTTATTTCCTAATTTGTGATCACTTCTTAGTGGTAGATGTCAATTTACTGGATTCTACATTTATAATTAATTTACTACATTTAGTAGGTTTTCCCGCTCTAATGTATGTTAGTAGCTTAATGAGATGTGTCCTAATCATGGTATGCTTAATAAGATATGCAGTGAATACCATATTTTATTCTTACAAATCAATTACTAAAACCAATGCGTGGCATGTGTACTAGGGCTTGTGAATGCTAGATACAGTGCATAGATATTTATTTTATTTATTTATATATAAAGTATTAATTTATTATGATTAAAGATTAATTGGTAAATTTACATTTATATAGTTAAACTATTATACCAAATGGATGACGTCGCTGTAAGTGCGGTGAAGGGCATAACGTCATTATTAATTATCTAATTTATACATATGTGTGGCTATCCTAAGTGATCAATGCTTAATCGTCTAGTTCAATCAGTTAATTAAAATACCAGAACTAGCAAGTGGTAACTATACTAATTAATATCTTAATGCATAAGGGACAACATGTTAATGTGGTTGTGAGGAATAGTGTGTCATGGCTAATTATTTAATTCTAAGTATTTGTATATCATCTAAAGTGACTAGTAATTTAACTACTTGTTTTAATCTACATACTTAATTTACTAAATTAAAGCCAAAAAGTGACATGTGTACTAACTACTAAATTAAGATATCAAGTGGCGTGTACACTTGAGGTGGGCTTATGCAAGGTGAAAGGCATGCTAGCATCAGTGTGTCCGTCAATAATTATTTAATTATCTAATTGCATGTGACATTACGAGTAGCTAACAATTAATTGATAATTAATTATTGGATTTTATCTTCCATAATTAAGTTACTAGAACTACTGTATGATGTTGGTGCTAAGGCATGTGTATGCATGGTAAAATACTTATATAAGCCGTGTTTACTTATTTTCTAATATTTTTATATATAGGTAATCTAGGGGTTTACTAATAATTATGTAATTTTAGCTTTAAACTAATTTACATAGAGCTAACAGATGCATATGCGCTAATGCCTACTATTAATGGCACTAAATCATGCTAGTAGGATAAGGTGCACACTATAATTAGTATGAAACCATGCTAAGATTAAATCACAATCAAATACTTGTAATAAAAATCAATAAAACCTATAAAAGAATAAGCAACTAAAACTTTGGTAAAACTTACCAATGAGAAAACCAGCAAGATCAGAGAGTAAATAGGGTTTGGATGAGTTGATGAGGTGGAGCTTGATACAATGATTCTAACGATACAAAAATCGTTGAAAATGGATTTACGGTTGGAAAGATATGGGGAGTTGAGTGTATATGGTGGCTCTAGGGACCTTGTTATAATTTCAGAAAATTACTAGGGGCTAATCCGAAATTATTAAAAGGATCAGAGGGACCTGTATGTAGTCACACAATGGCATAAGGGTCTGGGTGTAAAAGTTTTGGGTGGAATTATTATTCATACAACAGTCCAGGGTTCTTCTATAGGATTCTATAATTAAAGGTGCAAATAACAGGATGGGGAAGGACCTTTCTGCAAAATGTCTTTTAACTTGCGGGTGCTTCGTTTACCTGAGGCAGCTCGTGTGGATGGTGTGCACAGCGCTGTGCACCACGGCCAGGGCAGGTCCACGGACCTCGCAGTGGACCACGGCGGCAGGGCAGCCAGGGAAGGCTAGTCGGACATGGGGAAGGGTGGAGGAGCAGGAGGACGATGCCGTGAACCTAGCCGCAGGGTCAGAGGGGTCGGGGAGGCACTGTAGAACACCGTCGACGAGGTCCCGTCCGCGTTCAGCCATGGCGCACGGCATCAGGGTGCGGGAGGGCGAAGGTGGCCTGGGTTTCAAGCGCAGGAGGAAGAGGCCGGTGCAGAGAAGGCCGTGGTGGGCGCGCGAGGTCAGAGGAGCGGCGTGGAGCACCGGCGGTAGAGCGCGTGCGGCGCCAGAACAAAGTGGCGAAGGTCGAGGCGGCTCGGGGCTCCTTTTATAGGCGAGGAGAGCCGAGAAGAGGCGGTGAGGTGGGCAACGCGCACGTCATAGTGCCCGAAGCGCGTCGAGCTGTCGGGTGGCGCGCGCGGCGGGCCGTCGGCTGTTCAGGGCGCACGGGTGCCGTTGGTACAGGCGGCAGCACAGCGTGGAGCTGCTGGGGGGGGGGGACCATGGCAACGCGGCATGGGCGGCGACGCGGTGAGCACGTTTGTCGGTCAGGCGCGGGAGCAGCGGCTGCGTGTGCGGGCTCGGTCAGGGCAGCCGCGCACGATTGTGTCGGGCGTGAGACAGGAGGCGTCAAGAGAAGGAGGTGAGAGGATGACAGGTGGGGCCCACAAAAGTTAATCTGGTTTACCTTTTACGCATTTTGGGGATAGAAAAAAGTAGAGCAAACAAGCTTGGATCGAGATAAATCTTTGTTGGATGGATCTTTAGTAGGTATTCTACAACATAGATTGTTCCGGTTGTGTTTTACAAAGGATTCAAGAAGTTACGGAATTTTGAAAATCGATGACCGTTAAGGAAGGTTGTCGGCTGGAATTACGGATTATTTATCCAAAATTGTCTAGTTTACTTCAAAAATCCAACTTCCGAGGCTCAGATGGGTTTGAAATTTTGTGAAGTGGTAGAATATTTTAGGACGGACAACTTTTGTTTTGGGCTCATCTTCGAATTGGATTTCGGTTTTATTCTATAAAATTTGGAGAGCAGATAACTTTTAATTTGAACTGGCCGAATATGGTTCAAATGATTTGAACGGATTTACAATTCAAGGTATTGGATGAATTTAGAATTCAGGTAGAACACAAGAAACAAAAGACAAGGGCGAAAAAGAAAAAGGCACCCACTTGTCACACGGTCAAATTTTAATATTTTATGAAATCTACAAGTTGTACAATTTCAAATTACAGAATGAAATTTTTGCCTGTTGAAAAAGGAGAGAAAGAGAGACAAATATGTTAGCATTTTGTTAGTGACAATTTAAATTTTCAAATTTTAGTTAGGTGAATTTTGGAGTGTGACAGATCTACCCCACTTTAAATGAATCTCGTCCCCGAGATTCGCTCTGTCAGATGATTGGGAGAGGGACTCGTCTTGTCTTCTTGGTTCTCGCACTCGAGCTCCGTGGTGACTCCTATGAAGGTTCTCTTGATCTTATGTCTTGACTTGGCGAATAGCAGTTTGCACAATCCGCTCGAACCATTACTAGTGGATTATCTTTATGAATATCTTGCTCTTCGAAATTAGCCTCGAAGGTGGGCTTACCAAGGTTCTCCATAATTCCAATTGACTCGGTATTCCTCAGTTACTATATCTGTTCCCATCTTCTGGACTTCATCTTGTTACTTCTTAGTATTACTGTCCAACTGTTACTTAAGTCCATATTGACGTCAATCCTGGGTGTCTCTCTGGTGATCTTGGTGGATGGTATTACCCTTGAAACGATGCTACCCCACTTAAGGGAATCCTAACCGGGGTTCATTATTTCCACACCGTGATCCCTTGTACTGAAAGGGTTCTGACATTATAGTTGATGGTCCAACTAACTCTGATGGACCTGCGAATGAGGTTTCTGGTGACTGTTGGTGTAGTACTCCATTGGGCGCACCGTTTGATGCCTCTTTAGCTGGGTGACGAACTTCAGGTTCTATCCAAAGACTGATCTTTCTCCTTGGGTTTGAAGGTCCAAGGTACTCAGCTTTCAAGTATCAGAGGTTCTTGTCCTTGATCATGGGTCACATCAGCACAGATTATTTGCTTGTATAACTATTTACTCCAGATTGTACTTGTGACCATTACCAGCTGTCATTCTTAAGACCTAGGTAATCTTGATTATATCCATCACTTGAGGAATAGGGATGTGACTATAAGACTCTTAAGTTGGCTGTTGTCGATCTATTCTATCGGTGTTAGGTCACTTTATTCTTTCATGCTCTGTTTCCATGAGTTCTTTTCTCAGACCTATAATTCCAAGGGTGTAACTCACTCTTTCTCTTGCAGCCCACCATGAGTTTCCTTGCTCATAGTGCAGAGTGCACTCTAGGTTTTCTGGAGGAATGCTCTATTATTACTCTGACACTGTTGGTTCCATTGCGAGCAGCGAGATTTTATCTCTATTATTCTTGAGACTTGTAAAGACTAAGGCATTTTCCTTTTGACTGTCAACGCTAGGTAGGCGGGTCTCATAGTGTGACTGGTCATCATTGGTATTATCATATCCCTATGATCCAAAACTCAAATCCTTGTTATCCTTAACTGTGGTGATGATATGCTGTCGATCTGACTTCATTGTGGACTTTATCAAGGGCGGTACTTCTCTTGTCTTCGTTGTTACTGGATCTTGACTCCTATGTTGATTGATGGTAATGTCCTTTTCTCCACTATTTACTGGTAGCTGTTGCCTTCTGTGAACTTGATGGCTTGCAAGCGGTCTTGCTCGTGGTGCTTGGTTCTTGGCGATGGTCAACCGGGTTTTGGAGGAGGCTTGGTCTTTGGCAATATTTTTATTTGTTGTCATAATTTTACTGATGTTCAAGTTGCTTAAGCATACAAGCACACAAGCAATAAATCTAAGAGCTTAGAACTATCAAATTCACACAAACAATGCATATTATTAGTTGTGGTTGTTTCAAGTGTAAACATACTACAAGCGTGGCTCGAGGTTTTGGGTAATATCGATTGTTGGCTTCTATTTAGATTATTGGGCGTCTGTACTATCTGTCTTTTATTGCACATATGCAGGTTTCGACGAGCTCAAGATTGATTGATCTATTCTGGACGCTTGCAGTGTATATGTTCCATTGCTTGACTTCACTTCCGGTTACAATCCTTTTTATTGGCATACTTTCCTATTTTCTGTGTCTACTGATGATCTTTTAGTTTGCCAATATTCCAATGATCCTGTATCTTTTAGTATAGCCTACCCCACTTAAAAAAGAAATAGGGTTATACTAAAACTCTGAACGTACTTCACTTTTACTTCAAGTGAGTAGCGTTAATTATCGAGCTTGTCAAGGGAACCACTATTATTCTTGTTCAACCATCGTGGACTCTAAAAGTCTTGGTGACAACTACCCTCGAGCTAATGCTTACCACAAGGCAGTAATTGCTTCGAGGACACTGCCATCCTTTCATTGCGCTGAAATGCATGGGGCCACGGTTCCATACTAGGATTTATCCATAATACTCAGAATTTTCTATCCTGGACTCGAGATCTTCTTTTCTAGTATTGAATCTAGTGACATTTGACTCCTCGGGTAGGTGGGCACGATCATATTATCAATCTGAAGGGCTTCTCTTGTCTTGTGACACGAGCAAACACCAGGAGGAAGATTTAATGACGTTTTAAAATAGAGACAAGCGAAGGAGCAGTATTTAGAAAATAGTTTTTATCAAAAATAGTCGATTTCGAGGAGAAGAATTGTAGGGGTTTCGTTCTACGCCAAGTATTGCCCTGATACCACTCTGTCGTACCCATTTTTTTGGCACACTGTGCACCACGTATCAGTCTTTGGATCAGTAGCTGATACGTACTAACACATCAGAATGTATATCAAAAAGCATACTTCAGATAAGGGAATATACCTGATACCGGACCTTTAGCGGCAACTCGGTGAGGATTAAAATATTCACAACCAGTTGACCAGCTAGAGGTGAAGCAATTCAAGGAGGACGAGGTCCCATCCGCGTTCAGCCATGGCGCACGGCGTCACGGCGCAGGAGGGCGAAGGTGTCCTGGGTTTCAGACGCAAGAGCAAGAGGCCGGTGCAGGGAAGGCCGTGGTGGGCGCGGCGAGGTCGGAGCAGCAGTGGAGCGCCAGTGGCAGAGCAGGGCAGCTTCAATGGCGACATGCGGTGCCAGAACAGAGTGGCGAAGGTCGAGGCGGCTCGGGGCTCCATTTATAGGCGAGGAGAGCCGAGAAGAGGCGGTAAGGCGGGGCAACGCGCACGTCGTAGTGCCGGAAGCGCGTCGAGCTGTCGGGTGGTGCGCGCGGCACGCCGTCGGCTGTTCGGGGCGCACGGGAGCGGCGCAGCGTGCACGGGTGCCAGTCGGTACAGGTGGTGGCACGACGTGGAGCTGCTGGGGGGGGGGGGGACGACAGCAACGCGGCGTGGGCAACGACGTGGCGAGCACGTTTGTCGGTCGGGGCAGCCACGCACGATTGTGTCGGGCATGAGACAGGAGGTCTAAAGAAAAGGAGGTGAGAGGATGACAGGTGGGGCCCGCGAAAGTTAATCCGGTTAACCACCTACGCATTTTGCGGATAGAAAAAGGAAGAGCAAACGAGCTTGGATCGAGATAAATCTTTGGATGGATCTTTAGTAGGTATTCTACAACATAAATTGTCCGGGTTGTATTTTTCAAAGATTTCAAGAAGTTACGGAATTTTGAAAATGGATGATCATTAAGGAAGGTTGTCTGCTAGAAGTACGGATTATTTATTCAAAATTGTATAGTTTACTTTGAAAATCCAACTTTCGAGGCTCGGATGGGTTTGAAATTTTGTGGAGTGGTAGAATATTTTAGGACGGACAACTTTTGTATTGGTCATCTCCAAATTCGATTTCGGTTTTATTCTATAAAATTTGGAGAGCAGATAACTGGCCAGAGGAGGATATTTTAATTTGAACTGGGCTGAATATGGTTCAAATGATTTGAACGGATTTAGAATTCAAGGTATTGGATGAATTCAAAATTCAGGTAGAACACAAGAAACAAAAGACAAGGGCGAAAAAGAAAAAGGCAACCACTTGTCACACGGTCAAATTTTAATATTTTATAAAATCTCCAATTTATACTATTTCAAATTACGGAATGAAATTTTTGCCTGTTGAAAAAAGAGAGAAAGAGAGACAAATATGTTAGCATTTTGTTAGTGACAATTTAAATTTTTAAATTTTAATTAGGGTGAATTTTGGAGTGTGACAGACTAGCTACACGTTGGACTTCTAGGAGCAAAATTATACGTGAGTTTTGAGATGTAACCCCTATGAGAACAAAATGTTTTACTCTAAGCATAATAATGTTCCAGATGGATTTACTTACATTGTTCATGATGGTCGTCGTTTGTCTACTCCTGATGCATCCCAAACCCATGTTGCAATACAGAACGGTAGAAACAAAGCTAATGGCTCCTCTGTGACTTTTCACATAGCACAATGGGATGGTGGTCTATCATCTACAGAAGGTTGCTATGTGAGATGGCGAATGAAATATATGAGCGTGCATGCAGTGATGCAGGGAAGTACTGTACATATGAGTGAATTACAGAACATATATATAACTGAAGGCTTTGGTGGCGTTGTGGTCAACGCCTTTACTTTCTCATTAAAAGGACCCATGTTACATTATTGTTCGGGCTGAACAGCTTGGTCATGGTCATGCATTTGTTACCGCACACTAAAAGAACCCATGTCGTAGCATTTACTTTCCATTTTAAATGTTTGCTAACTAAATTGGATCAATGAATTACCAGCTGCTGCTCTGCTCATCTTTAGTCTTATCATGCATTCTTTATGCTCGTGCGTTCCAGACTGATCTTCAGATATTAGCCATCATCGCGGTCCAGGCTTTCCTGACACGCATAGCCCATCTGGTCCATCCTAAGATACTCGTCCCTAATGTCAAACTAATAGAATGGATACTGGACCTGCTACTGTCCTGATGCCTTCCAGTCCTGTGTTGTAACAAACTAATAGAACGGGTGCTTTCTTTCACAGGCTGTAGCTCTTATGGTCTGTTTGTCCACACCCTTCATCGCTATAAGAGCGCGCATCTCTAACAGCCACATATAATAGGTACTACTAAAAGCTAGTTTTATGAGGTCCTAAAAACCTATCGAGAGATAAGTCAGGACATTCTTTCAGCAACCCCAATAAATCTACCTAAAAGATATCAGGTCATAAGGGTGAACAATTATACACTATTGTCAGACACGCTCTAAATTCATCGTGCCATACTTTCTTTTGCCTTTCTTTGTTTCGCTGTCATATTTGGGATACGCCACACTTCCTCAACAGCAATGCAATTCATTTTTCATGTCAAAATTTGTGACTAGAAGAAGGCCGTAATCTGCCGTGATCCTTTTGTACCACAAACTATCTTTCACGAGGTTTGTTACGGTGTGGTGCTTGGTATTTTAATAATCCCTCCAGTATTAAAATATTGCACCGTTAACTTCTAACATCAACATTAACATCAACATTGATAATTTATTTTATGAAAAAGGTATGATAAATATAATATATTTTATTATAATTTATTTTATCATTAGTAGTATTCGAAACGTGACTAATAATTTTACACATTTGAATAATTTTTTAATAAGACAAATGGTGAAAGTCGATGTAGAAATTCAGCGGTGCCCATATTTTAAAATAGTAGAGAGCATATTTTATCATCATTTTTGACCATTCATATTATTTAAATAATTATTTTAATATTGTAAAATTATAAGTAGTATTTTAAATACCTTTAATGGCATAGTAAATTACAACAAAATGTATGGTATTTAGCATATTTTTAAATAAGATGATAGCAAAAAATTAATATTAAAAATCAATGACGACAACAATTTAAGAAGGAAGAGAGTATTAGTTTTTGTTTCTGAGAGTGCGCTCACTACTTATTTCGCTCATGCAATGTAGTGCAGTCTCTGTTTTTTGGATTCAGGAGCTCAATTCACGTTTTTTTAGTTGAAAGTTTCATAGAAGAATAATGTTTTTATTCTAAATGGTGTCTTATGATTTAGATAACAAAACCTGTTTACTGGTTTTTTTTATTTTTAAAAGAAGTTGTTGTCCTTCTGTTTTTTCTCGGTTTTATAGCGTGAATGCGGCTTGTATTCTGCCGTAGGACTTCTGTTCAGTCGCTCTCAAATTGATAATCTCAGAGCTGACATGTAACACCGGGATTTTCTTTACCTTTTGATATTTTCCGATCTTCCGTGACTTTGCCAATCCTAGAAGTTTGACAAGCACGACATCACAAGCGATCAATCAAAAAACCATAACAGAAATATTAAATAAGAAATAAGAATAGAAAATAGCAGGTCAAAATGAAATTATTAAAATAAAATCCTCCAAGAGGTCCATCAGCACGCAGGCCGGAAACATCTCAGAGCAGATATATCACTATCGAGAATCCAACAAAAGCGACAGCGGAAGCATCAACATAGCAGCAGTAGCGAACCTTCTCCATACAGGCTAGCTTCAGCGCAAGAGCGGACGTCACGGACCGTCAGAGACGTAGTCGAAGGTGTAGCTGAGAGTATCCTCTGAAAACAACAAATTAGAAAGCCGTGAGTACGAATACTCAGTGAACCACGTACTATCTAACAACAATGTATGCATGCAAATAGTTTCAAGAGTAAAGGCATGGCTCAAGTGCTAAATGCAAGTTTAAAACATTTTATCTTATTTTAAAGATGCAAGAAAGCTTTTATTTTAAAACTGTCAAATTTTATTATCTTGCCCCGCAGAGATCTCCGTTAT
This sequence comes from Zoysia pacifica, assembly GCA_001602315.1. Taxonomy (NCBI): domain Eukaryota; kingdom Viridiplantae; phylum Streptophyta; class Magnoliopsida; order Poales; family Poaceae; genus Zoysia; species Zoysia pacifica. The sequence continues at coordinate 234,261 of BCLH01000159.1, read as the reverse complement.
CTCGGATGGGGGTTCATTTTAAATACCGGTGTAAACTCCACACACGGCCAGAGCTCAAAGGCCGGAGTCCAAAACATTTTGAAAAAGGAGAGGAGGAAGAAAAACAAAACTACTCAACGAGGAGCACAACTCAGAGCGTGTCCTTTCAAAAGGACGTGGCAATGCGTATCGACTAAAACTCTGCAGAGGTTATGCACCTAGACCCACGAGAAGCGTTATCGGGAACTACCGTCGTAGTCCCGACGAACACACAAGACCTATCCACAAGCTTTAACTGGCGTCATCCGTCCTCCAGGATAGGGATCTCAAAAGCCTACGCAATCGGATCCTAGAGCTATGAAGAGCCTACCACTGATCAGGTGGGGTATCTCGATCTCATGTGGAGAGTCAGAGCTCTACACCACACTAACACAACACCGCCAACCCACAGTTAAATAACTTGTCTCGGTAAGCTTCAGGATCAAACCAACTGCCCATACAAGGTAACGTGGTGTGCATGGTTGTCAACTGAGTGATCAAGGAATGCGGCGTGCCTGGCAACTCGGGATCGAAGTCGAGATCCGGATCGTCGAACTGAGCTGGCTCGCGGAACTCCTCCTCGAGATCACCGGCTAAACACAAAACGAACAGGGAATCAAACACTAATTAAGCGACAATTAAAACCGGAAATTAAATCTAAATTGAAACTACTAGGCTAAATGTGTGCAAAACGTTCCCGAAACAATCCTACACGACAATCGCGACGAGACAAATTAACAGAACAATTTTGGGAATAATCGGAGATCAAACGGAGTTTTCCAAAAATTGTAGATGATCTAGACCACAAGGATTTAGATTAATTGCAGAATAATTAATCACAAATCAATTAGCAATTAATCTAACAATTAATCGGAAAGGGAAAAAGAATTAAAGAGAGACAAATTTCTCACCACGAAATTGGAAATCGGAGACCGAAATCGGAGATCGGAACTCCCACTGGAATTCGGGTCAAAATCCAGCGGACGGATCAGTGCGGCGTGTGACGGAGTCCAGCGACGCGGAAAACCAAGCGATGACGACGACAGACGACGCTGGCCGGCCCCGGACGCGCAGATTAGCGACTGAAGGGGTGCGGATCTCCGAGCGACGATGGCGACAGGAGTGACGCGGACGGGCGACGTGTACTGGAAACGCCATGCCGGTGCGGGTGACGCGGCAGTGGACGCGACGACGGGTCAACCATCAGGCCCCAGACGAGACGCGGGACGGCGCGGAAGGCGACAGGCGACGCGGGAAGGAGATGGCGTCGGACGACGAAAGTGACGCGGCACGAGGATTGAAGCGGGACCGGCGTCGGCAGCACGCAGAGATCGCGACACGCGGCGGCGGAATCGAGGTGGAGCAGGAGAGGAGCGGTGCGTGGAGTGGTTACATATTTCTGGAGAATGAAAGGGGAAAGGAATTGGAAGGATAAGAATAAGAGGGTTTTTATAAGAGGGTAAAAAATGGGGTAGGTTTAGGAATTAATCTGAAAAATTAATTAAAAACGTGAAAAAATTAAGGCTAAAGAAATTAATTAGAGATCTGAAAATTAATTAAGAGATTTCGGAAAATAATTTTAGCCCCAAAGTAAAATACGCGGACTAAATTATTTCGGCACCGGAACAATTTAGATAAAAGGATTTCGAATTTAGACGGAACAAAGTTCGGAACAACTAATTTTTCAATAGAACGAAAATTAGGACAGATGATTTAATCGAAACGGAATTGGGAAATTCGCTGCTTTATTAATTCGAAATATTACAGGATGTTATAGACTCCCCCCTTACAGGATCTCGTCCTCAAGATCAAGGAATGGACTCAAACAGATAGGAAAACTCTTTCCTCAGATCATCTTCTTTCTCCCAGGTAGCCTCTCGCTTAGTGTGGTTGCTTCACTGAATCTTGAAAAACTTGATCTTGACCTCCGCGTTTCCTTGAACGCCTCATCAAGAATCTTCACCGAGTACTCTAGGTACTAGAGCGTGTCTTGAATATCCAAAGCATCAGGGACAACTCGCTCCTCCGGCACTCGAAGACACTTCTTCGAGTGAGAGACGTGCACACCCGTAAGCTCGGATGGTAAGTCCATCCTGTAAGCATGCTCACCTATCTTCTTGAGAATCTGATAAGGACCAACAAACCTCGGAGTCAACTTTCCTCGGACATGGAAGTGACGCGTGCCACGAAGAGGTGACACCTTGAGATACACCCAATCATCGACCTCGAAAGAAAGGGGCCTTCTCCTCTTATCCGCATAACTCTTCTGACGACTCTGAGCAACCCGGAGATGCTCTCTGATCTTCTCAACCCTCTCCTCAGCAGCTCTGATGGAATCAGGACCAAAGAAAGACCTCTCACCAACCTCTGACCACATAAGTGGGGTACGGCATCTCCTACCACACAACGTCTCAAAAGGTGACATACCCAAACTGGCCTGAAAACTGTTGTTGTAAGAGAACTCCGCAAAAGAAAGACTGTCCTCTCAGCTCTGCCCATAGGTGATCACACAAGCCCTCAACATATCCTCTAGAATCTGGTTCACACGCTCTGTCTGACCATCTATCTGAGGATAATAAGCTGAACCGTAAACCAGGTGTGTACCCATAACCTCATGCAAGCTCCTCCAGAATCTCGCGGTAAACTGAGGCCCGCGATCAGACAGAATGCTCCTCGGTGCACCATACAACCTCACAATGTGATCGATGTACAACTTGGCCAACTGATCAACTGAGTACCTCTCATTAACAGGGATGAAATGAGCGGTCTTAGTCAATCGATCCACTACCACCAAGATAGCATTATGATGGCGAGACGTCAACGACAAACACGTGATGAAGTCCATACTGATGTCATCCCACTTTCATAAAAGGATGGACAACAGCTTCAGTAATCTAGTCGGCCTCTGGTCCTCAGCCTTAACTCGCCGACAAACATCACACAAGGCAACATACTCAGCAATGTCTGCCTTCTTGCCAACCCATCAGAAACGAGTCCTCAGATCCTCGAACATCTTGGTGCAACCTGAGTGGATAGAAAACCTCGAATCATGAGCCTCTCTCAGAATAGCATCTCGCAACTCTGACACTCTCGGAACACAGATACGGTCCTCAAACCACAAAGCACCCTGCTGATTCACACGAAAACCCGGTGCTTTGCCTCTCCTCATATTCTTCAAGATCGACTGAACCTCTCTATCAAGCTTCTGAGCTGACTTGATCTCTTCAATCAACGACGGCTACAACATGAGCTCATGCAAAAACCCTGAGGAACAATCTCAACTCTCAAACTGGTCAGATCTGCAAGAATCTCTGACTGCCCAGACATCAAGGAAGAACAATAAGCCTTACGACTCAAAGCATCGGCTACCACATTGGCTTTACCCAGGTGATAGTTGATGCTTAGATCGTAATCCTTAATCAACTCAAGCCACCTCCTCTGCCTCATGTTCAGCTATGCCTGGGTGAAGATATACTTGAGACTCTTGTGGTCGGTGAAGATCTCACATCTGTTACCGATCAGATAGTGCCTCCAAATCTTCAAAGTATGGACAACAGCTGCTAACTCAAGATCATACGTCGGATAGTTCAACTCATGCTTCTTCAACTGCCTCGAAGCATAGCACACAACGTTCTTGTTCTGCATCAGCACACAACCCAAACCTTGACGAGAAGCATCACAGAAAACTTAACAATCCTGATGAATATTCGGCCAGGTCAGAATAGACACAGAAGTCAACCTCATCTTCAGCTCCTGAAAACTCCTCTCACAAGCATCTGACCAGACAAACAACACACCCAATTGAGTCAACTTGGTCATAGGCTTAGCAATCCTGGAGAAGTTCTCCATGAATCAGCGATAGTAACCTGCCAATCCAAGAAAACTCCTCACCTCAGAGACTGACCTCGGAGAGTCCCACTCCACAACAGCCTTGACCTTCTCAGGATTAACGGCAACTTCCTCAGCTGTGACAACATGGCTCAGAAAAACAACTTTCTCAAGCCAAAACTTGCACTTGCTGAACTTGGCATATAGCTGATGAGATTTCAACCTCCCAAGCACAACTCTTAGGTGTTGCTCATGCTCTTCCACTGACTTGGAGTAGACAAAGATATCATCAATGAAAACCACCACGAACTTATCCAACTCAGCCATGAACACTTTGTTCATCATGTTCATGAAGTAGGCAGGGGCATTAGTGAGTCCAAAAGAAACGACCAGGAACTCATAAGACCCATACCTCGTCACGAACAAAGTCTTCGGAATGTCAGAAGGGTGAATCTTCATCTGGTGATACCCCGATCTCAAATCAATCGAGGAAAAGAACTTCGCACCCTTCAACTGATCAAACAAATCATCGATCCTCGGTAAAGGGTACTTGTTCTTTATTGTGACCTCATTCAAAGAATGATAGTCAACGCACATGCGCTTTGACCCATCCTTCTTCTTCACAAACAACACTGGGGCTCCCCACGGCGAAGCACTCGGCCGAATGAACCCTTTACTTAAGAGCTCATCGATGTGCTCTTTAAGCAAAGCAAGCTCATCGGAAGACATCCGGTACGGCCGTTTGGCAATCGCGTGGTACTAGGAAGAAGATCGATCACGAACTCAACATCTCGATCTGGAGGATGTCCCGGCAACTCATCGGGAAACACCTCTAGAAACTCACGAACAACAAGAATCTGCTCCAAAAATAACTCCTGCAAGCTGCAAACTGAAGGTGGAACTCTGGACGCTCTAGGAGCAGACACCACTCGAACACCGTGGGGGTTGACCAAAGACACAACCTTCTCAGCACAAGTGATGACTCCCTTGTGCCTCGCTAGCCAATCCATCCTCAAGATGACATCAATGTCACGCGAGGGAAGGACGATGAGATCGGCTAGAAAGACAACACTCTCAATCAAGATCCAAACACCTCTACACTCAACACGACTCTTGAAGACTCCAAGAGGTGAAGTGGTAAGCGTAGGTATAGCTAAGAGTGAGGTAGAGAGACCGTGTGTAGACGCAAACGCCGATGACACAAACGAATAAGTAGCCCCCGAGTCGAACAAAACCGTCGCTAGGTGGGAGTGAACCAAGAACTCACCAACGACGACGTTAGGTGCCTCCTGAGCCTCCTCCACAGAGATGTGGTTCAGGCGGCTGCGCGAGACGCTCGACTGAGGAGCGCCACGGCCCGTTGAACGCACTCCTCGTCCTCCTAACTGGTGCGGTGGCCTAGCGGGAGTGGCAAACTGAACACCACCTCTCCCAGGTCCCTGCTGCTAGCGCCTCGAACACTGAAACGCCTTGTGACCCTCCTGGCCACACTCGAAGCAGCGAACCGAGGGCTGACCCCCTATCGGACGAAAAGAGGACTGCTGCTGCTGAAAGGCACCTCTCTGGCTCTGAGAACTCTGCTGCTGGACTGAAGCTGGAGCAAGAGCAGTGGATCGGGCAAAGGTGGGCTGTCCCGATCCCTCCTAGAAAGAACCACTGAAACACTGATGATGCGAAGCCTCACGACTGGGTCCCTGACCAAGAGCTCTCCTCTTAGCATCCCTGGATCGGTCGAGCTTCTGAAGTGACACCTCCAAAGCTAGGCATCTGTCAATCAGCTCACGAAGGCTCCTCTGAACACCACCATCCAGATACGGAAGCATCTCAAGACGTAGGCCCTTTCGGAACCAATACATCTTGCGACGCTCAGTCGAGACCTCCTCAGGTGAAAAATGGCTCAGCTGAGTGAAGCGGTTGGCGTACTCGGTGACAGACATACCCCCCTGACGAAGAGTACGGAACTCCTCCGCCTTCGCCTCTATGGCTCCCTCTGAGATGTGGAAACCACAGAAAGCGTTGACGAAGTCGTCCCAGGTGAACTACTCAGGCTCGTCAAGAGTGGAGTACAGAGTGTACCACCAAGCACCAGCTGCACCTGCCTACTGGTGAGCTGCCAGACGAACTGCCTCCTGGTCGTCACACTGAATCAGGTCCAGTTTCATCTCGATATCCCTGAGCCAGTCGTCAGCATCCAGAGGATTGACTGCACGGTCAAAAGTGGGAGGGCGCATGCTAAAAAACATCACCATGCGAGAACCGACTGACTGGTGGTACGGTGCTGCTTCAGGAGCAGAAGCACGACCACGAGGCTCCTGCTGTGACTGCTCGACGATACGCTCAAGGAGAAGTGTCTATCAGGCCATCACCTCTGCCAGGTTCGGAGCAGCTGGAAGCTCCTCACCAGGCACGGCAGCATCAGCAGGCTGGAACCCAGGGTCCCTGGCAACTCCTCTGCCACGACCTCCAGCCTGAGGAGCAGGGGCTCTAGCGCGGCCACGCCCACGGCCACGCCCTCGACCAACGCCAGGCGCGTCCGCCGCAGGTGGCACTGGTACAGGGCCTCCAGCACCGCAACCACGACCTTTGGGGACAGCACCACGACCACGCCCAGTGGGTGGCGGTACCTCAGGGTCCTCCAGAGCGGCCTCCTCAAAACGAGCGTGATAGCGTCCAGGCCTTCTCAGAGCCATCTGTTGCAGAAAAATAATTCTGATTAAAAAGATAGCATTAGCAAAAACAGAATTACTGAAGAAGACAGAAAGCCAGCAGATCAGAATGAAGATAACTAAACAAGCACTATTCTAAGCAAACAAGACTTCCATCAAGCAAACGACGAGATTTAAGAAAACAACTTTCACGATGAAGGTTTGTTAGCAGATTAGGAAATCTAGAAATAATCCTTAATTACATGCAGTTCTACGGTTTCGCTCCTACGATCAAGTATGGCTCTGATACCACCTGAAACGATCGAGATTTTCCTTACCTTTCGATAAGTCCCGATCTTCCGTGACTTTGCCAATCCCAGAAATTTGGCAAGCACGACATCACAAGCGATCAATCAAGAAACCATAAGAAAATATTAAACAAGAAACAAGAATAGAAAATAGCAGGTCAAAATGAAATTATTAGAATAAAATCCTCCAAGGGGTCCATCAGCACGCAGGCCGGAAACATCTTAGAGCAGATATATCACTATCGAGAATCCAACAAGAGCGACAGCGGAAGCATCAATATGGCAGCAGTAGCGAACCTCCTCCACACAGGCTAGCTTCAGCGCAGGAGCGGACGTCACGGACTGTGAGAGACGTAGTCGAAGTCGAAGCTGAGAGTATCCTCTGAAAACAACAAATTAGAAAGCCGTGAGTAGGAATACTCAGCAAACCGTGTACTACCTAACAACAATGTATGCATGCAAATGGTTTCAAGGGTAAAGACATGGCTCAAGTGCTAAATGCAAGTTTAAAACATTTTATCTTATTTTAAAGATGCAAGAAAGCTTTTATTTTAAAACTGTCAAATTTTATTATCTTGCCCCGCAGAGATCTTCGTTATCTCGGATAGGGGTTCATTTTAAATGCCAGTGTAAACTCCACATACGACCACAGCTCAAAGGCTAAAGTCCAAAACATTTTGAAAAAGGAGAGGAGGAAAAAAAAACAAAACTACTCAACGAGAGGCACAACTTAAGGGGGTGTCCTTCCAAAAAAACGTGGCAATGCGTATCGACTAAAACTCTGCAGAGGTTATGCACTAGACCCACGAGAAGCGTCATCAAAAACTACCGTCGTAGTCCCGACGAACACACAAGACCTATCCACAAGCTTTAACTGGCGTCATCCATCCTCCAGGATAGGGATATCAAAAGCCTACGCAATCGGATCCTGTAGCTGTGAAGAGTATACCACTGATCAGGTAGGGTATCTCTATCTCATATAGGGAGTCAGAGCTCTACACCACACTAACACAACACCGCCAACCCACGGGTAAACAACCAGTCTCGGCAAGCTTCAGGATCAAGCCAACTGCCCATACAAGGTAACGTGGTATGCATGGTTGTCAACTGAGCATACAAGGCTCGAAGGACTCGGTCTTTAATTGCTGGAGCAGGCACTATCTCTAACCTCAACGCCAACAACAAGTCTCACGAAAAGATCCCAGCCTGGATCTTCCCGTTGTACCCGCAACAAGTACGCCTATAGAAACTTCTCAAAAGTCCCCAAGCTCCTCATACTCTAACCTGCCCCCACTAAATAGTTATGTAAAATTATTTACAAAACTCACACATTTGAAGCACAGTTCAAAAGCATTTAACATAAATTCTATTTTTATAGTGATAGGTGTGAGATAAAAAATAAATGCGACTAAGCATGGCTAAGCATAAAAATAAAATAAATGTTCTAAAACAATCTTAGGGTTCATATTTGTGGAATAGTAAATAGGCACGGCTTAGAAATGTTGCTAGCATATTTTAAAATAGTTGACATGCAAATTAGAGTTGCAAACAAAATATGCAGTTTAAAATATTGGGTATAAAGTGATCAAAGAACACGGCTTGCCTGGCAACTCGAGATCGAAGTCGGGATCTGGATCGTCGAACTGAGCTGGCTCGTGGAACTCCTCCATAAGCTGTTTTTGTAGCTAATCAACCAGCATTTCAGCTGAACCTTTGAAAACTATTTCATTCGTGGCTGACGGTGTGAACAATTAATCAGATTCGATAGAAATAGTGAAATTATTTAGTCTGTCAGCTTTGACACTGGATGGGGTATGGGTTAACAGAAGGGTCGAGTAAATCAACCCCGAGCATGCAACCGCTCGAGGTCTGCACCCCGACCTTGCTCGTCAGATCTGTCAAACAATGTAACTGCCGCTGATGCTGGATTTCAACAAGAGGGAGAACCACATGGTGCGTGTTACAGCTGTGATGTCTTTCAAGCCTCTACTGTAATATTTTGCAAAACAATGCGAATAAGTTCAGATGTAAAGTGATGAACAATATATAGCTTGCACCTAGCTTGTCGCCTTTATTGTTTGATTCCCATGTGCATACTGAGACATGGAACTTTTTGTCAGGGAAGAAAAATAGAAACATAACGGCCCTCCATTTATTTGCTGTACTAAACGGATGTGAACACTGTCAAAGAAACTCACTGTTTTCTAAAAATGAATGTGAATACTGTCGAAAGCTGTTTATTCAGCTCCTCGTTCAAATTGAATCACTCGTTGGCCACAAATCTTCTCTGTCTATTTTGAAATATAGAAGTTTTAGATGGAATTTGAATTGAACTGGAATTCTACCAGTTTAAGCATATGAGACGTTGAATAAGTTCATTAGTATCTCAATGCAAGTGAATAGGCCTATAGTGGAGTTAATTAGTTGGCTCTAGTAACACTATAAGGACCAGGTTAGGTCGTTAGTCTCACATGGGCAACGGTACTGCTATGTAAGGGCTGGATATAGTTGACTGGGGGTTTTCTCAGCCTGCCTTGGGGCTGTATTACCATCTGGATATACGTGAGTTTTGACATGTAACCCCTAAAAGAACAAAATGTTTTACTCTAAGCATAATAATGTTCCAGATGGATTTACTTACATTGTTCATGATGGTCGTCGTTTGTCTACTCCTGATGCATCCCAAACCCATGTTGCAATACAGAACGTAGAAACAAAGCTAATGGCTCCTCTGTGACTTTTTCACGTAGCACAATGGGATGGTGATCTATCATCTACAGAAGGTTGCTATGTGAGATGGCGAATGAACTATATGAGCGTGCATGCAGTGATGCAGGGAAGTACTGTACATATGAGTGAATTACAGAACATATATATAACTGAAGGCTTTGGTGGCGTTGTGGCCAATGCCTTTACTTTCTCATTAAAAGGACCCATGTTACATCATTGTTCGGGCTGAACAGCTTGGTCATGCATTTGTTACCGCACACTAAAAGAACCCTTGTTCTAGCATTTACTTTCCATTTTACTCCACTGTTTGCTAACTAAGCTGAAATTGGCCTTGCTTGTGTTCTGATGCCTTCCAGTCCCGTGATGTAATATCACATTGAGACAAAGGAGTAGGATATTTTTATGCAGAAAAATGAGGGACATCTTTTAGAGGCAGAATAGTGGGCCGGTTCATTGGCACGTATATTTCATCATCTCATTGTATTGGTCCATAAGGTTTTGTAGTGAACAATTGAACAACTCCTATTTGCTCACCGTTTATATATGTTTAGCAACCAAACTTCTTGGTTAAATTTCGTGAAGTATTATATTCTCTCTAGGAGTCGGAGTTCTATTTTTTTTTATCTTTAAATCATTGGCTACCCTATGTAGTGATCCCAATTTGTACATGATATGAAAACGTTCGACAAAGTGGACTACTTGCGCAACAAAGGATGGTTCTCTTTTCTTTAATAGCTTGGATGATTCTCATGCGCATGTCTCAACAGTGAAATAGTACATAACCTTCCGGATTGAAACATGGTATTATTCTCTTTTAGATTTATAGTTACGTGAAACTTTTGGGCCTCGTTTTCTAGTCGATTTGCTCTAGCAGCTCTTCTTTCAGAAACGCATTATGGAATCAGAAAGATATCTGACAGGTTTCCTCCAACTTGTACCAATATTTTGCTACTTGTGTTTTCTTATTATGAAGGAATCACGAAGCATCCCAATGTTTCCCAATCCTAACATGGTGTAATCATCTATGTCGAGGTTTAATCATGGCATCATCACTGCAGTCTAGCATTATAGAAGAGTATGATGTGTCCTGCTGTCGGCTGTATAGTTTTATAAATCAATGATTGCCGTGTATTCCTGTTTAGGGCTCGTCGTTCTAACCACCTATTGGGATGAATACTTGAATCCATCACTCATAATAAATGAGTCAAGCGTCGAGTACCAACAATACACCGACAGTCATTTACCTCAACAGGTCGACCTCTACATGTGGGGTGCGTCTGTCAGCTGAGGAGCTCGTGTAGTTTATTGAAAAGAGGATCATACATATGTACAACTTGTGAGCCCTTGCTATGCACATTTGCATAACTCGTGACAAATACTGCAGTTCTTGACTACTTCTACAAAGTCAGATGCTTTGTGTCAGACTAAAAGCACTTGTCTGTGCCCTGCAACTACAATACTTCAATCACAGGGTGTAGCATCTGGATATAATCAAAACAATAGGTGTGAAAGAGCTTGGAATAGGAATACTCCCTCTGTTCTAAAATATAAGTATTTTTTAGGTTTAGTCAAAGTCAAATTTTTATAACTTTGACCATTAATAATGAAGAATTAATGATGTCTTATCATATAAAGATTATATTTTTTTGAATTCATCAAGAAATAAATTTTCATAAAAAAATATATATTTATTTTAAAAAAATATAATTTTTAGATATTATTAGCTAAAGTTAGAAGACTTTGACTTTATTCAAACAGAGGGTAGTATATAATCTACTATAATCAATGTTATCCTACGCGGTCTGAACTGACCGTTTAAGAGGTTTTAAATGTTAGAGTACAGAAGGTACCCGTGTTGGCCTAAATGGTTGTTTAGAACGTTTAAACCTGTTGTCAGCTTGATTAAATGGTCTTAAAATTAAAGCAATCTAAACTGAAAATGGGCAAAACTGTGTGTCGCTGACCGTCTACCGTACCATTTAAGAAAACATTGGTTATAACATAATGTCCCGGGTAAAAGGAAGTTTAGTGTTATTAGAACAACACAAATTGTACTGTGTGCATCGAGTTGTAGTTGTTGTGCCATATGCTTCATACCATATATATGTGTGGATGTTTGTCACAACCACCCAGTGGACTCGAATCCTAATCAACTCATGAACAGGGACTTTTAGTTGTTTTTGAAGGTGCAGTTATTGATTACACTATGTCATTATTGCATCGTTATAGTTATCTTTTACAGTGGCCGTGTACACTATATGTGTTCATAAGTACTCTCTCCGGTTTTAAATTATTGACACCCTTGACTTTTAACATTAACTTTGATCATTTCTCTTATTTAAAAAAATTATTACAATGTGTACAATTATTAGTCATAATTTAAATTTCACTTATGATAAATCAAATAACAACAAAATTTTATACATTTGAGCAATTTTTTTAATAACACAAATAGTTAAAGTTGAAGTTAGAAGTCAACGGTGTCAATAATTTAAAACTGGAGGGAGTAATTGAGAAAGGATAATTACATAATCTGATGTTATTACTCTCAAAGGACACGATTCAAATGGTAACTGACTTGGAAGGAGACATTGGACTGGAAGTGCAACTACGATTCTTCTTACTCATTGGAGATGCTTCTGGGCATCTTATTTCAAATTATAATCAAGCATTTACTTTTGTAGGAAAAGTTCCATTTTGTAATGAAGACTTGCCGTAGTCATCTGACCTGCTCACTAGAGTAAATCTCACTAGAGCAAATACTTAGGTACATTACTTGATCGAATAATTGGAGCAGCACGTGGCCTTTTTTTTCCCCAAATTTGTAGAACCTCAGCTGAGGCAAGCAAGCAAAGTGAGTCAGTGAAAGAACAAGTGGGCTCACTCTTCTAATTTCTTACACCCTGTTGCAATCTGAATTTGCGGCACGATTTCCGAATGTCTCCCAATCTCAAGGAGAATGTGACGCCTGTAGCTCGGTTTTTGGTCCAGTGGAAGTTGGGTGCGTATTGCACCAGCTATATTTATAGTCAAGAGTAGTATTTGATGCGAAAATGATTTTTTAGTTTGTACTTATTGCGTTGAATTTATGATAGCAAAATTTTGAGTTTTTTCTTTGTGTTACCACTCGCATGATGATCCTACGGGCATGCTTGATGCCGGCAATGGATCTCCATGCTCAGCGTTGCTGAAGCATCGTTGTTTCATGATGAGTCTATCAGAACTCCCAACTAAAGACGAATGCATGCACGCCACATGAATCAGTTCTTCCTTCACAGTGCTCTTGCCCGTAACTTTTCACTTTTATAGCAGTAAAGGAAGGTTTGTACATGACCTTCATGGAATATGAAGCACTGCCTGGCTACGTTTCCAACATGACTGGCTGAACCTCCGAGATGCTTGAACCAGCGGGTCCTTTCTTGATGGTGGTGCTACAACACCCCCGACACCACCCTTCTCAGCATGGACTGCAGCATCATCATTGGTGTTGGGTGCGTTCTACTGCAGGGAGAGAATTACAAAATTTTCTGATGCTTCCCAGTCCGGTACCGAAAGATGATAAGAAGGGGTTTCTCAATGGTTATTTAAAGAAAAAAGGAGTTTCTCACAGGGCATTGACATTGTACCTTACTGAACAGGATTGTTTTTGCATCGGTTGTATTTATCAAAGTGTACCAGTGGCGATTTATTATGATGTATTCATGGTCGGTGACTATATATCATCCAGCTGTCCGTAAATACAGTAGGTAAACAATGTTGTGGACAGTACGAATTAGCTGAATTCTGATATTGATCATTAATTCACTGTATGTACAGACATGAGAGAATTTCACTTTGATTCTGATGGATACTCTTTTAATGTGACCAAATTTACTTTGGTTGCCTTTCGAAATTTATCTGTCAATGACATTTTTGCCATCACTTTTTTTATTGCAAGTGTGTGAGAATAATGCTAATCCATGCTGTGTATATATATAGTCATTTCTATGCTTTTCTCTTAGCAATAGCAACTCTTTGCGAATTTGTTTAGAAAGCAACAAATAGTTAACCAAAATTGTAGCTGTCCACATTTGGGAAGAGGTAAAGTTACGTACAAACACACAAGTGCTTTTCTTGCTAATAAAATGAAGCCATAGTATTACATATATCAAATTAATGGCATCATTGAAGTGCGCTCTTATTTCTAACTGGTAAATGGACAATTTCTGAATACAAATTGTATCAAAGAGTCTCAGTACAACTGTTTCTTTGTTAATCCTCCTAACTACAATCCCAGCTTTTTAGTTCATGACATTTGGAGGTAGTTCTTAATTAAATAATGTGGCTGCCATGCCGAGTTTGAAATTGATACAAAATAAATATGTACTGCAGAAACGGTTCCAAGAAAACTCTGATAACATAACTTTAACTGATGCCACAAGTGTACATTTACACCATAAAATATATTTCTGTTTGTGGTACCAACAACTTTGGAAGCCAGCTTAGCTGCACCCTCACGGGACCGCCAGCTCTGTCCTCAAAATGGGCTCATGTTGCCCACCACTTCTTTGGCATGAAACCCTTGGCTAACTGCGCTGAATATCCTATTAGGCGCCCACATAGAGGGCTGGAACACGCACCTGAGGTGCTTTTGTGGAGGCGCAGCTATCGTGCTATAGTAAAGAACCTCATTTCTGAATGGGCTGACACTAGAGCATGAATTGACGAATCGATGACAGTGCTATGATTAGATAAACAGCAAAGTTCCCTCCTTCAAGACATTTGATAGTGAGTTCCTAGTTAAGTTGTGCGACAATGTATGAAAGAACATGATCCACTTCTAGGCAGAAGTCAAGCTACTATTACAACCCTGGCTCGAGCTAGCGACCGATCCACATTTCATACTTGCAGTGGGACGGGTTGCTACAAACACCCATGTAGACAGTTTTTTCAGAACATCTCCGATTTCATGGTGCTGGTTAACCGCAATAAACATGTACTGGAACCCCGCTAACCCGGTGTCAACGTTGGGATGCATGAGCTTTCGTTCTAGCTCAGCTATGTAATAGTTTTCTCCTGAGGTCTCCAAGGTCTATGCTGCTATAATTTGAGTTAAAACAAAATACCATGCTATCACTAACTATGAGGGGGTATCTGTGCTCCCGATGCATAGTAAAATGGATTCAGTTTGGCGTATGCGGTTTTTTAGTACAAGCATTCTTATTGTACGTCACTGGAAAATAAAAATTCAAAAGAAGGCAAGCATTGTATATTTGCTGTTCTCAGCTGTATTGTGGCATGTGACTAGAAATGGCAGTTCCAACTACAATTGTGGGTGTTTACGTTGCCCGCAATAACAAATACTTGAGTGGTGGACTTCGTAAGTACCCGCCATCACAAATAGTTTTCTAATGACGGGCTTTTTTTGTGACCCGTTGTCTTGATTTGTAGTCTTAGTATTTTACCAACGATTTGCTTGAGCTTTGTAGTTTGAAGCTTGATGGATCTAGTAATGCATCTTCAACAGCTAGGCTCTTTTATTCTCCCAAGTAGTTACAGTATTGGCCCACCGTTTTCCTGCATCCAGCTACAGATGCGGATGAAGTATGCACCGAATTATTCTCAGACGTCCCCCATCAGGGGCGGACCTAGGATTAGAGAGAAGACTAAGGCCATTTCATTGAAAGATGGTCCCTTAGATTATAGGAAAATCGGTAATCAATTCCCTATAATCAGGAGCTAAGACTAGGGCCATGGCCCTAGTGCTGGGTCCGCCCCTGTCCCCCAGGCCTATGCTGGAACATGGTGAATCGAACAATATAATGTCCTCACAACATATGTTGCATTTGGTTAGCGTAGTGTTCCCATATGTAGTATTGAAAAATGAGACCTACAGATTAGAAAAGATATAGTCCCTCTATCCTTTTTTACTTGTGATTCGATCTGGGTGTGGACGCGGGGATTATGAGGGTGAATAAAGTAGTATGAGCTGAAAATAAAGAAGAGAGAGATAGAGATGTGAATGTATTGAAAATAGAGAATGGTATATTAAGAAGCGAGGATAACAAGTAAATAAGAAAAACTTGTAAACTCTAGATGACAAAGTAATCGGGCACAGAAGGAGTATAATGTATATACTATAGCCCTTGGTAGTTACTGCTCTCACCTAACCACTCTATTAATCGGACCCAATTTACAATGTTACCTGAGTGGGTGATGGTCACACAATTTTTCTTAACTGCATGCACATGGATAAAGACATTTGCTCTTGATAACATTATCTATCTGTTGTAAACATAACTCCTTCTTTATTCTTGTCTCATTCCGCCATTGGGCAGAGGAAGTAGAATATCATGTATCAGCAGCAGGCTGTCTGGATTTTTGTTTTGAGAAATGGGCTAGGCTGATTTTTAGTGGGATTATGGCGTGCCATCTATATAAGGAAGGAAAAAACAACAGAACAGAAACATCGGCTCCTACCTCTGCTCTCCTTTCTCTAACGGTTACTTCCTCTCTGGTGCTTCCTCTAGCCCATACTCCATGCCGCTTCCCCTGTACCCTTGCTCTGATCCGATGCCCTGCGGAACGTGATACACAAGGTCCTGATGTCTCTCATCCACACTTCGCGACATCATGATGTGAAGAGGATATGTCAAAGCAGGGGATGAGGGGTTTTAGTGCACTATAGGATATCTGTAGCCTCTAGCAAGCCATTTATCCGATGGAAGTTTCATGAAATACGCAGTATTTGTAGTCAAAATGTCTCTGGTGAAATAAAGAATCACAGCTATGGATGTTGTTTTGTTTTAGTGAGCTCCAGCTCAGTGACCACATTTACTTGACCACGCAGATTAAAAAATCGTCATGCGTAAGAAGTCTAGCATGGTGAGAGAGATTGTATTTTCTTCTCTATTTTCCATTTAATTATATTACTAAAAATGAAGGGCTCAGGTTTTGTTTTTCATACCTCTTGGACTTGGAGGGAAAGTGGGCTACTGTACAAGGACTCTATTAATACCGACCTTGGATACCAAATATTTGGTTTCGATACATATAAATCTGAGACAAACATCAATGATTAAAAACTGGAGGAACTATATATATTTCTAACACTGACAGACAGTATCAGGTTTGAGTACACCGAGATTATAATGTCCGTGCACAAGATCGCTATGTATGATCCGCATGTCCTTTGCTGCTCATTGGCATGTACTACCTCATGATATGAATTCAGTGGACAGTACCGGCGGAGTCATGAGAAGGTGTTCTTCGTGCGGCAGGACATGACTTACATGATGAGAGCACAAGATCACCTTCGATGTTGGTCCTGAGCCGACAGCCTGCCAGGTCGACTCGCTGAGTTTGGCCCCTCCACACTGCTGCCAGCACTGCAACCCTGAGGAATTACCCTGGCACACTTTGTCGTCATATGTCCCATGCAGACATGCTGCTCTTATGCACGGTGAAGTTCAGCTGCTGCGCCGGATAGTGGCTGGCATGGAAAACCTCGAACAATTGTAGAAGTAGGTGTTGGGTGATTCATGGCACATGCAACTGGATTATACCCTCCTCGTTGCTGTCTCTCACGATATGGAACATCTACTGTGACTACGAAATTCCTGAGGTCTCCCATGCCTGAGCTGGCATCATGGTATGAAGAGGAGTATCATGTTGTAAATTACAATGAGGAGCAGTTGGGCACTAGCTAGGTACACTGTTGTAGCTTACATAGGCATGCAGTCCGTGGCAGTTAATGTCTAAGCATCAAGCATGTTGAGATGTGGGAAAACTGACACCTGCAGTACTATCTATTTTTATGTGATGTGGGAAAGATAACCAGCTATGCGGTATCTTTCTTTGATTGCCATCCATTCTAACATTTTGTTTATTGTGGCATATATTGGTTGGAGGTAATTTAACGCGTGCTCTCTCCATCAAACAATATAAGCATTTAAAGGAGTTTAACTTCTCCAACTATATAAACATTTGAGAGATGTGAAGTTAATAAATGAAGTGTAGATGGATGGGTAGGAAACTTTTTGTGTGATAAAAGTAGGGATGTGGTAATCTTTACAATCCATCCATGTTTTGTGTAACATTTCGTGTTTCTAAATAAGAAGTCATTTTGTTCAAATTCGAAATCGCGGAAACCGAGCTCAAAAAGGATTTAAATTAATTCCAAGTAGTTGCATTTAAGTTTGAAATTAAAAATGTGAGTTCAAAATTTTCAATGAAATGTGGTGAAACAAAATTCTCTCTTGAAACCTTTTACAACAATTTGAATTTTAGAAGTTTTCGTAAAATTTTAATTGAGGTTTAAAGGTTTTACATAAATTATTTCGCTCCAAAAGACTGCCTGTATTTAAAATTCAATATAATTTTATTTATTTCAATTTTGAGTTTCGTCCCAAAATAAAAGTTGTTCCTTTTGAAAAGTTCTAACAGACTACAAAATTTTAAAATTTTTAGAGCTCAGGAAGTCATGCTTTTGGATTAAAAACAGAAAGCAGCGCAGGAATTCAGAAAAATCAGGAAAAAGAAAAAGGACGCGGGACCCGCCTGTCAGCGACTCCACCGCCTTCTTCCTCCTCCTCCTGTCATTCGCCGCCACCGCACAGGCCAGCTGCCGCGCGCGCCTTTTTCTTCGCCCTGCATGCTCGCCACGAAGCAAAGACGTGTCCCCGAGTTGGCGCAAGTAGTACCCCTCCCACCGAGCTCCTTCCTCCTCCCTCATTCTCTCTTCCACCTCCGGCCGCCTTTGCTCTCATCGACGCCACGTCGGAGCACTCTGGCCAAGCCGTCTCCAGCTCCCGATCCTCGACGGAGAACTGTGCCAGCGCACCCTCCAGCTCTCCCACACCTTAGCCCACCTCCTCTTCCAATGCACGCGCCCGATTTCGATGTTTCTCCAAATATCGAGCTTGGAGCTACCGGTTGGACTTCGGCCAAATCCTCAAGCTCCAGGCGATTTCCCTTCAATTCCTTCTGGTTTCAGGCTTCTTCCTTACTATTGCATTTCCTGGGACAAGAATCAATTGATTTCGTAGCCGTTGGTGCCGATAATCGAGCTCCCCATGACACCCGTTCGTCAGAACCCGTGCCACCTCGCCGTGGACAGACCATCTCCAGCCATCTTCGTCGACGACAACCTCGACGCCAACCTTCTCCATCTTGCAGTGAAGCTCTCAGTGCTTAAGAAGTTGTTTCTCGTCGTCGGTACCGCCTCCGCCACCTTGCCAGAGCATGCTCAGGACCACCTCTCCGCCGCGAGCCAATTCCGGTGAGACCTCCACCGCGTCGACCCCCCTTAGCGAGCACCCTCGGCCGTGGTGATCCTTTTAGTGTCGTCTCCTCCTTGTTTTAGTCGCCGGCAAGCAGCTCCGGTGAGCGCACCGCCGCTGACTGGCGAGCCGGCCGCTCCAAGCAGGCCAGAGACTTGCGGCCTGCCACAATGGGCCCATCGTGGCTCAGCCCACCCGGCTGAAAATTTTTATATTGTGAAATAATTTATTAGATTACCAGAAATCAGTTTCAAAATTCTAAAATTCGTAGAAACTTCATTATAGCTCAAAAAATTATGAAATAAATTTTGTAAGGATCCTCTCAACTAGAAGTATATTCTGAAGCTAACTATTTTTCATTTCATGCATAAAATTAATTTATATAATTCAGATTATATAATAATTCATTAATGCATTATCAATATTCCTTGGCATGATAAAAACTTGAAAAATTTAATTTTCTTTTCTTTAGTCAAACTCTCTGTTTTAGTATAGTTCCATGTTTTGTTTTCTTCAAAATAATTTTTTATATGATTTATCTTGCTTAAATTCTATTTAATCTATTATAAATCCATTTGACTTCAATAAATCTTGAAATTTTCTACTTTTCTGTTTCTTTAGTTAAATATTATGTTTTAGAAAAATTTTGTATTTAATTTCATCTGAAATTATTTTAAAATGATTTATTGTGTTCACGCGGTATTTAAATTCATTATAAACCCATTGGAATTCAATAAATTCTGAGAATTTCTCAAAAACTATTTTATGACCTTTCTGATTTTTATGAACAACTTAAGTTATGTTTTATGTTTTCAAAAAAACATTTTAAAGAAGTTTTGCAACTAAATTTGTATCTTTTGAAAATAAAAAGCTGTCATCGCATGTGATTTTTTTATTTAAAGTTAAACACCATTATAATTCTTTTCTTTGCATATCATTCGTGTTAGGAACCAACCCATCTGAAGAGGAGCGTGGAGTTATTCCTTTGGCAAAGAAAGCTAACTTTGAGCAAGCCCAGGCAAGCCTCGGTGCATTAACCTTGTTTTAAATTTTTGTTTTATCACTATGTATTATATAGCTAATATATTGCGCATTAAGTTGTAAGAGTTGTTTGAAACCTTAGAATGCATGATAGTATCAATTACCTCTATTGAGTATATATTGGTATAGGTAACTCGATGTAGAGCTAGGCTATGACTTCTAATCAACGGTAGAAGTCAAGTGAATGAAAAACCTCACTCATGAGATTATAGGTTAGACTTTACTCCACACTTGAATAAACCTGAGACCGGGCGGGGATAGAGTATAGAAGGGATTGAGAAGGCTGGGCCTTCGCGGTGGTAGCCCCGTCTGTGTCGGTTAAGGACCGATTCGAGTGTGGCCCTGTTGAGCAAGTTTAAACGTACCGAATACATACTGAGGACATGAGACCCAAAAAACTGATGTAGCAAAACACCATAGTGATTGGACGACCTCCACCTCTCTTTTGGCGGCGGCGGAGGAGAGCCTTGTGTCTAACCATGGATATGTCCTATGTAGTGATCGCATGGAGGACCCTTGCTCGGGAGAGGTGAGCCTGTTCGGACCGACCCTATGGGTTGAGCGAAAGGTGGCCACGTGCGGCTTCCGAGAAGCGTGTAGTGTCGTGTACTTTGAGTTTTCCCAGCTAGTGTAAATCGATTATAATCGCTGTCTCTCACAGTAACGAGTACCGCTTGTTCACTGCGTCATGTCGTAGTACTAATGTATTCTCTCTGTTTCCAAATAATTGCCAGTTCCACCAAAACACTTCCGTTCACATCTCTATCACTTTTCACTGCACATTCTCTCCTCCAAATGCACTCTTTCTTATTTCAAATGACGATTAATTGGAAACAGAGGCAGTACGTAAACCTAATCAATAATATGAAATGTTTGTTTAGTTCATAGTAAATTGCTTGGTTACCATGATTGATATAGTTATAGAGCAAACTAAATTTATCTTCCGTGAACTTAATCTACCGCTAAAATTTTAATATAAGGATTCACTATACTAGCGCTGGTTTTGCAAATGGCCATTCCATATGAGTCAGCCTCATTATATCCTTAGAGTCAGCTGTAGTTGGCCACGTTGACGGGTAAGACTTGTTGAGCATTTGAATGCTCAGGGCTTGGCTCTCTGTGGTTTTGTGCAGGTGGTTTCTCTCTCCCTCCTTTGGACTAACTGGCAGAAGCAAACTCGATGGTGGCTATGTCCGTTGGAAGCTTTGCTCGTCGCGCTGCTATTTGCGTGTTGCTAGAGGATGCATCGTATGGGCTCGATGGCATCTTGTGTATAGTCTCTAGGAAACCCTAATATAGGTTATTGCTTTTGCGTTTTCAAAAATCTTAGTTTTATGAACTTAAGCAACAGTTTGTAGTATATTTTATGGTGCTTGAGTTGTACTGTTAATCCTCGCTTCGCCGAGTGACACTCGATAAGATCCTGTGTCGATGGATCATCTCTTCTATGGAGCGGTCTGTCACAGCTTGCATTGCATCACCTACAAGGGACTCACATCATCCACGATAATAACAGGCCAGGATCAGTGGCAGAGCTAGGATTTAGTGTTCGGTATTCTTAAGATAATGAACTATTATCTTAAAAAGACATAAATGTTCACTAATGAATTTAAAGTACTAATAGTTGACATGATAGTTTGAATTAAAAACATAACAGAAAATACAAAATATGTAAAGAAATTATAAATTCTAATCCATTCTGAGTCTTTTTTGGAGTTTGTGATATTGTGTTGTTTGTTTTATGACTATAACATGAAGATGCACATATATAGTCCATATTTTTTCCCATGAGCTGGGTATTCATGTGAATACTCAGGCATCATGGGAGCGCCGCCCACGGCCAGGATGAGGCATCGATGGCACATGACATGAGAAGAAAAAAATGGACTGGAAACACCGTCTGGGGTCACATAATTGAGGTCAAGCCGAGATGAAAGATAAGGTATCTGTCTACTGTCCTAAAAGGTAATTACAGTAGATCTTATGTTTTTCATAGTAGATTGTAATGGCTACGCATTGTGTAAATTGTAAAAACACAACGGATCAGGTGCTTGCTGGCTCATCACTGTAGCGGATGTCTCCATCAATCAACAACTGCATGGGCGAGTTCTCTCACAAAACCATGTGCAATGTGATATACAATTTCCTGACGTCTCCCATCCACACTTTTGCGACAGCATGATGTGAAGAGATTTGACAAAAAGTAGAGGATAGATGAGGGGTTGTAGTGCAGTATAGGATACTTGTAGCCTCTAGAGAGCCATATGTCCGATGGAAGTTTCATGAATACGTGCTATTTGTAATCAAAATTTCTCTAGTGCGGAAAGTATCACAGTTGTGAATATTCCTTTCGATTTACTGTGCTCCCTTGACCAGATTTACTGGACAGCGCAGATTAAAAATTGTCATGTGCAGGATTTTTCTTTGCTCCATATAACCGGTAAACAAACATACATCTACTCCACTTACTACTGTCGACTAATTTTAGAGCAACTAGTTGTTAGAGGGATCATGAATAGCAAGTTAAAGAAATAAAAAACCATGTACACTTACGCAAATATGACAATTAAATCAAAAAATAAGAGAGTTTAGAGAATTGAATCCCCCACAAAATTGAGTGGCCAACGAGGTACAGCGTTACTTAGAATTCAAATGCACGGATATACAAATCATTTCATATATACAATCAGTTTTGCGGTATGTAGCATTTATTACTTTCAATATTTCACACTATATCGTCCTTCCACTTCATATTTGTTTTCCTCTTCCTTTTACATGCTTGAGCCCAGAGGACAGTCAACTTTGTAAGGTATTCTATGTCTGGATCTGACTGGTGAAACTAACTCTTTTAGCATGGTTTTGCGACATTGTTGCCGTGAGTGCTTTATTGTGCCATTGATTGCTGGCTAACAAAAACTTTTCAGTTCGTGAAGTAAAGTTTCTTCGAGCTGCTAATGTGCTGATGGATACCCCAGTACGCTTTCCAGAAAGTGGCCGTGATTCCCAACATCCTGATGTCTTCCATGCCCAAATTAAGCAACGACACTTTTGAGATGAGACCTGTTGCAAGAAAGAATGAACTAGTGTGCTAGATGCGGTATTGCGTAGCCTATGTTTGGCTCAAGTTTTATGTAATACTATGTGGCACTTAGCCCGCATATTCACAACCACAAAGTACCCAGAAAAGAAAATTTACTTGGAAAGTGACAATAGCGTGAACGTTGCTTTAGTTCCATACTCTCAACATTAACTGCTGGTAGCTCGATTTTCATTATGTGATTTTCTAACTGTACCACATACTCCATCCGATTTTAAAATATTAACACCGTTAACTTCTAACATTGTGTTTAACCATTCGTCCTATTAAAAAGTATTAAAATAACATATATTTTGTTATAAGTTATTTTATTATTAGAAGTACCTGAAACATGACTAATTAATAATTTTACACAATTGAATATTTTTTTTAAATAAGATGAAAATTCTTAAAGATGATTTCAGAAGTCAATGATGTCAATATTTTAAAATTGGGGGAGTATATATCCTAATCCCTTTTTAGTTCCATAATTTTAGTTTTAGTCAGTTCATATAAAAATGTGAAGATAAGGCTTTTTGACACTAAAAATAGAAGAAATTCCAATCTCCCTAATTCACGCCACCCCTATTTCCATTCCAAATCCCCCCCCCCCCCCCCAACACACACACAAAATAAATTTTTCTGCTACGTATTTTTTTGCAAAAGAAAAATCTGCTTTTTAGCTAAATGGTTGTCACATGTTTCCTTGTAACTCGATTTTTTTGTCACATTTATTGTTAACTCAGGTGGCGCACACACACATACAGTGAAATCCGTGTCAAGTTTTTCACCTTTTAGAAATCAAGTTTGTGGTGTCACGTACATTGTCTAATTAGAATGATAACCACACACGCTGTATCATGCCGGCCTTTTATTGTTTTTTGCGACATAGAAGAGATATTCTATTCATTTGATGTAAAATTACAATCTTGAGCTAACAATTCCTGCACACATAGAGGAGCTTGAATGCACCAAACGCGTCAAAATGCTGAATATTTTGTACCCTTAGCTAAGTGCAAGCTTATGTGATATTATCCTGCCTTCTCACTATATTAAAAATGTCTTTTTATTCTTGTAACTCAATCAATTTAGTGTTGTGACACTAGTTGTCCAATTTAGGATAAAAACGACCAGCTGAAAATCAGGTACCTCGGCCATTCAATCGCTTTACTTTTCAAAACAAAAAAAAAGTAACTTCCCAACCCTTTGCTTCCAGTTTCCAAAATAAAAGTATGATTTCCCGAATGAAAAATAAATAAAAAATTATTGTACTACTACCCCATACTAGGAAGTAATAGGCCACATTGTCCGCAGAATGGTCCGTTGATAGTCATTTGGGACTATCATAAAATCTCTGTTTCAATCACTGACGGATAGCACATCAGCTTTGGAATCAAGATGATAGCAGTGTACAGGATAGCTATAATCAACACACCTCGTGAGATGAATTCAGTAGACAGCAGCCGCGCGCAGTTGAGTTAGTATGCGTCCTCAGGTGCGGGCGGTGTACCTGCATGCCAAGACTCGCCGAGCTGACCGCCGGGCACGCCAGACTCGCCGAGCTCATCGCAGAGTGCGGCCTCTCCACGCTGCTGTTAGCACTGCGACACTGAGGAATCACTATGGCACGCTGTCAGATGTGTCATCAACCTCCGATCCCACACCCGCCGCTGATGCACTGGTGCACGGCGAGGTTCTGATGCCGCGGCGTACACTTGTCTGGCCCGACCGACCTCTTATCATTCTAGTAGGTGTTGCATGATTCACGGCGCGTGCAGCTGGATTATAGCCTCCGTGCAGCTGGATTATAGCCTCCTTGCTGTTATCACTCTCGTCGAGGGTGAACTATTGTGACTACGAGCTTCCTGAGGTCTCTCATGCCTGGGATGCCCATCTTGATAATGATATGAAAATTTCCATATTGTAAGTTAGCATGAGGGTCTGTTGGGGATGTTTACACTGGTGTAGTTTATATGGACATCCAATACGTGGCATTTAAGGTCCAAATGGCAAACATATTGAGACGTGACACCGGCATTATGGTTAGAGATAATTTAATGCGTGCTGTACTTACAGTGATTGAGTAGAATGTTACTGTATTGCATTGCATCACCTACCTGGACTCATATTATTCACGGTAGTGACTAGTATCAATTACAGTTGCAAATCTTTTCACCATGCAGAACACCGTCCTGTGCATGCATCACCTACAAACTGTATGAAACTATTTATTGGTGCAACCTAAGCAGCTCAGTGATCTCAGAGGGTTCAGATGTAAATCGGGCCACTGTTTTCTTCCCGACAGCTATAAAGGAAGTCATGCATCTGTATCGCAGATGCCGCCTTAAGCACTGATACAGTCACTCTAATCATCGTGCTCCTGCAGGTCTCATTCATGTGATACTTGATCTACAATATGTCTTCAAGGTCTATCCTGCTACTTGTTAAGTTCAGGTAGCTAGACTGAAGAATGATGATTTTTGGTATTCCAGACGCTTGTGCTAGTCCACAAATTAGAAAAGATATAAAATCCATATAAAGCTGCGGGACATGATGGGGCCTATGTATGACAGGCCCTAAGAGATTGTATTAGCCTGTTGGACCCATTAAGCATGCGCTGCCCATCTACCCGTTCGCTGAAAGCTGGTCTTCCTATCGCTGTGTCCCACTCCCATGCTTTGTCGGCGTCTATGAAGTCCACAAGCAATTACAGCTAAATTCCTACAATGTCCATCGTATTTCTAATTTGACCCATCGACTAGTTTACCAGCAACAGCTTAGATGTATGATTCTTACAATTGGACAGAGCATTGACCCGCGATTTACAAATGGATGGAAAACACCGTCTGCATACTGTAACATAATTTGGGTCCAGCCGAGACGAGAGGGATCTGTCTACGTACTATCCCGAAGGGTAATTACAACAGATCATATGTTTTAACAGTGGACTGTAACGACTACACATTGTAAATTGTAAAAACATAACGGATCGGGTGCTTGCTGGCTCATCACAGGAGTGGATCTCTCCATCAATCAACAACTGCAGTCGAGCTTGAAAATAACAAAATGCCGAATGTTTTGTATGCTTAATTAGCTAGTTGTGCAAGCCCATGTGCTATTAAATTACATTTAGCTCTCTTCTCACTGTATTAACAATTAATGTATTTTTATTATTTTAACTCAATCAATTTAGTATTGTGACAATATTGTCCAAGATAAAAACGACCAGCTGAAAATATGGTACCCCGGCCATTTAATTGCTTTGCATTCCAAAACAAATAAAAAACAGATATGAATTCAGTAGACAGCAGCCACAGCAGAGTTATGAGAATGCGTTCTGCATGCGGGCGGTCCACAGACCATGAAAGAGCATTTCCTTTGGCTTTGACGCCGAGCGTCTGTCCGGGCACGCTGACTCGCCGAGGTCGCCACAATGAGCGGCCACTCCACGCTGCTGGCAGCACTACCACGCTGAGGAATCACGATGCACGCTTTGTCGTCAACGTCCCGCACATGCCGCTCATGCACCGGTGCACGACAAGGTTTTGATGCTGCGGCGTTCACGTGTCTGGCCTGGCCGACCTCTTATCATTCTAGTAGGTGTTGCAGGATTCAGACGCGTGCATCTGAATTATGGCCTTCTCGCTGATGTCTCTCTCTCTCCGAAGGATGACTATTGTGACTACGAGCTTCCTGAGGTCTCCCATGCCTGGGTTGGTATCATGATACGAAAATTTCCATATTATAAGTTACAATGAACGCACGTTGGGCAATATAGGTACACTGTTGCAGCTTATATGGACATGCAACACATGTCGTTTTAAGTTATCTAAGGGACAAACAAGTTGAGACATGGGAAAACTGACACCAGCAGTGTAGTACAAGTATTATTTACTTATGTGATATGGGAATGATAGCCAATTAGTATGTGGTGTCTATCTTTGATTGTACTGTGCCATATATTGGTTGGAGGTAATTTAACGCATACTGTACATAAAGTGAGAGTAGAATGTGACCGTGTTGTATCGCATCACCTACATGGGACTTACTGTGATAGCCTCAAAAATCCCAATTTAAATAACACTCAAACAATTTCCTATTTTTCCTACACCCTCCTTTACTTTTCTTTTAATAGAAAAATCTCGCAAAATGAACATAAACTCAAAAAGGGGAAAATTTCAAAATTTAAAATTTGAACCTTGATAAGTGCTTGAGTACAATTTTTCCTTTTCGGGATTTATCGAATTTGTTTGATTTGAATTTGGAAGCTTTTCAAAAAAAAAGGGAGAGAAAAAGAAAAAAAAAGAAAAACAACCCCCTCCCGCGGCTGGGCCGCCCCCGGCCCAGCACCGCGCTCCACGACCCGCCACCCCACTCCCGCTCCTAGCCCACTCCGCCCTCGGCCCAGCGCCACGCCCCCTCTCCCTAACTCTTTCCGGCCACGCCGCGCACGCGAGTCGGCCCCA
>BCLH01000159.1:185114-206873 GCA_001602315.1 Zoysia pacifica | reverse complement strand
CCCCGAGCCTTGCCGGCTGGCGCGCTCGACGCCGCATCCGCTCGGCAAGCCCCGCCCATCGCGTCACCGTGTCCGCTCAGCGCCACGTCGACCTCCGTCACGCACAGCTCCGCCTGACTTCTCTGCTCCACCGCGTCGTCGTCGCTCGACGGAGACCGGCCGATTGATGGCACGCCGCCCATGCTACCACCTCCCGCGCGTCATCCACAGCGCACCAGGCTCCTGTCACAACGGCGTATCGCGCGGCAGAGCTCGCCCATCTCGCGAAAATGCCACCACCTACCCCCGCCATTGCCCGGTCGCCGCCATGCCACCCTTCTCCGGCCGCATTGCCCGCTATAAAAGCTCTTCGCGCAGCCTTCCGACCTCACTGTGCCACAGCGCAGCTCACAGGTCGGCTTCTATCTCTCTCTCGGGGCTAATTTTTGTTTTCCCTTCCGACCTCTGCCGCCGCCGCACCGTCAAATTGCTCGCCGCCAGTCACCGTGGCACCGGCCCGACCGGGGCTCCCGCCTCACCGTCGCCCACACAACCTCCCTAGCTCGTCGGCACAGTTGAATCGCTCACCGCGAGGCCCCGTGCTGAACACCACCTCCCGCCGCCGCGCACTGTCGCACGACCTTCGGTCACGACAACCATGCCCGCCGACCGTAGCACCCACGCACTGCCCATAGCGCCCCGCAGAAGCAAAAACGTGCTTCAATGCGCCCGCCGCCGTCGCGCCACCGGCCACGAGACGCCAGGCCGCTGGCGGGCTGCGCCCATGCGTCAGCCACACAGCAAAACTGCTACGGCCACCCACTCCAATGCACAGAGAAATTTAGTCTCAGCCCAGTTTTAGTCCAAATAAATTTCCAAAAAATTTCAAGAAAATCCCCACTTTGCAAATACACCCCTAAACAGTGAAAACCCATGTAGCAAGACCTAATTGTCTCCACGAATAACCACATTAGTCCTCCCATTTATAGGAAATTACAAAAAGGCCCATGCACCCTATTTTCACCGTTATTACTACATAACACCTCCGATTACTGAGATCTTTACACCAATAGAACCGATTAACCGAACCCTACGTTATAGAACCACTTACCACCTCGAGAAACTTTGTTAAGTTTGGTGTCTATTCGATCTTTGTTTTATGCTCTCTTCCATACAATTTATTTACTATCTACTGTTTTCTCGCATAGACGACGCAGCGCTCGGAGACGAAGAGATCGACGACCCAGAGTACGAAGAAGAGCCTGAGTCCACTTTCAAAGGCAAGTCCTAACCTCTTGACCATCTTGCTCCTAGTTTTCGCTATGCACTTATAGACCTATATGCTTGCATGTTTGTACTTATATGCTTAAAACATTGTGTAGTTACAGACCTACTTGCTATACATGTATTTATATTTATGTTAGTTACTTACTCTCATTAAATATGAATACTGCCTTGTTACCCATTGATAACACCCCCTTGATAACCATAGGATTTTCTTCGTTAGTATTTTAACGAACAGAAAGTTGCCTTGAGATTAGATTGCTTACGAACCCTTATACGATGTAGTGCATTGCCACACTATACACCAATCATCTTATGAAATGTGTTAAAATGAGTTTGGTGGTGTGTGTAAAATAAGGTGGGATGGGTGTTAGTGCAACTGGTGCTAGGTGATGGGAAGGGATAATGTTGTTGGTCGTGGGGCGGGCTCCTATAGCTGTGTGCGGTGTATAGGGTTCGGACTAGTCCACCTGTCATGGACGAGCGCCGTCCTTGCCATATAAGGACCGGTTCATCGGACCTCAACGTAGTGATTTCGTGCAACCACAGAACCTATCTGAGCGGGACTCACTCCACCTCCTTGGTCGTCCACTTTGACCCCTAAGGCGGTCAGATAGTACACAGGTCGCAGGAGCAGACGAGAGATACTCCCGTTTCGGCCTTCGATTACAGCTATAGCCCGCGCCATGGGATCGTATGACCACGGGTATAGCCCACTGGTTTTCATAATTACCCATTTGTGTGGGGTCCCAAAGAGTAGACATGGATGATCTAGACCCACGGTCTGGCTACGGGAATGTGTTATCACGTCATCGGAGGGCAGGCAAAATCCCTGAGGGATGACCCCTGTTAGTATCTTGAGGCGGACTTTGTGGACGCCTTAGTGTGTGTTGGGGTGAACGTTATGCGACTCCGTTGATCAAGAGGAGCGTAGCCTGTGGGTACAGTGTCCAACCTCTGCAGAGTGTATAACCCATCCGGAACGGCCGTTGTCATGGTATTGATATGCTACAGCTTGGGCTCACAATGATTAGTCTTGACCTTCATCCTTGATAGTGTGAGTGGGTGTAGCCACCCGTGTTTTGAAAAGTATCTGGCTGGGATAGTGGAGGCCCACCCAGTTAAAAGATGATAACTGGCGGGAATGGAGACTAATCCCCCAGGTCCACCCACTAAAATACTGATAGAATTAAGAACACGTCCACCCCTATTTTGAAAACCCTTTTGTAGCAAAGCCTGCATAAAACTGACCTTTCGCTGAAAAGAATAACCCTAACCTCTCCTTGTTGGCCCTATAAACATGACTACAGCTAAGTACAGGGTTAGGGCTTGCTGAGTACTCTTGTACTCACCCTTGCTATGTCGATCAGATGGAGAAGAAGATGAAGCCGGCCTCGATGGCAATGAGTAAGAGCATCCCGCACGCAAGTTTGCCTGTGGCTTTGCTTTCCATTTTCCCCTTTTATGTAATGTTTGTGCGAGGATGATTGATGCTCCTCGTTGGCTTGTAACTTAAATCTTGAGTCTAAGACTACTATTTGGGACAATATATGAAATATTACTGATATGAGCTGTGAAACTACGATGTTCGTGCGTACCAACTATTGATCTAGGGATTGGTACAGTGTTCACGAGATATCCCAAAAATAAAATATGACAGAGTGGTATCAGAGCCATACTTGCCCGTAGGACGAGACCCTGAGGATTCTAACTGTAGGGGAGATGTATTTTGAAATATAAACTATTTATAAAACCCCAGAACTCCATATCTTTCTCTTCTCTGCTATATTTATAAAACTTAATTTACTGACTCTGACTACTTTTCCTTGCAGATGGATGCGGATGACGGATGGCAGTACTTGGGAGCCGAGGTTGTTAACCTCATTGGCTTTCCCGAGATTCTAGCTCGCACACTACTTCGGTTTGGCTTCACCACCCCTCCGACATACCGTTGGAAGGACTACGAGGGTGGAGGTTACACAGCCTGCGAGATGGAGGTTCGTCTTCCTCTCGGCTGCATGACTCTGTAGACCGTGGCCTACATCGGGGCCACCTTCTTCGACACTGCGCAGGGCATTGCACGAGAGGCCCTGCTACTCTTCTGTTCGCTGAACCTGGAGACCACTGGGCCTACCCCAGTGAAGTACTTCTCGGTTCTCTCGGACTTTGACTTCCTTTGGAGGCGTCATATGTCCACCCTGCAGAGACCTTTCAGGGTTGTAGACGACCCTACTCTAGTGGAGACTGCTTTGTACCTGACCGCACTCCAGGATCTATGCGACAACTTTCGCGAGCAGTGGGCTATGCAGGCTCATCGAGCTACTGCCGCAGAGGACCAGGCTCATGACCTGCAGACACAGCTCGCCGCTGCTCAGGCACAGCTCACTTCTGTCCAGGCCACTCTCGATGCAGCTCGAGAGTGCGAGGAGACCCTCAACCAGGCTCTTGCAGACCGGCAAGCTGAGCTGGACCACTGGCGCCAGTAGCCTAGGCAGGGAGCGTGCCAGAAGCGCATTGCCCGCAAGCAGGTCTTCGCTCGTGATGCTAGTGGGAGGCGAGTTCTGCCTCCCCACTCCCCAGTCCTAGACCAGGCTACTCGAAGCTCTCTCTCCGAGATGCTTCGTTGTTGGTTTGACGATGAGGGAGGGCCTAGTGGTGGTCCCACCAGAACGAGCCACCACTCCAATCCCGATCCTGGTTCCGACTCTGACTCCAGCCACGGCACCGACACTGGCTCGGGATCGAACCACGACTCTGGAGCTGACTCAGAGTCTCACGACTCCTCCGACGGTCCCCGCAGAATCGCCTACGAGTCCATGGAGACCTTGTCTTGGGCGAGCGATCCCAGCGACTCTGATTGCTACACCACCGACTACTCTGGAAGGCACCCCGTGTTCATCTCAGCCGACATTGTTGACGACTCTGCTAGCGAAGGAGGCGGCACCCCTACAGCCGTCCTCGACCTGATGGAGGAGGAAGAGGAGGACCCGTCTGAGGTTTAGTTCTACTTCGACCCCGTCGACGAGGATCCCAACGTGGAGATCCTAGCTGAGGCACCAGGAGTACCCGAGGTGGATAGCCAGGCCACCCTTGTTGTTTCGAGAGTTGAGCCTATGGATGGCTTCTACACGATTGAGCAGCTGACAGACAACAGGATCGACCTTCACCAGGAGTGGCTCGACTTCCTTCAGGGACTGTGAGAAGCTGACGCGGGTAGGAGTTAGGGGTATGGCAGTTCTTTTGTGATCTTTTGTACTAGGGAGTTAGTGGTGTGTCGGTTGTATTAGTAGTACTTAGAGGTGACTCCCATGTTATCCAGTTAGCCGGATGTAGTGTATCATGCGTAGTCCCATGTAGAACTTGGATGTGATTGTAATATAAGTTATGGATGTATGCTTGTTTGTCTTTCGATCCTTTTCGCTTGCAGCAATGTTGTGTGTTACACCAAGATCACAAACGAAACGAGATTTAATATAATTGTGTGAGAAAAGGAACTAACGCTAATAAGTACATAGACCTCCCCACTCACTCCACCGACTGTTTCTTGCAATCAACAGGATGTCTCCGAAGCGCTCAGCCCGCATTCAAGCTCGTCGGGTTCGCAACCCCAATAATGAGTTACGAGAAGAGCGACCTCGCCAGGGGCGCACCGTCACTAGAGGAGCTCCTGCCAGCCAGCGCCGCTCCACCGGAAGAAACCAAAGGGCACCAGGAAGAGCAAGGGAGGAGGAGGCACAGTCAAGCCACCATGGGGAAAATCAAGTGGCACTCTCTGCTCCCACCCAAATAGCAACACCACCTCCAGTTCAAGGCACTGCAATAGGAGCTGCTAGGACTGCATCCCAAGTAGCAGCCGCGGAACCAGTGCAATGGGCAGATGCGAGAGAAGCATTGCCACATCCACCTGCCACACTGGCAGATGTGATGGCCACCCAGACTCAGCTGCTATATACCATTGCACAAGGGATGGCCGGCCGTGGAGGACCCAGCAACCAAAGCAGAATGTCAGAATTTATGAGACTCCGCCCACCCACATTCGACAGTATTGATGAGGAGCCTCTCGCAGCCGATGACTGGTTGCGTGACATCACCAAGAAAATCGACATGGTCGAGGCTAGCGACCATGAGAGGATCATATTAGCCGCTCACCAGCTTCAGGGGCAGCAGGCGAATGGTGGGACAACTACAGAGAAGCTGCTGCGGATCCCACGGCGATCTGTTGGGACAAATTCCAGCAAGCTTTCCGCTCCTACCACATTCCTGATGGGATTATGAAGATGAAGGCAGATGAGTTTCGGGCATTAAAGCAAGGGGCGATGACCGTTACCCAGTACATCAAGAAGTTCACAAAGTTAGCATGTTCCGCACCTGGGGAAGTTGACACTGATAGAAAGAAGCAGGACCGGTTCCTAGAATGGTTGAGTCATGTTATGCAAGCCCAGCTCATCACCCACATATACTCTGACTTCAACACCCTGATGAACCGAGCCATCCTTCTAGAAAAGGCACAGGAGGGAATGGAAGGAGAACGGAAGCGTAAGTTCCAAGCGTAGAAGATGAAGCAGCAAGACTAGACCCAACGCTTCAAATTCAAGAGGTTCCAGAAGCCCTCATACCAACCGACAATGCAGTACCGTGCCCCTGAAAATACGCCTCAACCTCAGCAGTTCGTGCAGTCCGTCCGCCAACCAGTGGCCCCTCAACAGCTCAAGATCAACCCTGGCTATCCCCAAAACTCCAACATGGTTCGGGTATGTTTCAATTGCCGTGAGCTGGGCCACATGATTGCGAGCTGTCCCCACAATAGGCCACCAACTACTATGCCCACCCACTCTAGGGCCAGAACCGCTGTTTCTGGAACAGCCCGCAACCCTCAGAAGTCAGCAGCCTAGCCAAGAGTGACACAGCAGTACGAACGTGAACGCGTGAACCACATTCACGCGAACAAAGCAGAAGAGGCACCTGATGTTCTACTCGGTGAGTACTTGGTCAACTCCCACTTTGCCATAGTTTTGTTTGATTCGGGAGCTTCGCATTCGTTCGTGTCTTCTCAGTTTGTTGGTAAGCTGGGTTTGTATTCAACCTTGCTCAAGGAGCCACTAATGACAAAATCACCTAGGGCTACCATTAAATGCAAGCTTGGTTGCAAGGGGGTTAAAGTTCTAATAAGTGGGGTAGAGTTTGTAGCAGATTTGATAGTGCTAAGATCAACCGGAATAGACGTTATATTGGGAATGGACTGGTTAACCCAACAAGGAGCCACCATTACCTGTGCGGCCCGAGAAGTAGTCCTCACCAACCATACGGGAATACGAGCCATAAGCCGACCTCGCAGAAGGCACGCCAACCCTATGATATACGGTATAGAAGGGCAAAGAATAGAAGAGGTGCCCGCGGTTTGTGAGTACCCCGATGTGTTCCTAGACGAACTACCGGGTATGCCACCTGATAGGGATGTTGAATTTTTGATTGACCTGATCCCTGGAGCAACTCCCATAGCCAAAAGGCCTTACCGGATGGCGGTAAATGAATTGACAGAGCTTAAGGGGCAGCTAGTCGAGTTACAGGAAAAGGAATTCCTTCGACCAAGCTCATCACCCTGGGGTGTGCCTGTACTCTTCGTACAAAAGAAAGATGGCAGTCTAAGAATGTGCATAGACTATCGGGCATTGAATGAGGTCACTATTAAGAATAAGTATCCCTTGCCTCAAATAGATGATCTCTTTGATCAGCTAAAAGGGGCAAAGTACTTCTCCAAATCGACCTGAGGTCAGGATACTATCAGTTGAAAATCAGGGAGAGCGACATTGAAGACGGCGTTCGTGACTAGGTATGGTCAATATGAGTCTACAGTGGTGCCTTTTAGGCTAATCAATGCCCCAACGTACTTCATGAACTTGATGAACAAGATATTTATGGAGGAGTTGGACCATTACGTCGTGGTGTTCATAGATGACATACTCGTCTACTCGAAGAGCGCTGCCGAACATGAAGAGCATCTTCGAGCCATGTTGGCACGGCTAAGGAAACATCAACTCTACACCAAGTACAGCAAATGTGAATTTTGGTTATAAGAGGTGTCCTTCCTAGGACACATCATCACCGCCCAAGGAGTAGCAGTTGACCCCACCAAAGTAGAAGCAGTCATGAACTAGAAGCAACCCACCATTGCCGCGAAAGTAAGAAGTTTCCTCGGATTGGCCGGATACTATAGGAGATTTATTGAAGGATTCTCAAAGATAGCCAAGCCAATGACTGAGCTGACCCAGAAAGATAAAAGGTTTGAATGGACGCTACGGTGTGAGCAGAGTTTCCAAACTCTAAAAGAAAAACTTACATCCGCCCCAGTATTGATATTACCCGATATACACAAGGATTTCATAGTGTACTACGATGCATCACGACAGGGGCTAGGATGTGTTTTGATGCATGAAGACCGAGTAGTGGCATACGCGTCACGTCAACTAAAGAAGCATGAAGAGAACTACCCCACCCTTGATCTTGAGTTAGCCGTAGTGGTCCATGCGCTGAAGATTTGGAGGCATTACTTGATCGGAAACAAGTGCAAGATATATACAGATCATAAGAGCCTGAAATACATCTTCACCCAGACAGAGTTAAACCTGAGGCATCGAAGGTGGTTAGAACTGATCAAGGACTATGAGCTGGACGTCCAATATCACCCCGAGAAGGCGAATGTTGTAGCAGATGCCTTAAGTCGCAAAGCACACTGCCACCATGTCCAGAAGTTGACCAAAGAAATCAAGCTGATCCAAGAAATGGAGAAGTTGAAACTATGTGTCATACCTTCTAGCATGGTAAACACCCTGGAAGTAACTCCTACCTTGGAATTAATCAAAGAAGAAAAAGCTCCACGACTTCGAGTAGAAGAAGACAGAACAGTATGGCATGAACAGTGGATCTACGTACCCAGAGTGGAAGCACTAAGGAAAATAGTGCTAGAGGAAGCACATGGTTCAGCATACTCGATCCATCCGGGATCGACACGGATGTACCAAGACCTAAAGCAGAAATACTGGTGGGAAGGAATGATAAGGAAGACAGCCGAATTTGTGGCTCGATGCGACATTTGCCAGAGGGTGAATGCCGAACATCAGAAACCTGCAGGATTGCTACAACCGCTACATGTTTCGACTTAGAAGTGGGATGAGATCTCCATGGATTTCATCATGAGATTACCCCGCACTCAGAAAGGAAACGACGCCATCTAGGTCATCGTGGACCGACTTACCAAAGTTGCCCATTTCATTGGCATCAAGAAGAATGCTCGAGGTGACAAGCTAGCACAACTCTACATAGACAACATCCTGAAATTGCACGGGATACCGGTACGAATAGTATTAGATCGAGGCTAACAATTCACCTCTTACTTCTGGAAGAGTTTACAGGGTTTGCTAGGGATGAAATTGGATTTCAATTTAGCCTACCACCCACAGACGGACGGTCAAACGGAGAGAGTGAATCAGATACCGAAAGACATGCTCCGTGCCTGTGTACTGACCTATGGAAAGGACTGGAAGAAAAGCCTGGCCTTTGCCGAATTCTCGTACAACAACAGCTATCAGACCAACCTACAGATGGCACCTTATGAGGCATTGTAAGGACAAAGATGCAGAACCCCGCTAATGTGGTCCCAAGTCGGGGAAC
Organism: Zoysia pacifica; assembly: GCA_001602315.1. NCBI lineage: Eukaryota > Viridiplantae > Streptophyta > Magnoliopsida > Poales > Poaceae > Zoysia > Zoysia pacifica. Next base: position 197,942 of record BCLH01000159.1, on the reverse strand, counting down.
GATCATTCTTCGGCCCAGCTCTTATAAAGGAGGCAGAGGAAAAGGTGGCAGAAATTAGGAGCAAACTGAAAACAGCACAGAGTAGACAAAAAAGTTGCGCTGATAATCGTCGAAGGGAGTTGGCCTTCGAGGAAGGGGACCACGTGTATCTAAAAGTATCACCAATCCGAGATACTAGAAGATTTCAAGTTCGGGGGAAGTAGACGTGGATGATCTAGACCCACGATCTGGCTACGGGAATGTGCTTTCGCGTCATCGGGGGCAGGCAAAACCTTTGAGAGATGACCCCTGTTAGTATCTTGAGGCAGACTTTGTGGACGTATTGGTGTGCGTCGAGGTGAATGTTATGTGACTCCGTTGATCAAGAGGAGCATAGCCTATGGGTACAGTGTACAACCTCTGCAGAGTGTATAATCAATCTAAAATGGATGTTGTCACGGTATTGACACGCTACAGCTTGGGCTCACAAGGATTAGTCTTGACCTTCATCCTTAATAGTGTGAGTGGATGTAGCCACCCGTGTTTTGGAAAGTATCTGGCTGGGATAGTGGAGGCCCACTCAGTTAAAAGATGAGAACTGGCGGGAATGGAGACTACTCCCCCAGGTCTACCCACTAAAATACTGATAGAATTAGGAACACGTTCACCTCTGTTTTGAAAACTCTTCTGTAGCAAAGCCTGCATAAAACTGGTCTTTTGCTGAAAAAAATAACCCTAACCTCTCCTTGTTGGCCCTATAAGCATGACTACAGCTAAGTACGGGGTTAGGGCTTGCTTGCTATGTCGATCAGATGGAGAAGAAGATGAAGCCGGCCTCGATGGCAATGAGTAGGAGCATCCCGCACGCAAGTTTGCCTATGGTTTTGCTTTCTGTTTTTCCCTTTTATGTAATGTTTGTGCGAGGATGACTGATGCTTCTCGCTGGCTTGTAACTTAAATCTCGAGTGTAAAACTACTATTTGAGACAATATATATAATATTACTGGTATGAGCTGTGAAACTACGATGTTCGTGCGTACCAACTATTGACCCAAGGATTGGTACAGTGTTCACGAGATATCTCAGAAATGAGATATGACACTTACATTATCCACGGGAGTGACTATTAATTACAGTTGCAATTATTTTCATCATGCAAAACGCCGTCCTGTGCATTCATCTACTTTTGCAAGAAACTGTACATGAAACATTGATTGGTGCAACCAAAACAGCTCAGTGATCTCAAAGGGTTCAGATTTATATAGGACTGCTATCTTTCTTCCCGACAGCTGTAACTCCAGTCATGCGCCTGTATCGCAGATGCTGCTGCCTTAATCACTGACTGATACAGACTCTAAGCATCGTGCTCCTGTAGGTCTCATTCATCTGATGCGTGATGGGTTATTATAAGATGTCTCCAAGGCCTATGCTGCTACTTGTTGAGTTTAACAATACTATATAGTTTTTTTGCATTCCAGAAACATATTAATTAGTGGGTGTGCTAGTTTACAGAATAGAAACAAATTCATAGTCCTATGTATGATACGGCCCTAATGTATTGTATGTATTGTATTAGCCAGTTTGACCATTAAGCATGCCTTAACCCATCTATGTGACCCATTTGCTGGAAGCTGGTCTCCCTTTTTTGTGTCCCATGTTTTGTGGGCGTCCGTGATGTCCACAAGCAATTAACTAACTTCCCGCCATCTTCACCATACATCTAATTTGACGTATCGACTAGTTCACCAGCAACAGCTTAGATCTTTGATTCTAGCAATAAGACACAGCATCGGCCCGCGGTTCACCCACATCCTGGCACGCAAAAGATGAGTAGCCTGGCGAATTGTTTCCAGATGTCCCCCATTCCAACGCTGCAACGTACTGAACTGAATAATGCCATGTTGCGACTACGTGAAGCATCTGGTTGATGACCATGTTGTGCTTTGTAGCTTAAGTTTTCGCATGCGTAGTGGTGAACAAAATTAAGCTCTCAAGATGGAAAAGGAAGCACATGGATAGATATAGCCGATGGTTATACTGATCTTACCAACCTACTATCTGAAGGACTGAAGCTGCGCTTACCAACCTATTATATGAGCGGAACAGACTGAATTGACAATGCTACTTGAGTCGTTGACAGAGTGGAATATTTTTCCTTAACTATGTAGTATAAATAAGACATTTGCTCCCCATAATATTATCTATCACTTGTAGACGTCACTTGATCTTAGTTTTATCTAGAGAATACTCCCTTCTTCTTATGTCATTGTGTTCGTTAATTTCTAACATCATATGAACATCCGTCTTATTAAAAAAATTAGCTCAATTGTGTAAAATTATATGTTTCAAATGCCTTAATGATAAAGCACAAATTTTTTAAATGACCACAGTCATTTGACAAGCTACGTCAAGAAAATTAGTCACATATCGAGTCATACGACTATATTAGTTTAGGTGTAAAATATTTACACTAATAGCTTTTAATATTATCTTTGGCCATTCATATTACTAAAAAGTATAATAGTCTCATGTTTTGTTATGAGTTGATTTATCATTAAAGATATGTGAAACATGGCTAATAATTTTACACATTTAAACAATTTTTGAATAGGACGAATGATTGAAGATGGGAATTAAATCAGTGTCAATATTTTAAAACCAAAGGAAGTATAGAGAAGTGACTTAGTAATGTTAGGCTATTCCCACCGGCGAGATTCATAAAGAGCACAAATGAAACCCGGGCCATCTCCAACGCATAGTTTTCTTTTTATTATTTCTTCATAGTTTTCTTTTTGTTATTTCTTAATTAGTCCCACCATAGCACTTAATTCTTACACAACAGTTAAGTCTACATATATACGAAGTGAAATGCTTGCTCTCATTGTTAGCTGTTTGGAATTTCAAATTATTGCAAACAATGTATTATCTTAGCATTATTTATTCTTACCTTCACTATTAGACTGTCAAATCATACAAAAAAAGCTGACATCAGTCATTTATTGCAAATGAAGCCCCTGTTGGAGATAGCCTTATTTGACTCAAGGATAGGGTGGCGAACGTACCATTTACTGCATATGAATAAGACATTTGCTCCCAACAGCATTGTCTCTCTTTTGTACACATCAGTCTCAGTTTTGAGTAATTTCTATATGGTAAAGTTATAATCGGGCTATTAAAGTAAAGCACTAATAAATACTCATATCATACAAAGGCATCATTGACTCATGTCGGAATGTTTCATAAAAAATGTATGATCTGCCCTGCTACTGGGAGTCTGCATGGATGAATTTATCGTGACCTCTGGAGTCGATTGACAACCATTATTCGTACACGTCTGCATGAAGTGCTGAACCAGGCCAGGACTTTAGCCAAGAACTAACTCACCAAACACTGTCCAAAACCAAGTCTTTTTTTTTTACTCTCAATCACTAGCTAGTTATATCAGTGCAATGTGTTGTGTGATAAGAAATATAACAAAGTTCATGTTGCCACCTCATCAGTCTAATTAAATAATTAATAGCAATAAAATGATTATGATGTATTTGTCCAAACATCATAACAGTTAAGATGAATTTAGTCACCAACTTCTGAAGATCAAGAAATTTGGTCACTAAAAATTGACAAATAGTGACTAAAATTTGGTTTTTATTGTTGACATATATTTTTACTGACCAAGATATATGCTCATTGGTTGATCAATGTATTTAATTACTAAGGGTTCTCTAGTGGCTATATAGTTTTATGACCAACATAATCTATTATTGGTCACTATATACATATAGTGACAAAGTTTTAGTCACCAAAATGCGACCACGGTTTTAGGTGACAAAACAACTATAGTGAATAATATTACACATATAGTGAATAAATATCTTGGTGACTATTTTTCTTGTAGTGTGTGGTTCTAGGTTCAGTGTTCCTTAGGAGCAAATTTTCAGGATAGGGTAAAGAGATTGCCAGCTTGTTCCCTAGCTGCTGCACACATTATGGACTGATCTGTGGGGATGGCGGTAGAGTCGGGGGACCCTCATGTAGAGGGGCTAAGGTGACTCAAACTTTCGGGTAAATATCTTATCCATAGGGGACAGGCCCTCATGTTAGAGAGAGATAAGCTTTTGTGACCTTTCTCAGTTGGGCTCGGGATGAGCTCTTCTTTATTATAATACAATGGGATAATGCATCCCCACATGTGAAGTTTTTTTTCGCTCATTTCACTGAAGTGCTAAAACATGTGCCGCCCCTTGTCTAGTTGTCCCTCTAGCAGGTACTCATCAGATAGCAACATTAATACCATGTGGTTTATAACTTTATACAAACTGATCATTCAGGTAGGCGAAGCATTACCAATAGCAACTCGACATCAAACCGCGAGTTGGCTCTAGGCTCTAACTTTCTACATAAATATTTGACATGTGAACAACGGGAGGAGCTTATGAGGAGGTCAAAATGGAGGCATGCAGCGATGAAAGACCTCCGGCCTGGAGTGGGATGTATTGGGAATGCAAGCTATACCGCACTGTCCAGGGTATTTGGGATCCTACAGTTCTGTCCGCAAGGCTGCCACCTTGACGGACCAAATTATAGGAGACAACAACTCATGAACTAGCCGGCATCCGCACCCTGGGATCAGCGAGCCATCCACACGCGCGCTGTTGCTGTGTTCATGCTGAAGTCCGTGCGAGAAGTTAAGGAGAGAAGCTGGTGGCAGTATTTGAAGGGCTAGCAAAGAAAAAAATGTAGTCTGTTCGCATTGTGTCCTCACATGATCCAGCAATCGGGCTAGGGGAGGAGCCAGAAAATAAGGATTTGGGGCATATACTTATATTAAGAGGGGTCAAATTAAAATTTTACATTCAAATAATTGGGGAAAATATATGTGAAAAATTGTGTACAGTTGAGTGACTCTAGCGCGCGAGGGGGGTGGGGGTTCTGGGCCCCTGCCTGACCTCCTAATTCCAGCCCTAGAGTCAACCCACCAGTGATTAACAGATGAAGTAACACATGTCAAAATGTGGAGAAATAAACCAGATCTATAACTTGCAGGCACAACCCAAAACCAAAGCCGCTCCAAACAGCCAGCATGCATTCGCATCAATCATCACCCATGAGGCAGCTGATTCAGAGCATAGTGGGGATAGAGTTTGATAAATATCTGTGGATTCAATTTTCTCAGACATCATGAATGATGAGGTAGTTCGTGATCAAGATTAGAAATAATTTGTACTAACACTCGTGTTTGAACATCACGGAAAGAAAAATGAAGGGGGTAGTTCGATTCCAACTTTAGGTTTAATCACTTATTGTGGGAGTAACTATAATGGCCAAATGAATAGAACAGGAAGACATAAAGTGTAATTAAGATCCTTCATTTTCTAGACTAAAATGTCATTATTTACATGCACCCGTAGCAATTGTGTTACCCTTTGCTCCCCTGCAAATGGCAAGCCATGTAGAGCTAAATTCAAATGTATGTCACCTTGACGTAAGGTATACGAGCTCGTATTCCTAATGAGAAGAACAGGGAGACATAAAGTGTAATTAAGATCCTTCATTTTCTAGACTAAAAGCTTGTTATTTATATGTACCTGTAGCAATTGTGCCACCCTTTGCCCCCCTGCAAATAGCAAGGAATGTAGAGAAAAATTCAAATGCATGTACACAAGATATCGACCTACTCCCTCTGTCGCAATTTATAAGTCATTTCGGGTCCGGGCAAATGAATAAGGGGGTGAAAAAGGTGCGATGAACTGAAAATGAGGAAAAGATAGATAAAGATGAAGTATTGAGAAGAGAGATAGATGTACTGGGAAGAGAGAATGACTTTTAATTTGAGAAAACAACTTGTAGTTTAGGACAGAAGGAGTAGTTTACAATTATAAGCGGTATGGACTGGTTGGTGAAGCACTACTTTTAGTCCTTATGCCTTAAGTCAGACTAGCCTCACTCTTGGGCCATAGCTAGTAAGAACCTTTTTGCAAGAGCGTATTGGAGAAGGTCCTTGAGTGGATAAATAATGACATGAAGGAGCAGCAGTTCCATGGTCATGATCTTGTCACTCGTGACTGGGAGGCAAAGGGAATGTGACACAAGGGCATCACTAAGTTATTGCGTGGGAATCAGTAAACAAAAGTGCAAATATGGACAAGTGTATAACGTCATCCACGGCAAGGAGCTATAAGTGATGACAAAGGTGCAATTGACTGCTGTCAAATGTGAGGCCAGTGATGTTATATGGAGAAACAACAGGAAATTGCTACGTTTGTTTGGTTAAACTAAATAGGTTGGGAGGTGAACATAATAGTCACCAATTTTCACCCTTACTTTTGAGCCAAGCGAGCCTCAAGGACTGTGTGTCGTTTTGAAAGTAGACATGGGTCATTTTGAAAGGATTTTTATGTCTTTCACTGCCCAAAGATTTGTAACTGTCCAGCCTGCTGAAGGAATCTCAACCTGTGCTGTTCAGTGTTGAAAGAACAAGTTTGTTTGTGGTTTCCTTCAGAACAAATCTGAACGAACATCTATGGCAATGAAAGTTTAACGATACACATGCCATGGTGGTAGCTCAAATGAATGTCTGATAATTCAATATGAAAGTCCACATGCTCTGCATGCTCATGACCAATTTTCGCACTTGTTCAGATCTATCCGGTAACGCAAGTAAATTTCTTGTCGTTAAAATCAAACAGCAACCATATCATTGTTGCCAACTTGCTGGGCTGAAGTTTTATAATGCTATAAAGACATGTTTTGTGCTTCTGTGATTGTCACACCCCAAAAATTAACCCTAATTAAAATTCATTAATTTAAATTGTCTCTAACAAAGTGCTAACATTTTTCTCTACCTTCTCTTCTTTTTCAAAAGTGTCGTACCCCATTTCTAAAATACACTGTACATCATTTATCAGTCTCTGGATCAGTAACTGATACGTACTAACACATCAAAATGTATATCAAAAAGCATACTTCGGATAGGGAAATATACATGAAACTCGACCTTTAGCGGCAACACGATGTGGATTAAGGCATCCATAGAGGTTTAGCCAGCTAGAGGCGAAGTAGATAGTGGAAACAAAACCCAACTTCACTAGCAACTTGGGAAGCAGGACCAAAACCTAGCATGTCGTCTTCTACAAATCTTCCTCTGACTAAAACCACAGATGCAAACGGGTGAGTACATAAAGTACTCAGCAAACTCTAACACTATGTAAGGGTATACTCATAGATGTATGTCTGGCTGTAGCAAAAATAATGCCCAGAGGTTCCTTTGCTAAAATTCATTTTCAGCAGGGTTCACTAGAGAAGGTTTGATAAACCAGGAGATAAAAATATTTGTTTGTCATATTTTAGTGGGTGGACCTGGGAGAGAATAAGACTTTCCCGCGAGTTCCTAAGTTTTAACTGAAAGGGCCTCCAAAATCCGATCCAGACACTTTTCAAAACACGGGCAACTACACCCACTCACACCATCAAGAAAGTATATGAGACTAATCATTGTGAGCCCAGACAATAGTGTGTCATAACCAGTGATAACGGACTTCTCAAAAAGATTTTACACTCTGCAGAGGTTGTGCACTTTACCCACAGGCTACGCTCTCTTCTAGGAGAGAGAAATGTAATGCTAGTCACACTTTATCCGTCGACCCCTGTATGTCCACCTTGAAAAAATCACCAAGGGCTGAAACACAAGTACTTCACTTTCCTTTGAGTTCTTAGGTACTTTATTTTCCTCTACTGACTCAAATACACTGAGCTGAGGTACTTCTTTTTCCTCTGAGTCGAACTCTCTCGGGTACATTCATCCTCGAGTGTCCACCCTTGGTGTCTGATGCCCTACTGACCGCCTAGTGTAGCATACGGTAGGTGCAGATAAGTTAGAGAAAGTCCTGTCCATTAATACATGTTATGTGGTTGTATAAAATCACTATGTTGAGGTCCGATGAACCGGTCCTTATGCGGCTAGGGCGAGCGCTTGTCCACGACTGGTGGACCAGACCGAAGCTTATCACACATCACCAAATCACCATATAGAAGCCTCGCCCGCAAACCAAAAATCACCCATCTCCACTTAACACATGTTGCTCTATCACCCACCCATTTTATTTTACTCACACCACCAAGCACACATTTACAACTTTTTATAAAATACTGGTGTATGGTGTGGTGATGCGTGGCATCACAATAGAGTCCTGAGCAATCTATTATCAAGGCAACTTTCCGGTTATTAAAGTATTTAATGACAGATTCTCTATTAGTAACAAGAGGGCGTCATCAACAAAGTGGTATTTAATATTAATGAAAGCAAGCAACTGACATTAATATAAATACCTAATAAGCAGAATCAATACTACACAATTCTTAAATTCATAGAAAAAACATGCAAGAATTTAGGCCATATAGGTGCGAAACAAATCATAGGATTAATATGGTCAAGGTGGTTAGAGCTTGCCTGCAAATCCTTAATCTTTGAGGTCGAAATCTTCGGACTTCCCTTTGTGTCAGTCCTTCTGGCTCCTCTTGATATCCGGCTGTTTCTCGATTTTCAACGCTATCTACACGATATAATACGCCTGATAGAACTACCGTAAAAGAAATAAAATGTCGTACCCTATTTCGGGGATACTCTATGCACCACGTATCAGTCTTTGGATCGCTGATACGCACTAACACATCAAAATGTATATCGAAAGCATACTTTGAGTAAAAGAATATACCTGATACCGGACCTTTAGCGGCAACTTGGTGAGGATTAGAACAATCCACTCCCAGTTGACCAGCTAGAGATGAAGCAAACAGTGAAAAACATGGCTCAAAGCCACAAGCAATCTTGAAAAGCAGAACAAAAACCCAGCACATCGTCGTTTTCTACGAATCCTCTCTGCCTAAAACCACAGCTGCAAACTGTGAGTACATAAAGCACTCAGCAAGCCCTAACACTAAACAGGGGTATATATATATATATGCATATTTGGTTGTAGCAAAGATTAGGCTATGAGGTTTTCTTTTCGCAAAAAAGCCAGTTTTATGCAGGGTTCACTACAAAAGCTTTGAAAAAGAGAGAGCACAAGATATTTGATGTCCATATTTTAATAGGTTGGTCCTGAGGGAGATGTCATCAATCTCACCAGTACCCAAGTTTTAGTTGGGGAGCTGACACGCAACCGTACCGTCCCCTGGCACACAGCCTTCACTTTTTAAAACACGGGCACCTACACCCACTCACTCCAACAAGGTTAATAATGAGACTAATCAAAGTGAGCCTAAGCTGTAATGTGTCAATACCGTGATAATGGCCATTCCGGATGGATTAATACACTCTGCAGAGTTTGTACACTGTACTCACAGGCTATGCTCCTCTTGATCAACAGAGTCGCATAACGTTCACTCCAATGCACACCAAGGTGTCCACAATGTCCGCCTCAAGATAATAACAGGGGTCATTCCTCGAGGGTTTTGTCTGCTCTTGATGATGCGATAGCACATTTCCGTAGCCTGACTAAGGGTTTAGATCATCCACCCTGAGACCCCACAAAGATCACATAGACAGTTAATTATGAAAACCAGGGGACTATACCTGTGGGCAATAATATCCCATGGCGCGGGCTAGTGCTGTAATCAAAGAACAGACCGTGAGTATCTCACGTCTGCTCCTGCGACTTGTGTACCAACCGACCGCCTTAGGGGTCAAAATGGACGACCAAGGGGGGTGGAGAAAGTCCCGTCCAGATAGGTTCTGTGGTTGCACGAAATCACTACGTTGAGGTACGATGAACCGGTCCTTATATGGTAGGGGCGGCGCTTGTCCATGGTAGGTGGACCAAACCGAAGCTTAACACCTAGCACATGACCAATTGCACTACCAGTTGCACTACCACCCTTCCCACTTTATTTTACACACACCACCAAACTCATTTTGACACATTTCATAAGATGATTGGTGTATGGTGTGGCGATGCACTGCATCGTATAAGGGTTTCTAAGCATACTAGTATCAAGATAACTTTCTATTCGTTAAAAGACTGACGAAGGAAATCCTATGGTTAACAGGGAGGGGTGTCCTTGATGGGTAACAAGGTAGTATTCATATTTAATGAGAGCAAGTAACTAACATAAATATAAATATGTAATAACAAGTAGGATAATTAACTACACAATGCTTTAACATAGGTTAAAATAAATATGCAAGCATTTAGGTCATATGGGTGTGCAAGAAAAATATATGATTAATATGATTAAGGGGTTAGAGCTTGCCTGCAAATCCTTAATCTTTAGAACTTGATGTCAGGATCCTCGAGCTTCTCCTTGTGCGTCCGTTCTTCTATCTTCTATTGGAGTCTAGTTCTTCCTCGAATTCAGTGTTGTCTACACGATAGGATACTCCTAATAAAACTACCGTAAAGAGAAACAAAGCTCGAGAAGAATCGATAAGATCCAATAAACCTCGAATAAGAACCAAATAAACTCTATGAGAAAATCAAAGGTACATTATGCATGATGCGATTGCTATCTTAATGCAATGTTTATTATCCTAGGTGCACCTTAGTGTTGTTTACTATAAGTGAATGATTGGAATAATTGTTTATTCTTAACTTTATTCTAGTGCTTATGCAGTTACATGAGTAGTTAAGGGCTGTCATGTATTGTTAATTATACTATGGCCTTTGTATGGGTATGGACTTAGGTTGTGGTTTACTTACTAACACTGGGAGTTTCATGTGTCATATTGTGCATAATCACGGCTTAGCGATATTTGTTACCGTGTAGCTATTAGTTACTATGCTCATTCTAACCATATTCATGTGATTGCGATAGTGGGCTATGTGGATGCATGCACTATTAAGCATCTATAGTGCCAATATGTTTATGCAAGTGCAAGCTAGTATATGGCATGTCTAGTTGAGGGTGTGATGTGTCGTTTTATGTACAATCTTATTTTATACTATACATCTAATTAGATGCATCCTAGAATACCCTTATTTAGTTTATAACTAAATGAATGACTGCGCAGTAACTAGAGATTACTTACTTAGTTCCCTAACATGTGGTTACTTTCTAACTATTAGTGCCTAATTGATTGGATCTTAGTTTTGTAGTTTATTACTAGGGGTATCATGTGGCACATGCAATAATGTAGGTTAATGCAAAGTGAGATGCACGCTAATCTTACTACTAACCTGTATCTATCATGATGGTATGAGGTACACTATTTATTGATTTCTTAATCCCTTTACGGATATGTAATGATTAGTGTTTAGCAACTAATTATCTAGTTTTATCCTTATAGATTTACCAAAGCTAATACGTGGCATTTGTCCTAGTGCATATGAATGCAGGGTGGCGGACTTATATGCACTATCTAATATTTAATTAATTAAATCATTAAAGTTAGCAAGTGATAAACGTACCATTATATATTAATGCATAATGAACAATAGAGTAGTGTGTTATGGCTAATTATTTGAGTTCTAAGTATTCGTATGTCATCTACAGCGACTAGTAATTATTTACCTATCTATCTGTTATTTAGCCCCAAGTATTTAATTAGCTCCTAATTATATGATTCTTACTTTTAAATTAATTTACCTAGATCTAGCAGGTGCAGTCATGTCAATGCATACTAATGGTCTGTAAATTAATACTAATGGGTAAGGTGCACATTCTAATTAATGAACTATGCTAGGTATTAAATCACAATAAAACACTTGCATTGAAACTGATAAAACAAAATGACTTAAAGCTCCGATAAAACTTGCCAATAAAATCAGCAAGATCAGAGAGTAAATGGGGTTTGGATGACTTTATGAGATGAGGCTCGATACAATGATTCCAACGGTACAAAAATCATTGGAAACGGATTCACGGTTGGAAAGATATGGCGATTTGAGTGTGTATGGAGGCTTCAGGGACCTTTTCGCAATTTTTAGAAAAGTTACTAAGGGCTTTTCTGTAGTTACCAGAGTTGGCAGGAACCTATATGTAGTTGTACGAAAGTTTAGGGTGCTAGGTGTAAATATTTAGGACTAAATTGTAATTAAAGAAAAGGTTAGGGGTGTATATGTAAAATTACTAGGCTTAAAATATAATTTTACAGAGCAGCAGGGGCTTAGGTGCAAAGTGATATTTTTGGGATTTTATGGAATTATTTTTCTACTGGAAAAGGCTTAGGAATATATTTTTGTGTGCAATATGCGGGGTGTACCTAGCAATTCGCTTTAATAGGCTGACAAGTGGGGCCATTTGGTTTTCTTTTATTTTCTTTATAAAACTAGTTCGGTTTAATCTGGGCCTTTGGATCAGGAGGGGACGGCTGCGGTTTAGGGGTGACGTGGCTCGAATCTAGGACGTTAGACCCTAGATGAAGGGCTCGGATTTAAAATAGCTAACCGTTATGTGGGATCAAATCTCAGCTGTAGGTTTCGATTTGGGTGGTTGGGATTAGATCGGCAAAAAGTTTTAATCTGGACCGTAGATGTAACAACGGACGGCTGGGAGTGGCCATGGCCGGCCCGATGGCGCCAGCGGCTCACCGGATAAGCAGAACCCGGCTTCCGAGCCATGAAACTAGGCGTTAAGGAGCTCGTGAGAGAAAGGAGAGGACGACGAGCTCACCTAGGGGGTTCTCAGGGTAGGGTTTCCACTAGAGTGGGCTGGCGACGAGGGACAGGCGAATTGTAGCGTGCGCGCACAGTTTCGGGTCGTTGCGGTGGCGGGGATAGGAAGCCGTGAAAGGGGAATGAAGGAGGGGGTCGGGGCGCTCTTTATAGGAGAGACGGTGTGGGCGACGGCCTGGGCACGGCGTGGGTGGAGGTATGGGCGGCCACGCCGCAGATGGGACGTAGCGGCAGAGGTGAC
>BCLH01000159.1:146287-173737 GCA_001602315.1 Zoysia pacifica | reverse complement strand
GCATTCAACACGTCACGACAGAGGTCGCCGCTCTTCGGGTCACCAGCGCCGTCACCCTCAGGTGCGCAACGCGGCGGGGTAGGTTGACGGCGACGAGCAACGTCGTCATTGCTTTCCTTGGCGTGGGGACGCCGGCGCGGCCGGGTGGAGCTGGCCCTCCCTGTCGTCCTGGGCGCGCGCCGTTCTGTGCCGAGGAGGAAGACGACAGGCGATGAAGAAGTGGGCTGGGCCGAGGAGGAAAAAGAAAGGTGGGCCGGCTGGAAAGGATTTCGGCCCACTAAATCAAAATTTCCCTCTCAAACTCTATTATACTTTCCTAATTTTATTTTTATATTTTTATGGCTTGGGATTTTTGGGAAAACTCAAACTCCAAAAAAAATAGCAAAATTCAAAAAGAAAAAGAAAAGCTCAAATACTTGTCCAATTCACATTTTATATTTCAAAATTTTGACTTCTAGATAACTACTTTCTAATTTTTAGTTCCTTTTAAAGGAAAAAAATTGTAAAAAGAAATGGCCTAACTAGATTGTCAAGGAGAGAGAAAAAAAATTTAAACTCTCTTTTTTCTTAACTTGAGATTTGGGATGTGACAAAATGAATAGTCAAAACAAAGTTATGATTATATGGTCAGTTTTGCATAAATGAGCACCGGACATTCTAACTTGAATAATAAAATAATTACAAGATGTAAGTGATTAAATGAAAGAATATAATGTGAGCACATGAAGTAATTTCACTTGACCTCCACATCAAGCATTCCTAATGATCCATGACCACCAAGTCATGAATCCATATCTCCATCTATTTTGCGCCCAATCAATCTATGCAAGAACAATGTGATTCACTTATTTTCTTACTCTAAACAAAAGATCTATCATTAAGGAGCTTGATGCCGCAAACACGGCTATTCGAATAGATTTATTACTCTACAGAATTTGTACTATGTACCCGTGGACCGTGAATTGAAGCGGAACTCACCGGAGGAGCTCCAATTTCTGTCAATGGCGCAGCGGCCAGAATTTGGGGATTTTCGCTGATTTCTTCAAAACTGGACGTTTTCTTTGGCCGATTTTCTTGCTCTGGAGCTGAGGAATGGCGGTAGAAAGGAGCAAGGAGGGCTCGGTGAAGATTTTATGGCCGGGAAAGGCAGTTCTTGCAGATATTTCTCCAACCAACGATGGAAGGCAGAGAGAGAGGGAGAGGGCTGTTCTGTGCCTGGCTTGCGGGAGAAGGAGAGGCAATGGGAAAAAATCTTCGGCAGGCGACAGCAGCAGCACAGGGCGGGGCATGGAGCGCATCACGGTGGCGACATCGCATTGCTCGGGCGGTGGCGGCGTTGACGACTGGCACCCGAGGGAGGAAGAAGAAAGAGGGAGAGAGAAAGAAAAAGATCCAATGGGCTGGTGGGCTGCTCACAAGTTCTTTGTGTTTTTTTTCTTTTCTCTTTTTTTTTTTTTTGCTACTTTAGCAAGCACAGACAGCTTCAAACTAATTAAGGTTTTGGAATAAAATTTGAATTTTAGTGAACTAACTTACATGGATTTTCTATGTTTTTGTAAATGGCATGCAATACATGAATTTTTAAACATGGAAAATCCAAATATGCAACAGACATCATTTTGATATAACTAAGGCTTTAAGTACATTTTTTTAGCTGCTTCTAATTTTTGAGATGTGACATTTACAGGCAAGCTCTAACTCTTTGATCATATTCATCTTATAATTTGCTTGCACACTCATATGATCTAAATGCTTGTCTGTTTATTTTAATTTATGTTAAAACATTATGTAGTTAATAACTTACTTGATATATTATGTATTTATATTTATGTCAGTTATTTGCTCATATTAAATATGAATACTACTTTATTGCTCATATTAAATATGAATACTACTTTATTACCCATTGATGACACCCTTTTGTTAACCATAAGACTTTTTTCATTAAAGACCTTTCACAAACAGAGAGCTGCATTGATATCAGATTACTTATGAACACTTATGCGATGCAGTGCATCGCCACACCATACATCAATCATTTATGAAATGTGTTAAAATGAGTTTGGTGGTGTGAGTAAAATAAAGTGGGATGGGATGGGTGATAGGGTAATTGGTGCTAGGTGAAAATGGGTATTTCTGGTTGTGAGGCATGGTTTATGTGAAAGGTGATGTGATAGGTGTTAAACTTCGGTCTGGTCTACCTGCCGTAGACAAGCGCCGCCTCTGCCACATAAGAACCAGTTCATCGGACCTCGACATAGTGATTTCATGCAACCACAGAACCTGTTTGGGCGGGACTCACTCCACCCCTTTGGTTATCCACAATGACATCTAAGGCGGTCAGTGACACAAGCTGCAGGAGCAGACGTGAGATACTCACGGTCTGGTCTTCGATTACAGCAATAGCCCGCGTCATAGGATTGTATTGCACACCGGTATAGCTCTTGGTTTTGTAATAAACCCATCTATGTGTGTAGTCTAGGGAGCAAACATGGATGTCTTAAACCCACAGTCTGACTATGGGAATGTGCTATCGTGTCATTGGGCTACCCGCGAGATGACCCCTATATGCATCTTGAGGTAGACATTATGGATACCTTAGCGTGCGTTGGAGTGAATGTTATGCGACTCTGTTGATCAAAAGGAGCATAGCCTGTGGGTACAGTATACAACCTCTGTAGAGGGTATAATCTATCTAGAATGGCCGTTGCCACAGTATTGACATATTACAGTTTGTGCTCACTTTGATTAGTCTCAATATTATTCTTGCTGGAGTAAGTGAGTATAGGTGTCCGTGTTTTGGAAAGTGTAGACTGTGTGGCTGGGCTGTTATGGCATTGTGCCGGAAGGCTCGACCAAAACTTGGGTACTGGCGGGATCGATGAACATCTCCCCTAACACCAACCTACTAAAATATGGAGAACAAATGTTTACCTCTCGTTGCAAAGCTTCTGTAGTGAACCTTGCATAAAACCGGCTTTTTACAAAGAAAAACCTCATAGCCTAATCTTGCTACAACCAAATATGCATCTATATATATACTTTTGCTTAGTGTTAGAGCTTGCTAAGTATCTTATGTACTCACCAGTTTGCTATTGTGGTTTTAGACAGTGAAGATTGCGTAGAAGACGATGACGTGCTGGGTTTTTGTTCTGCTTCTCAAGTTTGCTTGTGACTTTGAACCATGTTTTTCGTTGTTTGCTTTATCTTTAGTTGGTCAACTGATTGTAGATACTTTAATCCTCACCGTGTTGCCGTTAAAGGTTTGGTTTCAGATATATTCCTTTATCTGAAGTATGCTTCTTATATATATTCTGATGTGTTAGTACGTATCAGTTTCTAATCCAGCGACTGATACATGACGCACAGTGTATCTCAGAAATAGGGTACATAAGTGATTTAATTTGAAGCAAATGAAATAGCCTTTACACACCGCAGGACAGCATCATTAATATCTCTTTTTTTGGCAGGAAATAATGTAAGCTATAAGGTCGAGTCAAGAGACAGCATTCAGCTCTTAGCCTCGATTTACCCCACATGATGAATCAACTAGAATGCACCTCCAGTTTACGAACCATCTGTGGAAGGACTAAAGTCGCCAGTGATCACCTGCGCCACAACCTCGGGAAACATCATACAGCTCAAAGCTGATGGTGCAAGTTTCGGGTTCGGCTGTCTTTCGTTTTTACAGGCGAGCAAGCCGTGACAGGAACACAAGGCTAGAAGGACAAGAATTATAATTCCCTACGCCTATGGAGGACTATGGCACAAATGAGATGTGTGATTCCATAGTTTTATTTTCTACTACAGCTGTTGCGGTGATACCTCCACGTGTGTTGAAACTTATATACTGCCATGAATACGATGGATTTCCAGCGCCCAGTGTAATTAAACTAGAGCAATATTAATTCTCTACTAGCAACACGATGTACTCTGCCTACAACACGATGTAAGTACAAATGCCAGACCAGCTACGTATTCTCCATGTTCACACGATGTAATGGCTCTTGTGTTCGAATTTCACATCTTTATGTATTAGAGCGCAAACGTTCTCTCAACTCTTTGTTACGTCATGTCACTTTAAAAAATATTAACCATCGAATTAAAATCTAACGGTGAATATTAGGAAGGAGAAAAAAAAATCTTTTCTCCAATCAACATAAGAGCGTACTTCTACTCGACGGGAGCATATATGAACGGCCGTGCCATCACCTTAGCTTTTCTAGGTTTAACATAAATTTTAACTATAGTCATATTTAATTTTTTATAAATTTCATATATTATAATTTATTTTATCATTAAAGTTATTTGAATCACAACTTAAAATTTTATATATTTGAATTAATTTTTTAGATAAGTTGAATAGTCAAAGATGATATTAAAAATCAAGAGTAAATAATAATTTAGGAATGGAGAGTATTTAGCATAGATATAAGAAATTAACTGTAACTGTTTTGTTAAATCAAATTTACTTTTGCTATAGATTCAATTGAACTATTCCAAAAGATATAAGAGAAGTTCTTATAAATTTATTCTACTTCTATGTTTTTCAAGTATATGCTACAATTAAAGATATTTATATGTAATGAAAATGTATATTTAGATAACTTAAATTGTTTTATCTTCAAAAAATGCTCTTTGATTACTATGAGTACTAAGATTCAATCTTTTTCTCGCTTACAACTCCGGTCAAAAAAAAATAGTAGCTTTGAACGCGATGTTTTAATCAAACATTGCCAATATAAATTAGAAATAATTTTAAATTTATTAAGTTACAAAATTAAAAATAATTTGTTTTAAAAATACTTTCTTAAAAGAGTACCGATGCTACTTTTTATTAAATATTTTATAGATAACAAGGGTCACACTTATGCTTTGAAAACTATGTCGACACCTTTTTTTAAAATCGGAGTATATATTTATGGAACTTTGTCATCCATGTCAAAGCAATTATACTTCTATTTGTTAAATAATAAATTTAAAATATATTGCTTCAACTAGGGGTGCACAATAAAAATATACACAAAAAGCACGGTAATTGCCGCGTAGATTTTCTAGTGCTGTACTGGGAAGAGAATCAAAACGGTACCAGATTTCTTTCTCGGAGATGATATCAATGCATCCACTCAATTAATTCTGGCTTCTGAGTAAATTGACACTTTGGTAAGGTCATGATTTTGTTAGCTCGTATATATAGTATCTAGGAAATACTCCTGATTGTACTACCATTAATAGAAAATGCTTTGTGAACAGAGTAATCGTTATTAGTATGATAATTACTAGTTTACGAAATGGCAGGAGTATGGAAGAGTAGTGATGGCTATGGATGAAATTGTAAAGAAGTGACATACCACTGATGATGTATCAAGATCGTCTTATTTATTTATTTTTTGTTATTGAGCTCTCCATGCCTTCTTGGTGCATTAGATAACGAACTAGAGTCCAAGAATAGGAATCAACCATGCCTGTAAAATCAACTCTAAAACCTAGCTTTATGAATTAAGTACGAAAAAAGCATTATGTCAGCCATAGTAAAATTTGAGGATTAGAAGGTTGACTCACAGTTTTTCTGATTTATCAACATTTAAAATTGAGTAAATTTCACAAAACTACAGTTAGTTTGTTAAAACTCACAAAACTATAGATTTATAGAAGTATTTCACAAAACTACAAATTTAGTGCATTCATATATCACAAAAATACATAGTTAAGGAATTGTATCGCAAAACTACTTATTTTGTGAATGGTGTATCATAAAATTACAGATTTAAAAAATCATAAAATCTGTAGTTTTGTAATACAATACTCATAAAATATGTAGTTTTGCGATACAATTTCTTAAATCTATAATTTTGTGATACATAGATGTACTAAATCTGTAGTTTTGTGAAATTATATATTAAATCTGTAGTTTTGTGATAGTTTTGATAAACTAGTTGTAGTTTTATGAAATTTACTCTTTAAAATTATTTGATTCACATCATTTATGTTTTACTCAATAGTCAGCATCGGCACTTCTAATTAGCTAGTTACAGAGCCTTGCTCAACACATTTCAAGCCCATCAGGCCTGGTATGTTTGGTCCACCTTTCAAGCAATGGTAAAAAACATATATATCGACCCGCCGGGCTGTGTACCGTCACCGTTCTGGTTCATGATCCACTACATCCAGACCAGCAAATGCGCACGCCTGCATCCACCATGCTGCCTGCACCATCACTAGCACGATGACGGCTCGGCTGTTCCCTCCAGCTGTGCTCGCCCTCGCACCCAAAAAAAAAAAAAACTCTTCACCCTCCCACGCCAAGATCACCTTCTCCCACAAACTTTCTACCGACGAATCACCCGGGAAGAGGAATCTGTTACAGGCAAATGGTGGTGGGCTGGGCAGGGGGAAGGGCTCGTGCGAGATGGTTGAGAGGATGAGGGAAAAGGTGGCTAGGTGGGATGACTGGAGCATTTGTGTGTTAAAGCATTTCTTTCAATTTACACAGCCACATTCTGCTGTCCTCACCACATTTTGGCAGCAAGTGTCATGAAAAAAAAAAAAACAGGCTGATATATATGTTAGTGGTGCTGCTCTCACTCGACTATTTTATCAAGGTGAAATAGAATCTGGTCTTCGCATCGACACATGCATATGAGACAATGGCCTAAATTCAAATAGGTCTAGATCCAACATGTCCTAAATCACAACCCATGAGACCTCATACCAGGATTCCATATGCATGTGTGTATTACACACATCTATCCGTATTCACTACTTTCATCAGTTTGTCCGTACGGCAGACCATTCCATAGGGTGGCTAAGAAAGGTCTCCATATTGTTTTCCCTTTCTTGTGACTGCAACTTTCATAGGAAGCCTGAAAAATACCTTTTTCACCGTATAGTTAGTAAGTGGGCCGATGGCACATGAGGGAAGTGTTAGCAACCGATTACGGAACCTTCCTTCTGGCGTTGATGTCGGCACCTACAGGCGCATGCAAGGCATGCAGATCACCGTCACGCAGCTATCGAAGTCCCTGGTGCTCTCCTTCCAAGTTTGTTAGGATACGTACAGGCTGCTAGTAGGATATATATGGAATGTAATCTCTCCTTCCTTGCTCCTCACGTATACCTCCTGTATAAGTCCGGCATCTGGCAAATGATCAACACATTGTAGAATTACGTGAATACATTTCATCTATCATGGTATCAGTTTGTTTGATCCAACCTACAGCTTCCGCTAAACCCCATTGCCGCCGGCCCCTCGCCGCGGTTTCCTTGCTGCCAGCGCGCGTTGCTCGGCGTGCTCCTCTTTCCTCGCGACGGCCTCACGCTGCGCGATCTCTTTCCCCTCGTTACCATGGCCTCATAGGATGACATCTCCATGGCCACGGCCACAGCTGCCAAAGCCGTGGCTGATGCCATAGCTGCCACTGCTCGGGCTGATGAAGCTGAACGTCGCCTCGTAGCATACGACGATGATCCCTCTCGTCCTCGAGCAAACATCCCCCCACTACAATCAGTGGCGTCATCTCTTCCTCAACACGCTGACCAAGTACGCCCTCGACTGCCTCGTGCTCTCTGACGACAACTTCGTCTGCAGATTCTCATTGGAATCAGATGGATTGCACTGTCAAGTCGTGGATGTACAGCACCGTCTCGCCTGATCTCATCGAGGCGGTGTCTACATCACAGCCGACGTCCCGATCTCTTTGGTTGGGGCTTGAAGAACAGTTCATCGGGAATAAGGAAACTCGTGCCATCTTACTTGATGCTGAGTTCCGAACACTCGTCCAAGGCGATCTTTCCGTCACCGATTATTGCCACAAGATGAAGTCAATGGCGGACGCTTTGGGGGACTTGGGAGAGCCAGTCCTCGACCGCACGCTCGTCCTTAATGTTCTCCATGGGCTGAATGAGAAGTACTCCCACATTGCCTCTTTGATCAAGAGGACGCGCCCGTTCCCATCCTTCACCGATGTGCGCTCTGATCTTCTCATCGAGGAGGTCACCTTGGCGAGCAAAGCCACTGCCCACACTGCATTGACGGCGACTGCCAGGACGCGCAGTCCTGCTACATCGCCAGGAAGCGGCCCACCTTCTGGACCATCAGGTTCGGCTTCACGCCCTTATTTTTCTGCAGGTTCTCTCTCTGCAGGCGGCCAGAACAAAGGTCAGGGCAGAGGATGTGGGGGGCGCAACAGCGGGGGTGGTCCACGCCCACTCAACAGTGGCACTCCAAACTGGCCACCATCTTCGAAGCCGTTTACGGGCACCTTTACGGTATGGCCAGGGCAGCACGGCGTGTGTGGCCATCCCCCTCTGGCGCCCCTACCTCCACGTCCCCATGCACTTGCTGCAAGCCACACTGGTGCCCATCAACCAGCACCCCTAGGACCTGCAGCACCCGTTCCTTACTACGGCGCTCCTACACCTCCTACTGCATCGCTGCAGCAACCATGGGTTTTTGACCAGCAGAGCCTGGCAAACTCCTTCAACACCATGACGCTCACCCCTCCTCCAAGCAACGAATGGTATATGGACTCAGGTGCTTCTTCTCACATGGCCTCAAACTCCGACTCTCTTTTTCTTTCATTCGCCCACCCCTTTCACTCCTTCTAACATAATTGTTGGCAACTGGTCTTTGCTACCCGTCACTGGCACCAGCTCCTTTTCTTTTCCTATGACAGATCGCTCTTTGCACCTTCATAATATTCTTATATCCCCTGACATTATAAAAAATCTCATATCAGTTCGTCGTTTCACTACTGATAATAATTGTTCTGTTGAGTTTGACCCTTTTGGTCTTTCTGTGAAGGACCTTGTAACGAAGAACGTGATTGTCAGGTGCAATAGCTCGGGAGAGCTCTACTCTTTTCGACTGTCTGCCCAACCCCATGTCCTCTCAGCCACCACCACACCTGCTGTGCTTTGGCATCGTGGTCTAGGTCATCTCGGTCATGAGTCATGGTCTCATTTAGCATCATCTTTGCATTCTACATGTAATAAAAATGAGCTAGAAAGTCTTTGTCATGCTTGTCAGTTAGGTCGCCATGTGCGCCTTCCTTTTGCTAGGTCTAATTCCCGTGCCCTCAAGAATTTTGATTTAATACATTGTGATTTGTGGGCATCCCCTATTGCTAGTGTCACGGGCTACAAATATTATCTTATAATTCTTGATGATTGCTCACATTTTTGTTGGACTTTTCCCATGAGACTTAAATCTGACACCTTCTCCGTGCTTTCTCATTTTTTCTCTTATGTCACTACGCAGTTTGGTGTTACAGTTAAAACTGTTCAATGTGACAATGGTCGGGAATTTGACAACTCCTCCACTCACTCTTTTCTTTTAACTCATGGTGCCACCATTCGAATGTCCTGCCCGCACACCTCTCCCGAAAATGGTCGCGCCGAGCGTATCATTCGTACCACTAATAACATCATGTGCTCTCTTATGTTTCAGGCTAGTCTTCTAGCGACCTACCGGGTAGAAGCTCTTCATACCGCAACCTATCTCCTCAACCGCCATCCAACCAAGACACTCGACTTCCAGACACTGTACTTTGCCCTCTATGGTACTCACCCGACCTATGACCATCTACGTGTTTTTGGTTGCAAGTGTTATCCTAACCTTTCTTCCACAGCTCCACATAAACTTGCCCCTCGCTCCACCCTCTGTGTTTTCTTGGGATATCCATCAGAACACAAAGGGTATCGCTGCCTTGACCTTGCCACAAATCGCCTAATTATTTCCCAGCATGTCACCTTTGACGAGTCTTCTTTTCCCTTTTCTGAGCTCCCCACACCCCTGCCTTCATCCAACTTTGATTTTCTTTCGGAGTTTGATTATGTGGATAGCCCTGTTGGTTCACCTTGTGTTGCAGGTACAGGTTTACCTCCCGCTGCCCCCGCTAGATCCTCTCCTCGGGTTGTTGCCAGCGGGATGCCTACATCCTCCCTTGAGGATGTCTCTACAGCTCCAGTTGGCTTGAGCGGACCTGGTACTGAGCCACTCGTCCATGACATTGAGCAGTCGTATGGGCTATCTCCACCTTCTGCCACGGGCAACAATCGGCTGATCATCCACCGGCCGAGTGGAGTGCCTCACTCTACAGAGCTGCGCTCTGGTTTGCTCACCAGCTCGCCCGGTGCACGCTCCACTGGGCTGCACGATAGCGCGGCATCGGGCCGTGCTGTAGTCGATGCCTCCCTCAACAATATTCCACCAGGAGCTGTCCCAGTCTCTGCTGTGGACTATAATCATAGCACGGTTTCTCGTGGCAAGCATGGTTTTCGCCAACCAAAGCAAATATTTGATCTTCAGACTAGTGTTTTGTCACCCTTGCCCAAGACGTATCGGCTGAAGACGTATCGAGGTGCATTGGCTGATCCTAATTGGCGTGATGCAATGAATGAAGAATTCATAGCTCTCCAGGCTAATAATACTTGGACCCTTGTTCCTCCACCCCGTGGTGCCAATATTGTTACTGGGAAGTGGGTCTATCGTCACAAGAGGCATCCTGATGGTACTCTTGATCGCTACAAAGCTCGTTGGGTTCTACGGGGATTCACTCAATGCCCTGGTATTGATTTTGGTGAGACATTCAGTCCGATTGTCAAGCCAGCTACTATTCGCACGGTGTTATCTTTGGCTCTTTCTCGGGACTGGCCCATTAATCAACTGGATGTGAAAAATGCCTTTCTTCATGGGACACTAAGCGAGACTGTTTACTGCACTCAGCCATCAGGTTTTGTTGATTCTACCAAACCTGATCATGTCTGTCGCTTGAATAAGTCTCTCTATGGCTTAAAACAGGCGCCTCGTGCTTGGTACAGCCGGTTCGCATCTTTTATTCAGTCACTTGGATTTGTTGAAGCTAAATCAGATACATCTCTGTTTATTATTCGCCACGGAGGAGACATGGCTTATCTGCTCCTTTATGTGGATGATATCATTTTCACAGCTTCATCCAGTGTTTTGCTTCGGCGCATTATTGACTCTCACAGTGGAATTCTCTATGAAAGACCTGGGCAACCTTCATCACTTCCTTGGTATGAATGTTACTCGAAGCACCAGCAGTATGTTCTTATCTCAGCGCCATTATATACTTGAAATACTTGACTGTGCTGGTATGACTGATTGCAAGCCTTGTTCCACTCCAGTTGATACCAGTGCTAAACTCTCTAGTGATGGAGCCCCCATTGCTGGTGCTACTCATTATCTAGAGCTTGCTGGGGCACTTCAGTACACGTCCCGATATTTCTTATGCAGTGCAACAGATTTGTCTTCATATGCATGATCCACGTGAACCGCACCTTGCTATGATAAAGCGCGTTCTACGCTATATCAAGGGTACCTTGTATTATGGTCTCCAGTTGCATCGCTCTTGCGGTATTGATCTTGTTGCATATTCTGATGCCGATTGGGCAGGTTGTCTGGATACATGTCGTTCCACTTCAGGTTATGCTGTCTTTTTGGGCGACAACTTAATCTCTTGGTCCTCCAAACGTCAGCATACAGTGTCCCGGTCCAGTGCAGAAGCCGAATATAGGGTAGTCGCCAATGCAGTAGCTGAAGTTACTTGGTTACGACAGTTACTTCATGAACTCCACTCTTCTCCTCCTCGTTCTACTGTGGTCTTTTGTGATAACATCAGTGCGGTTTATCTTTCTACTAATCTGGTTCAACACCAGTGCACAAAACATGTTGAGATTGATTTACACTTTGTCCGTGACAAAGTTGCTACAGGAGAAGTTCGAGTTTTACATGTGCCAACTACTTCACAATATGCTGATATATTCACCAAAGGTTTGCCTACATCTATCTTCACGGAATTTCGGTCCAATTTGAATGTCTCCGTCGCTCGACCCGATGTTCAAACTGCGGGGGCTGTTAGCAACCGATTACGGAACCTTCCTCTGGCGTTGATGTCGGCACCTACAGGCGCATGCAAGGCATGCAGATCACCGTCACGCAGCTATCGGAGTCCCTGGTGCTCTCCTTCTAAGTTTGTTAGGATACGTACAGGCTGCTAGTAGGATATATATGGAATGTAATCTCTCCTTCTTGCTCCTCACGTATACCTCCTGTATAAGTCCGGCATCCGGCAAATGATCAACACATTGTAGAATTACGTGAATACATTTCATCTATCAGGAAGCATGCCACAAAGGATGGTTTCTGGCAGTACCATGTAATTAGAAAGTGCACATCTTTGGCAGTCTAGTGGAGTCGTGTGCATCAATCATAACGACAGTGATGTATCGGCGCATTCTTGCCGACATGTGTAGAACCACAGGGAAACTTTGTAGGAGGAGGTACATGGTGGTCAATCGTGTAGGTTCAATTGAGGCTAGCTCGGCCATGCTGGGCTTGTCGCCCCACGGCCAAGAGCGTAGCTATGGAGATGGGCATAGTCGCAGTGGAGGGATCTGATGCAGCACTGGGAGTGGGTGCGACTGGGTCGTTTGGTTATTGTTGGTCTTTTCACCTCTAGCTCATTTTTAGGAATCTAGGAATGCTTACATTCCTAGAAGGAGGGAGTACTTCAATGTTGAACCATAATTAGTCTTGGGTTGTGTGTTGCAACCACATGAAGCATGTTGGGGAGGGCAAGGAAGGCAGCTGAGAAAATGCTTCCAGTAGAGTTAGCAAGTGATCGGTTACCATACAATGTGTACAACTAAAACTTATAAAGTGCTGATATTTTTGGTAATGGTACACATGTAGGATGGAGCTTATTAAGTTATGAAAAAGTTTTATTACTTTAAAATTGACCCCTTTATATACAAATGTCAAATACGCTCCTCCTTCACCTTTCAAAGAACTTAATTAATACTCCCTCCATCCTACAATCATCTTCGTCTAAGCTGAACTCACAATGACCAAGGAAGCTACCATCCTCAGTCAACCACACATTGGTGACCGCTGCCATTTAATTATGCAGTAATTATGTCGGCGGCTATTTAATCACGGCAGATGCTCCTAACCAATCAAATTTGCATGCGGAAGAAAAACTGACGTAACTTGAGTAATTAAGGAGGCACACAGCCGGGTGCATGCACAGCTTGTGAAGAGTTTGCCTAGAGAATGCCAATCAACAAAGATCAAATCGGGATTAACATTTCAGCCTTAAAAGAAGATGATTTTGAGATGGAGGGAGTATATAACATGAACATCCACAAATGGAAGACCCAATCACACACTCTTTCGATGTCATTTGTTATGCACACAAATCAGCTCCCTCGTGGAAACAATAAATTGAGTGAAGTAATTACAAAAAAAATCAGAGGATACAATATTGACAAGAGAAACTCACTCGATCAGCCACATTTTTTATCTCATTTGACTGTGAACATTCATCAGCTTCCTTGTAGAATAAAGAAATCAAAGAATGGTGGAGTCAACCATATAGCCAAAAAAATAACTCATCAACGACACGCTGGAGAAAACAGAATTGCGGAGGGTAAGAAAACATTCCAAGTCATTGCCAGCAAAAAATGTTTTTTTATTTCAATTCGGGATAGGTTTGTATCAACACGGGAGAAAACAGGTTGCTTAAAAATATATAGTGAAAAAGATACACAATGATGTGGATATATAGTTATTCCCATAATATTGTCATGTTTCATCAATCACCTCACATGTGACACCATGTACAAGAATGAAAAGATACTTGAGAGGTAAAAGGCACAAGGCAAAAGCTTGATACTCACTCAGTATCCCTTTCTCTACATTCCGGCCCATTTTATTGTATGGGGACTGACTGATGTCCATAGTAAAAGCCTGAAATGTCAGATGGACATATATAACTTTCCAATATATGTTATGTCCCTTTGAGACAACATGAGCTAGAAATAGAGATGATGCCAAACACTTTAGCTATTGCTTCATGATCCGTATGTAACAAATGACAAGCTTGCACGGATACCAGGATAAAATCCATAATAGAAATGCAAAGATGCCATTGCGGTATTCGCTACATGCCAGGATCTAAGCAAAGGATTGCTCAAAGTTTAGACTCGGTTGTACTCTGTTTTTTTTCCTCCGACATCATGTGGTCCACCGACTCCGACAGTGTCTGGAGACCACCATCTGTTCATGTGGCAATAAAATTGAATCTCTCCTGTCATGTTTTTTTCCATCGTGGTACGTGAAACTTGATCCAGGTATGTCATATTTGTGTCCAAGCAAGTGGTTCAGCTGGAGTTTGTTAATACAATACTACAACATCCTTACGGAGTCCTCGGAACTGTACGTTGAGTTGTTCCAAACGTGAGGCTAGAACCTTGTTCCCATTCTTAAAAAATTCTGTGACGTTGCCTACATCATCCTCTCGTTCGGTGACTGACGGTGAGTTGTCTCCCTTTGTTCTTCCTGCTGTGACATAATAAACCTTTGTTAGCCCTAAAATAAGGAGTTGGTACGTCGTGACCGGGCCAATCCTAGAGCAGGCGCGTTCAGCTCACGAGGCAAGGAAACTTGGCTACCTAGCCAATCAGAGTGCAAGTACTCTATAACGATCTACTTTTGTTTGTTGTTTACCAAGAACTGTTGAATAGAGCAAATATGCTTGTCATGTTTAGATTTTCTTATTTTGCTAATACGCTTATCATTTGTAGATGGAGGGAATACTTGCGTGATAATTTTTCCTTTGGATATCTATGCCCCCCATCAAATATCCCAATGCCATAACTATCTAAACGATGTTCATTGCAAATAAGGAATAGCTATCAATGTACAGTCCATATCATTAAATAATCTGGGCAAGAAGACACGATAAATTTTGAAACCTATAGTCCAGTAATTATTAAACACACATATATAAGGGGTTTCGATGAAGAAATTGTGAGAAATTAAATATCGTTTGCAAAACAAAAAACAATTTCACAATAGTTTACTGCTGTTATCCTTTTCCTGACCACCTTCCATGACACATTTGTGGATACTCTATCCATATGGCATTGTATATCGGCCATCCCAGTTAAGTTTTCTGACTCATTTTAATTGCAAGTCTGCTATGAGCTGACCTTCAGCTATGCCTATCAACAAAACAAACATTTTGAACATACCAACCGTCAAGTGGAGGCGAAGTGAGCAGAATTCGACGGACTAGGTTTCTTGTATTAGAATCTGTCTCCAACTCAGCATGGGTGCATTTATCCGCTGCTATTTGTTACTCCTACTCCATTAGTCCATCATCAATCTTGATATGCCTAGTAGCATGTTACCTGCAGCCTGTACAAAGCAATGTGCCTGCAATGACGTCATCAATATATCCTTAAGATATGCCTAGTGGCATCCACACATGCATCCATCGATCCTCTATCTCACAAATAATCATGAACAACAAACTTACAAGAAATATGAAAGGTGCAGTGGAGAATTATCATTATTTAATATATCAATCATGTTTCTTGCAACAATACTCATCTCCAGGTGTAAGATGAGAATCCTATATAGAAGAAGTTTGGAGTAGGACAGAATCTTTTAGCCGACTGTAGTCCTATTCCATAATTTTGCCATATGGTACAATATTATGTGCCCACAACCAAAAAAAACCTCACGTGAATGATAGCAGACCGTCAAATCTAGCTAAATTCTTTGGCCACTTCATAAGGGCCTGACAGAATGACTAGCTAGCTTAGTGTCACACCGGATTTTGTAAACACAAAATCCGATGACATCTACATGTATGCCAAGATCTGTTTCATCGTACATATAGGACAATTAAGTAATAATTAGTTTTATATCGATAAACAATCAATAAATACTAGAGTTTTGAATAGCAGCGGGAGGAGAAAACTTTTGGGCACACCATAGGCAATCGACTGTCGGCAACGCGACCTTCTATGCTCCATCTTCAGTTTACTGGTTGACTTGACTTTTTTAATCTTCTTATCACTGAGCAACATTCATGAGCAACAAAACAACAAAAGTAACACGTGTGAGTACATAAAGTACTGAGCAAGTGTATAAAAAGATGACATGAGAGCTGTACACTAGAAAGGCTAATGAGGTTTAAAGCACTAATGCCATCTAAACTATTTAATTACTAAGAAACCTATTTACTAAGTGTGAACTCTATGCACCAGGCACTAAAGATACCTCATCGGATTCCATCTGACTACTAAGCTCACTAACACCTGGCTACCAACTTATCGGGCTCCACTCGACTATCAAACCAAAACCAACCAACCCATAAATTGGAACTAATTGTGAAGCAGTCCAGCCGCTCTTGACCGTGAGCATGGCTGTCAAGACAGTTTTATCTCTCGAGATTTGCGCACTTTTCACCACAAGTTGTGATTTTATCCCCTGTTACCAAGTGCACTAAAAACCTTTTTTATGCCAGTATGTGTCAATATATAATACAATTCCTTTGGTGTGTGACTAGAAGATCACTACAAAGCCTTTACAAGGTGTCACTTAGTCAATATGCACCCGCTAAGGTTTCACCGTCACGGCATCCATGTAGTCTATTTTACGTCCACCACAGAAGCCCCCTCTTGCGCCACTACACCGCCACATGGTGCACACCAAACTAAGCTCAACCAATTAGTCGGCTAGGGCCTACCTATAAAGCTAGGTTACATGTTTCACAAACTAGTCTTAAAAATCTAGAGCAGGAACTAGAACATACCATAAACACCGAATAACAACCAAATACATCATACCAAACCATCCATCCTGCTCAGATTCTCTATACACTAAGTCATTATCATTTTAATTAACATGAAGATGATTAATTTGCAAATATACCATTAATCAATTTTAGTAGTTCAAGTTTTAGCCAAAACCCAACTAAAACAGCAAAGCTAAGCATAAAACAACATACTACCATTATACCCAACCACGAACCAGCTTCAATGAATTGTGAGGAATATTCTAGTAAACTCAACATAGGGTTCCAGTTTAAGACTCATGCAATTCCTATAATCCTATCATCCTAATTAGGAGCAATGTGGTAAAGGACACTTCCCTCAAAATGTTGCTTAGTGATCTTCAAGCTTCGCTTCATATCCTCATTTAATTTCAACTTACATTCTTCTCTTCGCGTGACCATCGACAAACAAACAAGCATGCAAACAACTAAGGATCATATGCAACATTGGAGGGTCATTACGGTGCTAACAAGGTTTGGAGAGCTCACCAAAGATTAGTTTACAGCAAGGAATGTCAAAGCGTTAGATGATAACAAGTGGTGAATGACGACCACATGTCTGCCTGTCCATAAACAGCACTGCAAAGACATGTGCATTTTCGATTATTAGCTACACAATTCAAGAAATTATTTGATCAAAAACGTGCCTAATTATGTGGAACACAACAGAGACATGATGGGTTGGACAAAATTTAACCTGAGAAGGAGATCAACGAGTGGGGAAATTTGGTCTTGCAGTGGCAGTTGAAGAACAAGTTGCGTTCCTAGAGGCACCATAGGAAATCCTGGCGAATCCTTCAGGTAAGATGAAGGAGACTCTCTGGAACACTATATAGTACAATATTTTTATCAAGGAATGGTCAAACTTGACAGCAACAATGAAGGAATTACCAACAGCCGCGCTGATCAGATCTAGAACAGGGAGCAGCGGTCATTGTGATGGAGATTCCCGAAGCTACAGACCTCTGTTGGCCATAAATTTTAGATATGTTGTAGAGGACTTCAACGTGCACAATCTAGAAAAGTTTCGTCGCATTTTTTTGGATGAATTACCGGGAACGTGGACGGGAATCAGAGGATCTGTGGCTGCTTGTGACTTGGCTGGAGTTGAGGGAGTGGAGGGGTTGGGGGAGGACGTGGAGAGGATAGAAAAGGGTGGAAATGGCTGGAGATGGGAGAGAAGTTGGAGGGGAAGAGACATTTGGGAGCTTAACGGTTATTTTCTTGGATTTTTAGTGATTAAGGTATGCGAAAGTGTGGATGAAACGGTTCACATCCCGAAATGAAAATTTCGGGGTGTGACAAACTACCCTCCTTAACAGAAATCTCGCCCTGAGATTCGGCAAGGCTAGGAATAGAGAGATTGGACAACAACCCGATAGGATCAAAAAGAAGGGATAGGTGACATAAACAAGGCTAAGAAATTGCACGCGGGGAACCACTGTAAAGTACAGCAAGGAAGAGTATATTACAAGAAACACATGTGGCAAGGCCACATCTTTCTCTATGTAACACTCAACTTTCCCCTATAAATGACTCCTCCATCGATCCTCTTGCAATCACCAGATCTGAAATAAAATCTGTCACTGAATAAAATTCATCTAGAGCCATACCACACCACCCCACATCCATGGCTGCATCAGTACCACTAGCTACTGAAGCCTCCATACCGTTGCCACCAGGATACAAGTTCAACCCTACAAATCGGGACATCGTGGTGCGCTATCTTCACTGTTGTGCCATGAACCAGCCACTTCCATCAGGCATTATAGCCGACAAGGACATCTTAGACCAAAACCCATGGGACCTCGTGCCAGGTTGTTGATTCATATACCCGTTTTGCAATAACATTCATATGTGTGACTATGAGATTTATGAATACTTTCTTATCTTGATTGCAACATGCAGAGACTGCTTCAGAAAAATACTTCTTATACCTTAGGATTATGAGGTCGATCGGCCAATGGCACACTCTGGAAGCGTGCAGCAAAGGACGGATACTGGAGGGTATCAGGCAAGGAAGTTCCCATATTTTGCACTTGGGTGATGAGTAGGGTTCCGTTGATGGTCTCGATAAAGAAAACATTGGTATTCTACCTTGGAAAGCCACCGACAGGAAAGCGCACTGATTGGGTGATGCAAGAATATCACCTTGCTGGTGGTGGCCTCATCCCCTACCGTGTGGTGAGGTCATCCATGAAACATAACTTAGGAGAAGTGAGCCGCACCCTGAAGGATGTTAGCAAGGTACAACGGTTGAACACTTGGCACTT
Source organism: Zoysia pacifica (assembly GCA_001602315.1). Classification (NCBI taxonomy): domain Eukaryota; kingdom Viridiplantae; phylum Streptophyta; class Magnoliopsida; order Poales; family Poaceae; genus Zoysia; species Zoysia pacifica. Next base: position 154,815 of record BCLH01000159.1, on the reverse strand, counting down.
TAATATATAATTTTTGTTCTAGTGCCTTCTTGGTGTCCTGTTGGGGAAATAGTAATTAATATTTTGATCATTTATTATTTTTAATAATATTCTATTGATACTACATATGCCCTCAGTTTTTTTCAAGATCATAAGAAATATTCTAATACCCGATTCAAATCTGACTGTGGCACGAACGGTGTTTAGTGCATGGTAGGATAGATCAGCAGGATATTTTTTAGGAAGTGAAAAAGGTACTAATAGTTGGCATGTGCAAAATGAGCTTTCCCTCCATGTCGGATTGCGGTTCATCGGTTATCTTATTAGTTTCGGGTTTGGGGGTTAATCTTACACCATTGGATCAACAAAATTTGTCATGTCAAAGGTGTCAAGTACGTTTACCATCTTGACTAAATAAAAAAGCGCTTTTATCTGGTTGCTCGGAAACAACCTACTCCCTCCGCTATCGACAAGTTTTCATTTAGAATATAGGGAGTTGATGTACTGCACGTGCAGCCATCCAATTTATTGTGTGATATTTGGAGGCCCATATTACACGATCTTATGATTTCATTATTGCTATTGGTTCGATTGACATTTTATATGAAATCATTTATTATTATGGTGTATTCATGTTCTGATATATAAAGATTAATTGTAACCTCTTTTGTCGCACTTGATTAGTTTCATGGTTTGAATTTCTTCAGATTTCCTTTAATAACTTCATTGCATCCATCTAATCTGTGCCCCATCTGCAGGAAGATGATGACCAAGGTAATACACTGCACGGCACCGCTCCAAACATTGAAAATACAAACATCATATTGAAACCCGACAGTTCCTGGGTTGTCTGCCGCATCTATAAGAAAAGGACACGCACAGCATCTCTCATCATCAGGAACACCAGCAGTGCTAGGGCAGAGAAGATCCGGTCCTTTGATTTCCTTGGGCAGGGCAACCAAAACAAGGGTACTTCAAGTTCAAGCATGCTCTCTTATGTTGAAGGGAACTCGATCTGAAGTAGAGGGCAAGGGAGGCTGCTTAGAGAATGCAAACATAGGAGATGACATGTTATCAAATGCAAGAGAGTGAGTTAAATAAAAGGGCAATAATGTAATAAACTATGTGTCCTGTGTTAAGGGTACACCTGTTGCGAGAAAAATGTTAAAATACAAAGAGAAGGGTTCTCTAATTTGACATGTGGTCCATGTATGTGTGATTCTAACAATGCATTTCTTCACATCTATAAGATAAGCTCTCACCAAAAGTTTTGATGTCATTTGAGTGTATAAAATAAATAAAACTAAATGTTGGAGTGAAAAATGTAAAAAAAAAAAACTCAAGAAGGACATCTAGGAGATCACAAAAATCCTAGTCATTGACAGCAAAATTTTGTTTGCTTGTGTGAATACAGTACAAAAATGGCTGCTTGTAGGTAGAATGAAAAGATATACAATGGTGTGGAAAGATGAAATATAATAAAAATGCCAAACTGAAACAAGGAATAAAGAAAGGGTATAGACAACAATTGTCCAGGACATGATGTCATTTTTCACCTACATCACACATGTAGCAACAAGCATGAGACCAAATGGTATTTGAGATTTAATGCACAGAACACTAATCTTTATTCTCTCTCACTCTAACCCTCTTCTGCATTCGTGCAAGTATTGTAGTCTGGTAATGAAGTGTCTTGAAAGCATCACAACCGGAATGCCCCTGTTTGCCGAGTGTCGAGAGCACTCGGCAAAAGACCAAAAACACTCGGCAAAGTGTTTGCCGAGTGCCACCCACGGCATAGGATACTCGGCCTACCTTTTGATGGCAAAGAGACGTTTGCCGAGTGTTTTTTGTCGGGCACTCGGCAAAATCTTTGCTGAGTGCCCTTTAGACCCTCGACAAAAAAAATAGATCGAACAGACAAAAAACAGTGACAGAGACTTTGTCGAGTGTCTGCATGCAACACTCGGCAAACTCGGAGACTTTGTCGAGTGCAGGCCTTGCGACACTCGGCAAACTAGTTTATATAGCCAAAAAACATATAAATCACATCACAGACAGTTTATATAAATAGGTCTCACACAAAATACAATAAACATCTATTATATTAGTTTGCTTCACACAAAGTCCAATAGCTTCACACACAGATCAACTACGATGCCACTGCGGCGTATGAGGCAATTGATTCGATGCCGCATGATTCGATGCCGCCGATTGATTCTGTACAAAGGAGAAAAGATTGCATATGTTACACAAAATTTAAAGTAGAAACAAACAACTTAAAACATTCATACTCACAGGAGTAGTTGCAGGAGGAGGTGGAGGAGGAATTAGCTCCGGTGGCAAAGGTTGACCCATCCTCTCGCTAAGACTTTGCATCCACTGAAACATATGCTCCATCCTCTGCCGCTCGGCCTCTTGCCTCTGCCGATCTGCCTCCATCCTCGCCGCCATCTCCTCCCTTAGCCTCCTCTCTTCTGCCAGCTCGGCCTACAATATTTCACCTCAATATTACAATACAAAGCAAAGGTATGTAAAAATCAAAGAACGACGAATAAAACATAAGTAACCTGGAGTGCATCCATCCGGGACTGTGCAGTGGCTGGTCGTGGGCGTATGGCTGGGCTTGAACTCGTGCTCCTTGCTCGAATCTGAGAGAAAGTGGGAGTAGTGGTCGTGTCGAGTGTGCTGTTGCCAATCCAGTACTGCCCATGCTTCTTGCCTCCTCCTATCCTCATGACGACTTCTCCATCAAGGTCCTGGGTTCTCGGATCGTACTCTTGTCCATAGACCTCTCTTTCCATCTTAGTGTACTCATTGAGGCAACTGTGGACGGTCGCATTGCTGTACACCGAGGACGGGTCCTCCGGGTTGTAGTCGACGTCGGACGTCGCCTTGTCCTTGTGAGCCAAAGCCCATACCTTGAACTGAGAGCTAGACTGGCCACCATATGACGAGGATTGCGAAAAAATAGCAAGATGAGTAGAAATTATGCATAATTGAGTGTTATAATAAAGAAATGAATTCGCGTACCCATCTAGCCGCATATTCGTCGAGGCTTAGGTTGCCTTGATGGTGTGGTGCACCTGGCATCATCAAACGACGCTCCTGGCAAGCGTTGTGCGTCTCCTCCCACTCGGCGGCGCACCACTTATTCACCATCTCTTCCCAACACTAGATATGCTGGGTGCACCACCACGGAGGCACCTACATGTCATTAAGTATATGACATATAAGAAGATCAAATTAAGCGTACTAAATCTCAGAAGAAAGCAGTATTAATGTTTTATATTTACCTGCAGGTATTCTTCTCGGGTCATCGTCATTGTTCTTGCTTGAGTTTTGGTGATCTTCGTGTCAAGGTACGTAGCATGGTATGCTACAATGGCCTGGATGCGAGCCTCGTAATGCATGTCCTTGACGAGCTTGACACGGGCCTTATGAGCCACAGCAGCCGCCTTAGCCTCGTATCCGTCCTGGCATCTGAAGAAATCCTGCATATAGACGCGATGTATCCAGTCATTATTTAGCAATGTCAAATAAAAACTAAATGTAGTGCGAGGAATACTTACCCAAAGCTCAGCCGTCACCTGCCCTGCCTTGTTGCGAAAGACCCTGCCATCCCAATCTGGTACATCGGGAAAGACGATGTAGTGGTCCCATGTGTAGGCCGGCTCATGCCCTCCGCCATACGCAACTAGGCCCGAAAAGTGTAGCCTGCACAAAAGACCAAAGATGCCATTGACATGGCGTGTATGATCACCTGCAGCCACAAGCATCTAACCTCTACCCAAGTGATTAAGATAAATCATTAATTTCTATTGTGATTTTCAACATATCAAATGGAAAATAAATGATAACTTATTAAGTAACTTACCTAGCACCAATGGGTCGAATTAGCGGGCGTCTCTCATGAGGTATCGGTCGGGTTGGGAGGGTAGAGCGACCTCGCAACCAAACACCCGACGTTCCAGAGGAAGCTGAACCCACTGTCGCCTCCTCCTGCTCCTCCTGCTCGTCATCCTGCTCCTGCTCCTCCTGCTCCTCATCTTGCTCCCGCTCCTCCTGCTCCTCCTCCTCGAGCGACGAAGGAGGTACAGGCGACGGTGGAGCTACAGGTGCCTTGCCTCTCCCTCGACCTCTGCCTCCACCCTTTCCTTGATCCTTGCTGGACCTCTTAGCTGCATCATAACCTCTTTTCTACAGCGATTTTACCTTTCTGAAACCGCCCACCATCTTTACCCAATCACCTGCAATAAAAAAGAGTAAACCAATCAGCACAGATAAACAAAATGTATTTAGAATGAGATGCAAAAAAGAAAATTAGAAAATGAACTAGTATTAAAAACAAAAATTAATTATTAGTACGAATCATACATGTATTAAAAATAATCATCATGATCAGAATTAGCTGGATCATAATCACCAATGTCAATATAATCGTGCCCGTGCTTCGAAGGAGGAATGATGGCATCACTGTCATTGCCTAAATGTAATCGCTTAAGTAATTCTAAGTCCTTCACATTATGAACCTCATCTCCAGCGTCCTCGTCGATAGCCCTTTCATTGTCTACTTCCATTCCGATCGCTTCAGTTAGGTCTATCTCAAAAGTACCTTCTAGCCCATTTTCTTGAAAGAACTCTCCGTCATATGTGTTGTAATCTTCATTGTTTGGGACCGGTAATTTACCGTGTAGAGATACCTTGTACACAACATCCTAACCCTTAAGACGATCGTCGGTTTGGCACGGGTAAGAGAGATAATAAACTTGTGTGGCCTGTTGAGCCACAATATAGACATCGTCTCCTGGTAAGACGAATGATTGTCGAATTTCGACTAACCCAAGATTAGGGTTCCGTCTCACTACTTCCGGATCAAACCAATGTCATTTGAATATGACAGGATTAAGTGGTTTGCAACCATATAACGTGAGTTCATATATTTCTTCAATTCTTTCATAATACTCGACCCCATCAAAGCCTTGCGTAAAAACTCCAGTATTTGTCGTTCTTCGATTGGGCCAACTATGCTCATGTTTTGTTGTGTGAAAGCGATATCCATTCACGTCATAACCAGTAAATGACCTGACCCTACAGGCACAGCCGTCGGCGACCTGTCTCAACTCGGCACTCATAGACGCATCGGTTTGGCCCTGCGAGATAAATCAAAATAGTTTGTTGTATTGTTTACACATACGAGCAACTTGTAATGTCAAACTAAATACGAGGTAAATTGGACAGTACCTTATGTTTGAACCAAGACATGAAATCGAGCATTCCGTTTCTCGCACCCTGTCTAAGAAGTGTCTCAGCTTCATGAAAGGTAGGTTCCCTTGATTCACGCCAGAATTGATGATGAAATTCCTACATGTACGGCTCCACTTCGGAAAAGTTGGTCAACACATATACCATAATATTGCGCCATTCTTCATGTTTCAAGGTCTTATGGGTCGCATCACCTGCACTTTCGAGTTGCCCTCGAAAAATACTGAGGTTCATTCGTCTTCGCCCGTATTGTAACGAGCGGTTGGGTTATGCACGCTAGGAAGGTTGTCACAATAGTATTTTGTTGTGAAGTTTGACACCTCCTCTAGAATGTATGCCTCTACGATGGAAGCTTCAATTTTGCATTTATTTTTACATTTAGTTCGAAGAACCTTTTGACATCTCTCAATTAAATAGCACCAACGGCCCTGCACAGGCCTCTCATGCGTGCCTCGTACGGGAGGTGCAAAATCAAATGCTGCATCAGATTGAAGAAGCCGGGTGGAAAGATCTTCTCCAACTTACAGAGCAACACAGGTGCCATTCTCTCCATGTCTGCAATCACGGTCCGAGATAACTCCTTAGCACAAAGCTGACGGAAGAAATTGCTCAACTCTGCCAGCACTAGCCAGACGTGCTCAGGGACATAGCCTCGAACCATCACCGAAAGAAGCCTCTCAAGCCATATGTGGTAGTCATGACTCTTTAGCCCATTGATTCACATAGTAGATAAGTTCACTCCTCTCCTCATATTCGATGCATACCCATCAGAGAATATTAAAGTTTGGAACCATTCTAGTACTTCCCTCCTTTGTGGCCTCTTTAGGACGAATTCGGCCTTAGGCTTGCTCCATGACTTGCCGCCTCTAGGAGGCGCCATTTCTTGCTTTGGTCTATCGCATAACATTGCCAGATCCAATCTAGTCTTAACGCTATCCTTTGTCTTATCAGGAATGTCCATGATTGTTGCCCAAAAGGCCTCGGCAACATTCTTTTCAGTGTGCATTACATCAATGTTATATGGAAGTAGAAGGTCATCAAACTAGGGGAGCCTCCACAAACCCGACTTCTGAGACCAGGCATGTTGCTCACCATATCCCATAAAACCACCTTCTTGTTCACTGACCTCAAGAGCATGTATTTGAGCACGAACTACGGTGCAGGCTCTGTAACTACGACACCTTTCGTAAAGTTCTTGATATCTCATCTGAATGGATGGTCAAGAGGGAGGAATTGTCGATGTTTGTCGAACGAAGAATACTAGCCACCCTACCTCAACCAAATGAACTGCAGAGCTACCTTGCATACTGGGCATGGGAACTTCCTGTGAACACAACAACCGCAGAATATCCCATACGCTGGGAAGTCATGCAGGGAGTAGTGGTACCAAACATGCATTTTAAAGTTCCTCTTTATAGCTCGGTCATACGTCCAGACCCCTTCCTTCCAAGCATGGAGCAAATCATCAATCACAGGCTCCATGAACACACTCATTTTATCCCCCAAGTGTTCATGAATTATCAACGACAAGAATATGTTCTGTCATTGAAAGAGGACGTCCGGGGGTAAATTGAGAGGGATGACGAACACAGGCCAACAAGTATATGGGGCAGCCATCATTCCATAAGGATTAAACCCATCTGTTGCCAGCGAAATATGTACATTTCGAGCCTCTAAAGCTTTGTCGCGATGAATCACATCAAAATGGGTCCATGCTTCACCATCAGAAGGATGTACTAGCTTCTCAGGATTGTATCGACGTCCATTTTTATGCCACGTCATCTGTTTCACAGATTCCTCAGTCATGTATAGCCGTTGGATCCTCGATCTGAACGGAAGGTACCGTAAGATTTTCACGGATACCCCGAGCTGCCTCTTATGATCATCACCAGAGTCTACCTCCAGAAACCTAGAGGATCCACACTTTGCACAGTACTTTGCTTCTGCGTGTTCTTTTCTAAATAAGATGCACCCCCTTCGGACAAGTATGTATCTGCTCATGTGGTACCTTAAGTGCACGAAGGATTTTTCGTGCCTCATACATGTTATTTGGCAGAATGTGATCTTCAGGAAGCATGCTGCCAAAAACTGTCAACATAACATCGAACGCGTCTCAACTCAGGCTAAACTGGGACTTTACAGCCATTAGGCGTCCAATGGCATCCAGTTGAGAAACCTTTGTCCGACCGTGAAGGGGTTTCTGTGCTGCAGTCAACATGTCGTAATACGCCTTTGTGGTTGCCTCTGGCTCCTCCTCCCTACCTCCTTCAGCGAAATGTGCTTCATGATAGTCATTTAACATGTCTTCTACCCCGCCATCAGCATCATAATCCTCGACACGTTGTCTCACGACCTCGTCTCTCATACAATCGGCTTCACTATGGTAGATCCACCGGGTGTAATCTACCGTAAATCCATTCTTGTAAATATGTTTACCCATGACCACCTTTGTTTGTCGACGCATGTTAGCACATTTGCTGCAAGGACACCAAGTGGCAGGCGCTCCTTTAACCTTGGCAAATGCTAGTTCTAGAAAAGCATCAGTCTTCTCAATCCATTCATCGGTCAATGAACTCTGACGTGAGCGGCCCATGTACATCCACGCACGGTCGTCCATCCTCTAACATATCAGTGAGTGATATAAAAATCAATTGCATCTACACGATATTTGTACTATCTAATAGGTGAAGATAGGTCCTAATCCCACTCGAGGATGCGTAGATGAGATTAGTTTTCATGCTCTACTTCTATCCGAGCCAGAATTTCGGCAGCACCTCCCTACTGTGACCAGAATACACGTCCTGCAAAGGAGATTGCGTATCCGGTCACAACAGGTAGGTGATGCTGAAACTCTGTCTCGAATAGGAGTAGACCATGGAAACTAACCCCATCTACGCATCCTCGAACTGTCCAAAAAACGTAAACAATTCGAAACAGATACGGTTATAGAAATGCAAAGATCTGCATATTTCTAACCGTATCTGTTTCGAACGGGAGACGTCTAACTAGGTTACGTGATCTATGAACATGATACGAAAAAAAAGACTTTTATGTCGCACCTTGCTGTCCTGCAAAGTGACAAGTCGAGTACGATGTAATTAAGTCTCTCCTGCAACAAAAAGAAAATAATGCCGTCAATGTTGAGCATCTAATACACTGTCTTTCACAGCTGCTCCTGCCAACTACGTATTCAACAACCATAACATGGAAGAAAATTCACCTTAGGCGGCCGAGGCACGGCGGTGGCGGCCGGGGAGGGTCCGAGTGCGGCGTGCGTAGCCGGG